>VZRO01001101.1:140933-154368 GCA_013397915.1 Daphoenositta chrysoptera | reverse complement strand
CGGCGCACCGCATCCCGCCGGGCGCGGGCCGCCCCCGGGTCCCGCTCCGCCGCCCCAGGCCCCGCTCGAGGCGGGCAGCGCTCCGGGGCCCCCCAGGAGCAGACAAAAGCCATGAGTCATGTCCAGCTTCCTTTCCCCGCGGCGGATCGGCCGGGGCTGGGCCCGCGCCGCCGCTGAGCGGATGCGGCGGAGGAAGCGGTCGCTTTCCCCCTTCCTTCGGCTGGTGGTGGGTCCCGCCCTGTGCCCCCGGGCCCGGACTGCTGCGGGCTCTGGAAGTGCAGTAGGCTCCCTTCCCGCTGCTCCTGGTCCCAAAAGCTGAGGCTGTGCCCTGGGCCGCGGTGGGGGAGGGTTTTGGTCTCACCTGTGACACTGCAGGTAGCGTCAGCCGCCTCTGTGCATGATACGTGAGGAAATTCAGCCTCTGCTGGCCTACTCTCTATGCCTGCAGTGTGGGTATGTTTCGGGTTATTTATAGACCAGGATGATCCAGCAATCCAGCAGCCCTGAAGAGGGTTAAGCACGGGGCGCTGATGATTGTTGAGCTATAGCTGAAATGACACATGATAAGTAGCAGTTCCCGTGATGGCTTTCCCCAATCAGTAGGGAGGGTCTCCTACCTGGCAAGAGTAATTTCTTCCACTGGAAGGCAAGACGTAAGAGAGGAGATTGTGCTGGGAATGTTGATAGTATGGAGATCAGTTAACTCGTAAGATGAGGCAAGGGCCTTGAATTCACTAAGTTTAGAATTTGAAACGTTCTCAGCTCCGTGCCTGGGAAGTGAAGATTAGTGACATTCAGTCCCAAGGAGTTTGAAAGAGCAAATTCTCTTCTTATCCTGTTGTGTAATGACAGAGAAAATTCTGCACACTCATATGTGCTGCATTGCTTTATCACGTTTTCTGTTCGGTAAGTGAAGAAGCTGCCCAGCGATTTAGTCTCCATTTTTCCTACTGTTTTTACTCCAACAACTGTCTTCAGTTAGAAGCCAACAGATAGTAGTATGGTTTGTGGGGTTTTTTTTCCCCACACCTGACTTGGAAGTGGTGTTTCGTGTATTGTTGCATAGGTGGGTTGGATATCCCTCTCTGGTAAAGGAACATATATCAGAGGTGAAGCAGAAAAGGAAGCAGTAACCTAATGTTTAGCTGTGTGTCTGCTAAAGCTCTGTCTGTAACCCTTTGCCTGTTTAGATTTAAGCTGTTAGAAAAAACAATCTTCCTGTTTGTCCATGGATTTTCATAAAGCATGGCCCAATTCATAGTGCTTTTTTTGTGTCATCCGCAACAAAAGCACACGACCTTTTTCATATAGGTCCAGAGGGACCACAAGGTTTTACAGGGATCAGGCTGACAGGCACAGGAAAAGCTCTCGCTAGGTATAAAAGTAACAGTAACTGGCGGTATGTAACGGCAGGGTGGCAGAGGCAGTGTAACCAGCCAGCCTGAGCTTTGCCATTCCTGCAACATATAGTAAGTCCAGATCATTCTCAAAGGACAGTTTTCCAAGTAGCTTCTAGGAAACAGTTAAAGATTGCTCCATGTTTGTTCTATGTAGATCACTCTGGTGTGTCCACAGCTGGTAGTGTGATACACACTCCTGTCTCCTCCTTTGTTACAAATTAAGCTGATTTTTTTGTTGGCTTCTTTTTTTGCCTCTCCCCCAGTTTTGCCCAACAGGGTGAAAAAATTGACACATCATCTTATCATTTTGAAGGTTATTATGGTCCCTACCTTTTCATCGGTCTCACTTACCTAGGCTGGCATGATGAGGGAGGAGGTCTCCCCTTTCAACTGGAATTGGATCCTAATGTTGTTGTTGTTTGTTGCAGAGCATAATGGTAACAAAAGTAACTTGGTTTTGGTAGGTTAAGGGCAGTTGTTCTTAGTCAAGTAGCTGGTCTTTTTCCATTTGTCATTAAGCTGCCTCTGAAGATAGTATGGTCTGTTAGAAGAGAGCTTTGTAACCTTGTGCTTTCCATAGCTGTTATGTGAGTGGGAGCCATCCCAGACTAGGCAAACTGTGCAGTTTGCACCTTTTTGAAGAAAATTGTGATGTTTTACTGGTTACAGTATTTTGGGTGATACTGCCTTTTCCAAAGTGTAGTGTTCTCTTTGTATATAGAACCTTGTTAAGATGGTACAAATGCACTTAGGACTGTGCTGCTGTGAAAATTTGGGTAACTCACCCAGGCACTACTGATCAGATGGTCAGAGTAGTCAGCAGTGGCACTGGAGCCAGTCCAGAACGTTCAAACTGAATGCAGGTGTATGGTTAGAATCATTTAGAATGGAAAAGACGTCCAACATCATCAGGTCCAACCACTCACCCAGCACTGCTGTGTTCACCACTGACCATTCCCCAGCTGCCAAGCCCATGCAACTCAAATACTTCCAGGGATGGTGACTGATGGGTAGCCTGTGCTGCTTCCCAGTATCCAATCTAAACCTCCCCTGTGAATGAATGGTTCACTTACCATAACTGGCAGGGTTTTGACAGTTTGATTGGTGGGTTTCTGTTGAGTATCAGATTTGTGTGAAAGTGTTTCTCTTTGAAAAAAAAGTCACTCAACAATGGTTCAAATTTGTTTTGTATTCAAGAATTCTACAGAAGGAGATCCTCGGGCCTGTGCTGTGCAGAGGTTATAAAATAAACCTCAGAGTGAAACAGTAAGACTTGCAAGTGTTCCCATGGGTGTTTTGAACCCTTATGGGAATGTTGTTATGTTTTGACAAAGATATACAGAGTAGTGGTGGCTTCCCCATCCCTGGAAGTGTTTAAGGCCAAGTTGGACGGGACTTGGAGCAACCTGTCCTAGTGGAAAGTTTCCCTGCCCATGGCAGGGGGCGGAATTGGATGGTGGTTAAGGTCCCTTCCAAGCCAAACCAGTCTGTGATTCTGGGATTCTATGCACCACTGAAGATGTTGCAACAGGGTTTTTAAAGCAGACTGAGAAAGGCATGTTCATCCAGGAGGTAACAAGTCTAACTTGTCCAGAAGCACGTTATTGAGAAGCCCATAGAACTTCTGCAACATCTGTCTGTGCAAGAATTAAGTAGGTGTTATTGTATTAAAATATGAAAACAGATAATGAAGAGATAGGAAAATAAAACCCAGCTGCAGGATTAGGCCTCTGTTCCTCTTCCTAATTAACCTGCCTTTGAAAGCAGAATGCTGTTGTGTAGCTTGTTGACTTTGCTCATATTTTTTTTTTTTTTTAATTTTACTTATTGTTTTTCCTAGGCCTTTGGTCTAGAAGCTATTCCTGCAGAGTCTGTGCTTCCGGAGGCTGTGGTGTTGATTGTGGCCTGTGAGACTGCATTTGGAGTGGAAGGGAGGGCCCTGCCCAGTAGGGCCTCTTGGGGAAGGGGTTGCAGAGGACTCAGTACACCTGGAGCTGGTCTCTGGCCTCCAGGTGTTTATGCTAGACTGATCATTAAGTCTAGAATCTAGGGCTTGTTTCAAGAACTCTTTCCATTTTAGAAATTCCTAGGTTTAGAAGAACAATTTTTGGTTACTAGCTTATCCTGGATGTGAAATTACACCTGAGAGATTTGTATTTATATTTGTATTTATATTTATTGTCCTTTAGCTTTACAAGAAACCGGATTTTTAGGATATAAACAGTCTATTAAAATCTTGTGATTTGCATTCCCATCTTAAATGGATAAGTCCTGAATGCATAATAACTCTAGTGATCTTTTTCCACATCTTCCTTCTGTGAGCTCATGTTGCCCCTTAGCTCTCATGGTATGACTTCAGTAGAAGGAAATCAGAAAGTCAGGTTGGAAAAAGATGTATCAATAAATGAGGAGGAAAAGTTCCATCCAAAACAAGGGGGAAAATTGAGTTGCTAGAGGATTTATGTGTTTAAGGTTTTAATTGCAACAAGGAGAAGTAGTCAGGTTGTGATTAGTGTTCTGAGTTTGTTTGATTTAAAAGGCATGTTAAAGCTGAGATAGTTAGTTTTTCCTTCATTTAGGTGATCTTTGGTGTTTCTACCTACACAAGCTCTGATATTTTCCCAGCAGTCCTGCAGAAGTACAGGGATAATTTCTGGTAGCTGCTATGTAATACAGATACTTTTCTTTGATCCTGCTGGTAGACTTCACTTGTCTCTCACGACTGATTCTGTGTTGTTGAATCTTGCATTTGGTAGATCTTTCAAGCCTCAAAGATACCTACTAATATTTTGCAATTTATTGCTAGATCTATTAGCACGTGAGTGCTGCTGTGGGTGCAGAGGGCTGACCTTGGCCACAGCTGCGTGGCCCGTGGGAGCTGCCTGTGTTGCTGAGGCAGCGAGGGAAGCATGTCACTCTTTTGTGAGGAGCAGGGGTTGGAGCGAGGAGTTATATCCAGCTAGAGGCACAAAAGAGGCACTTGCATAGCAGCAGGCAGAAAAAACCAGGGAGAAACCTGAGAGAAAAGATGGGCTACAAAAGGCTCATCTGGAGGAAGTCATAATGAGTTTAACTTCAGTGGAAAAACAGCACTAGAAGAAGGGAAGGGATTGGTTCAGTAGCTGCAAGACACAAAGAACTGGTGACTCAGAGGAAAAGTTTTGCCTTTGAGAGGATTGAATAGCACAGTCATATTTATGCGACCTCCCTTAAATGATGTTATTTAATTTAATTGCAAAATAAAATGGATTTACTTGTTGACGCAAAATGAAAATAGTACCAGATTCTCTTACACTCCACAGCACAGTGTCTGGAACTGTTTTCCAGCAACAGTTTTTCTGTCTTTACTGAATATTTTTCAGTGATGGGAAGGAGCCACTTGAGAGAAGTTTGGGGATGGAACAGATAGATTTATTTAGCATTAATGGAAGAAAAGAGACACACCCAACCCTCCCCCCTGAAAAAAAACCCCAACAACAAAACAAACTCAAACGTGAAAACAAGGAAACAGAGCCAAACCAAGAAACAGAATTCTGTAAGGAACTTGTTTATAAATGTATGTCGGTGTGATTCTGGTAAAAGTATTCACACATATAACTTGTGTGTATGCCACATCTTTTACCTGCGTGAGAAACACCTGCGAAGGAGAGTTTCCGGGAGTGCTCATATCATGACAATTGATACTTGTGTGCTGTAGCTATGAATTCAGCAACATCCCAGCAAATAACTGGATTTTAAGGAGGAAAGACTTGGAACTGTGTTGTGTTTGGACTATTACAATCCTGTTTGGAGGAGGCAGGACCCAGCCTTCTCTCCGTGTTATTGAATTGATAGTTGCTTGTTGAGATGTCTGTCAAAGCCCATAAAGTGCTGTCTGACCCCAGGTCACAGGCCAGGTACATGTCAGGACTCTGGTTTTAAAGGAAGGTTAATGGTATCATCTCACAGTAAATACCATGAGGCAGGTATAGCTGACTGTCACAAAGGTAACCTCTGGCATATTTTTCATCAGGGATTGGATAACTGGAATAATCTTCTTACATCATTCAAATGTCAGGCTTGGTTCGGGGTATTGGCACACAGCATGGGCATCACTCCCCTGTCCCTTTTCCCCACCCCTGTTAGTTTTGGTTGACCAGTATTTCAAAGGTTTTACAGCGAGTTGCTGAAAAATCTGCAAAGGCTTTTTTTCAGAGGAACACTGACAGCCTTGATGGCCAGTGCTCGATTCAGGTGGTACCACCTGCTGTAGCATCACTTGCTAGTTCTCTTCTGCTTTTTTGTAGTGTTGTGTTTTCGTATATCCTTGCATTTATGGCACTGGGAATTAAACTGGATATTGCACAAAATAAACTGAATAGTTGCCGAAGATGAGTGACAAACAAAGCCTAGGACAGGCTGTGTGGCTGTAACAGAGACCTTGGGCAAGGGATGGGTACACGGGTTGAGTTAGGAAAAAGGAAGAGAGTAAGGGACAGAGTTAAGATTTCCCCACTGTCAGGGACAAAGGCAAAGCCAGGAAAAGCCACAGTGGGGCAGGAGGCCAGGAGTGATTGAAGTAGACTTATTACTGCTTGCCCCAGAAGCTGGGGGGCATTTTTGTGTCTCCAGTGGGCACTGGAGATGGTGTGGACTGCCTGACTTCTCTTGCCTTTCCAAAAGAGGAGAGCAGGGTTCTGTTCTTTGTATACCAGCTGTTTCCATTGCTCAGGAAGAAAGTAAGTTTGCTGTTATCTCTGTGCCAGTGATAAAGCTGAATGTAAACCTGTGCTGGAGCAGTTGAAAGGAAAGCTGAAAAGAGCAACTCCCAGAACAGGCAGGATGGGAATGGGAATATATTTTGGTTGACCTGTTAGTACATATGCCTTTGTTTTCAAAGTGAATACTTCAGTTGGTGCAGCCTGCTGGGATTTAGGTGTTTGGTCTTACAAGGACCCTTGGAATGTCTGGAGAATAGCAAGTTGTAGGTATATGACTATTGCTTAAAAGTAGGGCTGGTTATGTAACATTGAGGAAACTTAAAAGTGAAGTTTTACACCTGCTCTTATAAATAGTTTCATGAAATTAAAATACTGAGTTGATCACTGTGTTGCTTGCAGCATGATTGTGTGTAAAATGAGAGCAAGCAGTAAATATTTACAGAAGAAATTCTTGCAAATTTAGGAAACGTTAACCCCTCTATTTTACTTGAAAACTCATCTTGCTCAGGACACCATTCTATTAATCCAAAAGACAATAACAAAGTGGGTGGAGGACTGAGCACCACGAGGTATCAAAACAAAAGAATTGAACCTGAAATGGTTCATGTCCTGTTCCAGTTCAGCCCAAAGATGAGCAGGGTAGAACTGGGAATGATTCAGTTATGAAAAGGGGTTTTAAGCGTAAAATAATATTATTTGTAACAATTAGGGGGAATAGTTTTACTCTGAGTTCTCACTATCTCTCTTTCTCTCCTTTCATAGCAGGCTTAGAGTGGCCTTGCAAATTTGGAAGGGAAGACTGTCTGGGTTTTTCACTGTCAGTTTAGATCACCGTGATGTAATTCTGTCTAACACATGAAGAGCCTTTTGCTTGGCCTAGTAGAGATTAGGAATTAGTGCTTGTCTGTGGATATGCTGAGCCCCTGTTGCATGTGCTATGAATAGGACAAAGGAAAGGCAGTGCTTAAACAGTAAAGGTCCGAGCATTGCTTTTCCAAAGTGGCAGTTGGAATCAGATATTTAATGCTTTTTCAGAGGAATTGTTGCCAAACTGAAGGTGGGTTTTTTCAATTTTAAATAGTTCTGTGCTTCTCTAAACAAAGCACTAGTCTTCCTGCAAGATTCAGGCTTTTATTCTCTCAAGTGTTTTGTTTGTCACAATAACGCTGACTTTTCTGGGTTGTAATTTCAAACTGCTTATTGCAACTGAAAGATAGAAATAAAGAAAAATAAAATTTACAGAACTAGAGAGTCTTGTGAAGCCATGTGACTTGGGAAACTGGAATTCAGCGCAGAACATACCAGAGCGCATAGGAAGTTTATAAAAATGGAGCTCTGGCATCCTCTTGAGTCTTCATTATCCAATAAACATTAGAAACTGAGGAATCTTTAAAATCTTTCAAGGAGCCTTGAACAACTTTGCTGAGGTTTTTTTATATAATACATCAAATCAAAGTAGCTAAGCAAGATTAAAAAGAACTGTAACCCAAACAAAATGGACCAAACCAAATGTCTGTTTACATTTTTGCTGAAGTTGCAATTTTTCTGCTCCTCCCCTGAAAAGTGGCATTGGGGAGGTCTCATTTAGTTTGCCACTGTTCTTTTTTTTTAATTCATTTTCTGTATATATTTATCTAATCAATGAAAAGAAGTGGTTGTTGTCATCTTTATAAACTGCTGTAAACAAGTACTTAAGTTCTGCTCTGCAAAACAGCTTAAGAGTACCTGGAGGAGGGTCTTAGTGAGTCTGGTGACAGGTTTGAGCTAAGGGACACAGTTGACTTTACATTTTCTAAGTATCTGACAGTTAATGTGGAAAAAGGTAAGTTTAGGGCTTGCAAATCCCTTGCCTTTTCAAGCTAGGTGATGTATTGTGCATGAGAGCTGCTGGCAGCATTTCTTTAAAAAAAATTGCCACGTGTTCATTTTATATTGCAGTGGCCAATGGAGAGAGAACAGGAGACACTGAAAGGTAAACAAAGAACTTCAGCGCAGTAGCCAAAGGAGAGTGAAGTGAAAGTTTCCATTTGAAGAACAGAAAGAAAATAGTGCATGCTTTGTTCTGCAGTATCTCCAAAACTCTCATTTATTGGGTAACTGGGATATTAAGCTTTGGGAAGTGCCTCTCAGCTTGCTAATTGTGGAAGATTTTTGTTCTTCTGCAGTGTAGAATGGCAAGCAGTGCTGCAGCACCACTCTGAAAGCACCTGGGAGTGATAAGCACACAGTGTGGTGTTAATTTAAACTAAAAAGCAAGTTCAGATCAACATAAAGAGCCAACATTGAAATTAGAGGTTCTAACTGCAAATTAAAAACCCTTTTTCACTGTAAAGATAGTCGGATATTGGAATAGGTTGCCCAGAAAGTTTGTACAGCTCTGAAGGTTTTCAAGACCTGAGCAAGGAAAGTCCTGAATGCCCTGGTCTGACCCTGCTTTAAGCAGGCCCCAGAGACTCAGACCTCCATGTGCTGCCAGATAGTCTTAATTTCTGTTATTTCTGTGCAATATGTTTGGAATCTTTTTTTTCTGAATCACTTTTTTCATTCTAGAGTCAAAACTGTGTTTTGCTTTACTGTGAAACTGGAAGATACTGCATTGTACTTTATCCGTCATATTTATTCCTCATGAAAATGTTTATTGGCTCTCCAAGGCCGGGAACCTGAAATTTGCTTCTACTCCTTAAAAATTCTACTCCTTTGCAACTTCTTGAAAGCCAAGTTTATGTTAAATCAGATTCCTTTCACAGTGCAAGTGGAAGGGCAGACTCAGACTGGTCCTTCCTTTTGCTTTGGTTTTGAATTGATTTTATTAAACTGTCCATTGATTTTTTTTTCTTCCTCATCTCTGAAAAGGCATTTGTTTTGTCATAGCACCTGACATCCAAGGATCACAGTCCACAGAGAAAATCAAGATGCTGTGTCTGCACAGCCAGGGCAACCAAGAGAATACACCAAATCTGCAGCAAATCTAAGACCAGAGCTTGAGTCTCTTTACTGTTTTGTTTTGGGTTTTTTTGGGGGGGTTTAATTAAATCTCAATTGCTCACAGTGTCCCTGTGTAAAACCAGCAGCTTTTCCTCCCTCTGTGATCAGAAGGCCTGATCCTGCTTGTTCACACTAGAACTCTGTCCAGACCAGGAAGTTGCTCCTGTTCTTCCTACCCATTCTGCATGCCCCTTGTTATAGAGCACCCAGTGATAAGCTATGAAGGGCAGTGTACGTATTCTTTGCTAGCTGATGGTTGCATAATTTTATTGTCAGAGTGCCCAGGAAATAAGTCTTTAAAGACCCATATTGGCCTGAGAGCCCTGCTGAGGTTTGTCATTTTCCTTCAATATCTAGTCAGCTTCTCTGTTCCTGCAAGAGAATTGCCCTCAATAAACAATGTAGGTTACCAGGAGAAAGGCAAGTGGTGGTGCACCCACCTGGGACCCTGTATTTTATACCACCCAGATCCTGTCTGAGACAAACACACCTAGTCTCTCATCTTCCTTCCACCACCCTCCCTTCTTCACAATATCACTAAGTGGTTGGATCTGGGATTAGTGTCCAGGCTTGGGTAGCCTTTTCTCTTCCTACCTGCAGTTCTCTAATTGGGTATTTACAGTGGGCCTCTGAAGATGGTGGGGCTGCATGAAGTACAGCCAAGGGGCAGAATTTAGCCTATGGAATAGTTTCTTCCCAGCCCTGTTGTGTGAATGGGGAAGATAGGTGTCTGATTTGCACATCCCTGGAAGTTTTGTTCCTCATGACAAGTAAGTTAAAACTAGTCTCAAAGTCACAGAGACATAAGCAATGTGGATTCGTGTTCAGTCATTTCTTACGATGAAACTTTTTCTATTCTCTTAACAGAACGATCTATATCATTTGACTCTTAACTTCAGTTTAACAGAGATTTTGTGTAGAAATGCAAATGTTCTGTAGGAAGATCCCCTGGCGAGCCACAGCGATAGCTGTAGAGCTGAGACACATATCCTGCTTTGGCTCAGTACTCTCTGGCATACAAGTGCCCTGCATCCTGAATCCTCTTTTGCTTGCTTTTTCTAGTGTGATGCAAAGTATACCCCCAGCCCTTTTCTCTTAATGCCACTGGCAAGGGATGTGCTGAAATGGATGCTTTCAGGGGTAGCTCTTTTGTGGTGTTCCCTGACTTGTGTGGGATAAGCACCCAGAGTACAAAAAGGGTGCTTATTTGTACAGTTTTAGAAATCTGGAGTTATATTTAACAGGAAATAAAATCACAGTACACACTCTTTGGAACATACTTGGGTTGCTTTCCAAACAAGGCTTTTGGTTTCTGGCAGGAAAAATAGGACTCTCTTAATAACAACAGAAAATACAAATAGGCTAGAAGAAATGCTTTGCAAAATCCCAGCTCAGCCGAGGGTAGATGTGCCAGGAAGGACCAACCTTTTTACTCCAGTCTTTTAAGGTGCAGTTTCCCTTCCCCAAGAGTCCTGGGGTGAAGTGATTATGGAAAGCTTCTTAACTCCTCAACCTTGCCTTCACATGGGTGAACACATGTTCCAAAAAAACAAGCCCCAAACCGGTTCAGTGTTAGTTTTATCTCTGTGCATGTTTGATGTTTTTGCTGGTCCCATTTCTGTGTCCTCCCTCAGACTGGTGATATGAGCTGCCAGTCTGATAAGCCATGGAAACTATGCACTGCCCAATGCCTTCACCC
Source organism: Daphoenositta chrysoptera (assembly GCA_013397915.1). Lineage (NCBI taxonomy): Eukaryota > Metazoa > Chordata > Aves > Passeriformes > Daphoenositta > Daphoenositta chrysoptera. Next base: position 143,584 of record VZRO01001101.1, on the reverse strand, counting down.
TTTTGGTGCTCTCTTTGGGAGGCTTTTTTTTCAGTTGTTCTAACAAGTCATGAAACTGGGGTCTGTTGTAATGCTACCAAAATAGGGGCTTCTTGAGGAAGAGTGGTAGGTTAGTGTTTGTCAAGGAGTTGGGTACCTTCTGTCTCCATTCCCCTCAGCTACCAAAGATTCCTACATCTGGCTTATAGAGGAGCCATTTTACACACATCTCCATGACAAGTGTATTTTTAATTTTTTTTTTTAATGTGAGATTGTATTTGTGGGCAAGTAAGTAGACAGAACAGGCCTGAAGCAATCCCTGCAGACCCCTCTCTGCCCATACTCTGTAGCCTCACCGAAGAAAAGGTATGGGCTGGGACATGGATGGTCTATGTGCTGGCAGGAGCAGGAGGTTGAAATAAGCCTCCTGGCACTCTCTAAATGTGCTTTTGTCCATGCACAGGACACTTCTGTACTTACTGAATGTAGGAGGAGACGTGAGCTCTTCCTCCCATACACACACCTCTTTCCCTATGGAAGATCTTCCTCTAAGGAGAACACCTGTGACAGGTTTCCTTCAGCAGAAATCATTGACGGTGGCACACAGTGAGGTGATCTAGGCCTTCCAGTAGCTTCTGGGTCTGGCAGGCTTCCCTCCCATCACTTGCAGCTGCAAGTAAAGGAAGAGCAACAGGCAGAGGAAGATTGCCTGTTAAGCAGACCTGGAGAGGAAGCTGTGATAGAAGCCAGAACTCCATAATGACCTGGCAGCCCGTGGCTGCAGCAGCACCACACAGAGAGCAGGAGAGGGCCATGTGGTTATCCCGGAGGCACAAGGTGGCAAGTCCCCACAGAGGGCCCCTGCTGAAGCAGATAATGAGGTGGAGTTGAGGGAGAACGATGTTGGTGCCTCGGTAAGATGCTGTAGGCTGGAGGTTGTGATGCTTCTCTGGTTCCCTGGCACACAAGGGATCGTGGTACTTACTCATGTTGGAGTTAATTGGAAGTTAGAGTGTTGGACGGAGCCTGCCTGCTTTGCGCTGGGGAGATAAACACCAGGGAGCAAAAGCACGAGAAAAGCATCCTGCACCTTGAGCAAGGTTCAGAGTCCCAGGCTCTGAGTCCCAAATTACAACAGCCTCTTCTGCAGCTGGAGTTGCTGAGGTTTGCCCAGGTCCCTGGAGCTCTGCTCTTGCATGAGCTATCAATGCCTTGGTACCAGCAGCCTGCTTTTGTGCCTTACGGATGCTCGTGGCATCCACAGCCCAGGTTTGTGTCGGAGCAGCCAGAGGCAGCTCCTGGAGCACATATGACGTGGCAGCAGTGGTCGCTGCCTTCCTGTGGAGAACCCCCTGCTTGGAGTGGGATTCCTGCATCCTCACAGAGATAACCGCCTTTCTGAGGAGAGGCTGGGGTGGGGGACACAGACCATGGAGGTGCCTGGGCATGGTGTCAATTCTTGACGATTGTTCTCCTCTGTTTAGCAGACTTCCTGATTTCACCCACAAGTGTATCTTTATTTATAGTTATAAGTTGTTTGTGTCAAAAAATTCAAGTGCTTTGATGGTGTCCTCCCAACCACAAGATAAAAAGAGGAGAAATGGAGGAATCTACTCTTGTTTATTAATAAGTAATAATTTTACTAAAGGCTAAATACCATCCATGTTTCCATAAATACAGTGCACGAAATCTAAAATTTACTGCATGTAATCAAAAGCAGTTATCCCAAAGACCTCAAATTTTTGTGGTCAGAGCTCCCACAGAGCAGCTTCTTTCGTTTTGTTTGCTAGGGTCTGGGAATGCTCTCTCACGCAAGGTGGGAATGAGAAAACCAATCACTAAGTGTAAGTTAGGAATTATGAGAAAGATTAATGCTGTGTAGGAAAATGAGCTAATGCAAAAATCAGTTCAAATTCGATGTATTTTTACAGTGATGGGACAGGGTTTTTTCCTTGGTTCCCTGAGAGTGCAGAGCTAATAATTAAAAACATCTATATTGCACAAACTAATAAACATCCTCTATGCAGGAAAGGAGGGTATTGTGCTTGCTAGCTTGCCTTTCCCCTCCTTCACTCTTCACCATTTCCAAATTAGAGGCTGGAATAAGAAGAGGGGCTTTTTTTTTTTTACTTTTCTGGGACAGAGGGGGTGTGTTGTGGTTTTGGGGATTTTATGTGATTTTGTTTGGTTGGTTTTCTTTTTTTTTCCCCTACTCTTGCTCTTACCTTGCCCCTTCTGCCTGCCTGCAGCTTCACTTCAGGTAGCTGCTGCTCTGTCACAGTCTGTGCAGGAGGAGGCGGATCAAGGAGTTTGTTGGGGCTGGGGCCTCACTGTCCCTCTGCCTCTCGGGACCGGGCAGGAGCCCCAGGTGTTCGCTCTCTCCGGTGCCAGCCGTGCTTTTCAGGCTGATCAGAGCCCTCAGGAGCCACTGCTCGCTAACCCTGCGTGAAACCGGGCTTGACCAAAGTGGGTAATGCAGAGCTCTGGGGCCGTCGCGGGGCTGGGTGAGGGGCCAGTAGCCCCAGCCCTCCTGCCGCTGGGGGGAAAGCGCAGGGAAGGTGCCAAGGGCCCGTACCGCGGGTATCAGCCGGGAGCGGGCGGCGGCCACGCGCCGCTCGCCTCCCTCGCCGTGCGCCCCGCGGGCCGGGCCGGCCGGCGGGATTGAAGCCGCC
>VZRO01001101.1:74992-139898 GCA_013397915.1 Daphoenositta chrysoptera | reverse complement strand
GGAGGGGCGGCCCCGTGCCGCTGCCCCGCGGTCCCGGTGGCGGTGCGGGGCTGGGTGGGCTCCGGGCGCAGACAGCCCGCGCTCTCGGAGCGCGGCCGGGGTAGCCCTCTCCCAGCCCCGCTGAGAGGCGGCACCGGTGCCTGCCCCGCCGGGCCGGCCGGCAGGACGCGGCCGGGTGCACGTCCTCGGTGGCGGGGCAGCCACAGGGCTCCTCCTGTCCGGGACCAGACGTGGTGGCGGGGCCGGCCCTAGTGGAGGAGTAAACATGGGGGATGGGTCAGGGCTGCCCGCGGCCAGGGCTGCGGTCGTATTGCACTCTGTGATGTACTAAGTCGGGAATCGCTGCGAAGGGAGACTGCATTCTGCCACACAGCAGCTGTCTGTGAGCGTGATTCCCCCAAAACTAAGGGGCCTGAGCCTCCAATTACTGAGGAAGCCCGTCGGGTTTCAGAGAGCAAGTATGTTCGTCTGTGTCTGCTCATCAACCAAGAGATTGCCCTGTCCCGCGTGAACGCTTGGCAGAGGACATTGCCTACCGCAACCAGCCCAGTCCTGTCGCTGTGTGCGCTTCTCGCTGCATGGGATTAACAAAGTGATAATGTTTTTATTAAATGTACTTTTAAATAACATGTAACTGACATTTCTGTCCACAAGAGCTGATTGTATTGGCAGTGTAACTCACGACTTTGCCTTTGTTTCTTTTCATACAAATGTTTCCCATGTGATTAGGTCTGACCCTTGCTGGAGGTTATTTTTAGGATGATTATGTATTTAGGATGAATATATGATTATATTATATTTATTGAAGAGTGCTCTAGACTTCTGTAACTTCTTTTGGTGCACAAGGCCAGCACTACAGGCGGTGTATCAGCCAGGCAGTTTGAAACCTGTTGACCCAGTCAGCTGCACACTGGCATGACGTAGCTGTAACCTTAGTTTCAAAACCTAAGTGGGAAGCCAAGGAGGTGTAAGATCCAAATGCAGAGCTTGAGCTGCTGGTTTTGACATTATGTTTAAAATACCATTCTAATGGTTGCCTCTGTTTTTGGCCAGAGATTAATCCCTGAGGCCTACAATATACCAGATGCTTGGGATTGCTGGAGATGAGGAGTGTTTGTTCTTAGCTTCTTGTATGGGTGACGAAGCAGAAATTCATATGGATAAACACTGCCCTTTGATTTCGCATTGAATGTCTGGCTGTTCTCTGAGGTTGAGGCTGCAAGGAAGATCTCTGCAGCTGGTGTGTACACAGTGAAACCAGCAGCTGTGCCTTGAAGTTGTGGCTTTCAAGTAGACACTGTATTGGGTGTCGTTCACTGATTTCTTATCCTTACTCTCCTCCTCCAAGGAACAGAGCACATGCAAAATCAGCCAGGTGGTGTTTTCTGGAGAAATGAGAGTTATAAGCACATCTGTGCCATTAGCAAGGCTCCAGCCACAGCCAGAGCTTGACAGCTGTTTGTGATGTCTAGAATGCTTCTCCCTCCTGCCCTCATTTGGAGCTTGCCATGAGGTGGTGGCATCCTTGTTAGTGACCCAACAGGCTGGAGGAGCTGCCACGGAGCCTGCAGGCCTTGCCAAGATAGTCTGGAGCAGGTGCCATGGCACTAACTTGCTTTCCTTGGATCTGCAGCAGCTTGAGACACGCAGGCATGTGCCGTGGACACATAACCACGTGTTACACCGTGGCGTAACCCTGCACAGCAAGGAGATTCCTCCAAGATCAGGTTACCAGCCACCCTTTCTGTACAGCAGCAGATGCCTTGCAGAGATCTGCATTGCTGCAGCAGCTGTACTTCAGCAGCATGACTGGCTGTCCTGGTACCTGCTGCCTCATTCCAGGATTAATTGCAACGTTAGCTCTACTGCTCTGACAGCAGTTTGTGCTGCCTTCTGCCTGTAAAAGGCGTGTTGAAGTAGGAGAAAACAACAGCCTTGGCTGAGGTGCAGATCAGGCCTGTATGACTCTGTTGCATCACTGCTTTCCCTGTTCTTCCCTCCTTTTTCTTCTGCCACCATCAGCTTGCCTTACTGCATCATAGCTCTAGCATGGTGTGAGACACCCCATCAGCACCCTGTATTTTTAGGAGTGACACTGGTTTTGGGAGCCTTTTCTAGCACAGTGGAAGGTCAGAGATGGCAACTGTCACTTTCCTGAAAAGCAATCACGTTTGCTGTACAGAAGATGGTCCAAGCAGCACTGCAGGGTGTGTGTGGGAGAGGGGCTTCTTGTCCCATGAGCAGGCAGAGGCACTGGATTTTAGGAGAGTGCAAGCTCTGCAGAAGCACACAGAACAGCTCTGGGGGAATCTGGGTGTGAATGTTGTACAACTGACAGAGTGTGTACTGTACTGGCTTTTACATTTTCACTTGTATTCCTAAACACTTTTTCAGTGTTTCAAATCTGCAGATCCAGATTCAGGAAATGGAAAGTCCTTCCCAGCAGAGTATTTTTCTTCCTGATTCTGTCTTGTGTACATGTTTAAAATAGTCCGTGTAAACCAGCGTGAATTTTCCTTTTCCAGATTTCAGATTTAGGCCTGGAGACAGAATTTAGTGCCTGGTGCATGATCTTATTGCAATAAAAACTGCAGAGCTGGACTGCCCAGCTGCTGAGCATGGAGAGCCCTGAGTGTTTGCCTTAGTTTGTGAGGATGTCTGTGTTGATTCACCCAAGCTCCACTGAACTACATTCCTAACTTGTGACTGATGGCAGTGTTGTTGGCAGGTTTTCAGGTTGTTAGTCTCTTCTGACTAGAGAAGGTCTTGCTTGCAACCCTGAAATTTCATGTCTTGAACATCTGTTATTAATTGGCTGTATTTTTGCTTGATATTGGATGGCTACTCTTGTAGCCAGTGTGATGAAAGAGTAACTACTCCAGACTTCCCGCTGTGAAGTTTGAGTAGATGTGGCACTGCCTGCAAAGCTAGTAAAACATGACAGGTGTCATGTATGGGGAGATGCAACTGGGTATGAGAATGTTTTTGATAAGGTGCAACTTTGAAATGTACAGGTGGTGCTCTGTTGAAAGTTACAGTAACAGGGGTGTCATGGTTTTCTGTTGTCCTGGACCTAATTTATTTATTTTAATTTTTTTTTCTATAAAGCAAAAGCTGGCAGGCTGACAAACAGGCAGCTTACAGGACGGACTCTCTGGCTACTGACCATTTAGCTGGTAAGTTCTTATTTTGGGAGAGCCAAAGATCTTGCTGTTGCTGAGCTTGCTAGACAGAGTAGCTTTCTGAATGTCTCCCTAAGTCAGGCACCTAAGTAAGCTTCCCAGGAAGAGGCAGCTTCCTGGGTCCTTTCTCTTTTCTCTCCTGGGATACACAGTGTTCTTGGACTGACTATCCAGACGTTCACATAAACATTTAAAAATTGCACACCATTAATAATTAATGGATTAATTAGACCATACTTTAGATTAATTAGGATATGCTTTAAAAATTTGTGGTGTCCCCCTTTCCAGTGACCTTCTTAGGTTACACATCCTCTGCCTTCTTAGGGAGGAGCTCTGGTTTTGGTGATGACTGTGTAGGGAGGAAATATCCACGCTGAGTTCCTGTCTGGTTCAGCAAGAAAATTGGGCAGCCCATGGGCACTGTGGGTGCTTTTCAAGAGGATGACTGGAAGAGTGCTTAGTAACATATACTTTGTCTTCCTTGAGTGATTTTGTGCATCCTGAGTGGTGTTGGTAACAGTGTTGCCACCTCCATCTCTTCCAGTGGCATACCCGGATTGTGTGTGGGTGGGAAGTCGACAATGAGCTCTGTGGCAGTTTTGACCCAGGAGAGCTTTGCTGAACACCGCAGCGGCCTGGCCCAGCAGCAAGTGAAAGGTGAGCAAACACAACTGAGTTCCTGTGATAGATCCAGACTGCACAGGCAAGGTTCCTTGCTCTTACCCGAGCTCACTCCATGTGGCTGGTTCTCCAAAAGTGTGCATTCTCCATTCCTGAATTAGTGTTTTGCTAGACTCTAGCTTTCCACCCCCAGTAGCACAGTGGTGCTGCACAGTGCAGGGCTGTGAGGAGACAGGCCTGAACACTTCAGAGAGGTCTGGCTAGCAGTGCTGTGAGGTCTGGGATGGGGCACATGCAAGAGTGGGGTGCTGAGCTACATGAGAGCCTCATGGATCAGTGTGCTGGGCTGTCATTTCCACCCTTTGCTCAGCCAGGTGCTGGAGGTGGTCACTAACCCAATGAACTGACAGAGTGATGGGTTTTGGCATCCATCCCCAGCTGTGAACTGCCCCATTTGGTACGGCCCAGTGCACAACTGAGTCGAACATAATGTACAGGCATACAGGCTTTCTCTAGACTTTGTCCTAACTCTCTGCCTTTTTCCTGGTCTTATCCCCTTCTGACCTACACCCTTGCTCTGGTCCTTTCAATTCTTTCTGCTCAGCCTGCTTTCCCCTAACTGAACCCCTCTTGACAAAGTGGGCAATAAGGTGCTGTTTGCTGCCACCATTCTCTTGCTTGTTCACTCCCTGCACCCACTGTGCCAGCTCAGACAAGGCTGATGGCTTGTGGCCTCCACTGCAGTCTGTGCTATGCTGATGTCAGTTGTGCTCCAGACTTGGCAGCCCTATAGGCATAGCTGTAACAGGATTAATGGCAGGGCACAAGCCATTTGCTCTCCCTTGTTAGTGGTGCCTAATTGCAATTGCACTGCCTGTGAACAGGGGCATTTCTGCAGGCCAAGTGACTCATTTGCCCTGTTTTCTTTACCCCAGTTACAGCTTTAAACTCTGAAGAAGAGAATGATCCTCCAACCTACAAGGAAGCCTTCCCTCCACTCCCTGAGAAAGCACCATGTTTGGAAGCTGCCCAGGAACCTGCTGGTCCCTGGAGCAAAATTCGACCAATAAAGGCTTCTGTCATCACTCAGGTTGGTGGGAGTGGATGTCTTACCTCCTGTCTTTTTCCCCACTCCCAAAAGTAGGTGAAGTGAAGCATTCCCTGGAGTCTGAAATCCTTGTTATGTCAGCCTCTTTGTTGTGTTTTACCCTGATACAGCAGCTAAGAGCTAGGACTGCTCGGGAGGGGAGGGATGTGTTGGAAGACTGTCCAGAAAGAGCTCTGCATCTCTGTTCCACAAATAGCTGAAGCAGGCCTGAAGGCAGGATTGCAGAATTCCTGTAGTGAGTGCTAATCCCCCTTTAGGAGGACTCTAGTGTGGGACGGACTACCTGCTGCAGGGCTTCTGCACTTCCCTGGGCACAGCTGGTTGATGCACTGCACAAACCTGGGAGGTCAACTTGCCACTAAAGTCCTGTATGGGCATGAGAGAGACAGGAACTGTCAGGCAAAATCACACTGACAGCTTGCTGTGCCCTTTTATCTGTCTGTGGCTGAGCAGGTGTTTCATGTGCCGCTGGAGGAGAGGAAATACAAGGACATGAATCAGTTTGGAGAAGGCGAGCAGGCCAAGATCTGCCTTGACATCATGCAGAAGACAGGAGCTCACCTGGAGCTGTCTCTCGCAAAGGACCAGGGCCTTTCCATCATGGTCTCTGGCAAGCTGGAAGCAGTCATGAAGGCTCGGAAGGAAATTGTTGCTCGACTGCAGACCCAGGTGAGGGCAGCTAACTGTTTCTCACTTGATCCTTGCTCTTCCCCAAGACTCCCAAATGCTTTGAGACCCTTGGGTGTGTATGCTTATAAGCCAAAGAGGTGTTATTAGATGACTAATTCAGCTTTGCCATATATTTTCAAAGCATACAATTGGCAATTTGGAATGGAAATGAGGCTTAAAATAGGGTTCAAAGCTAATTACAGGCCATGGTGTTGCATGAAGGGTGGAGTCTTCAATCTGTGACTTTGTGCTGAGGTGCTGGTGCTGGCACGGTTCAGGCCCCTCACACAAAATTCATAGTGTGTGAGAACAGAATGGTGCTTTCTCTGAAGTGCTTCAGAGAAGAATGTGGAGGGATGGGAGAAAGAAAAGTAGAGAAGAGGGAGTTCTGCCAAATGCTGAAAGCTTCAGATCGGGGTTCTGGGTCGTGTAACTTGAGCCCCATTGGTAAGTAATTGCAGACTCCTTGTTTCAGTTGCTTCTCCTTTCAGTCCTCTGAATTTTGATTTCTTGCCTTCAGGTTCTTGAGTTCATTATCAAAACGGTAGTTCTCATTAAGATATATCACAGCCAGGTGTCATGGTGTGTTTTAAAGTGTAATGTCCAAGGTAGTTAATGCAATAGTTAATACCATGTCTGCTCAGTGCTGTTCAGCCTGTGTGTCATACGCTGCCAGAGGGAAGAAAAAGGGACAAACCCTACATAATGTGCCTCTGAAAAAACAGTTTAGGTTGTACTACCACAGATCCGTACCCCACTGTCCTCAAAAATCCCTTCTAACTGGCCTCAGGTCTGAAAGGTGTGTCTGTACTGCAACTTCTCCTAGGCTTGACTGGCATCAGTATGTGGACAGGAAGCTGAAGAGTCACACCGACTGATCTGGTTTTGATTTATTTCTTTTTCCATTGTAGCTTGAATTGTGTCTAGTTAGTTAGTAGTTACATATTCACAGGGATCAAGAGCAGAGTAGCAATCCTAAGCTATCAGATCAGTAAAAACTCATTGAGAAGGGAAGAAGTCAGGAATCCTTGTTACAAAACAGCCCTTTAATGCCAGATTGAGAGAAGTTCTGGGGATCCCTCTTTTTCAAGAGGAACCATCTAGAAGCAGTCCCTAAAGCAGCGTGTGCTGCATTGAAGACACCTTAGCACTTAGTAGTGGTAAGCATATTTGAGCTCTCTGCCTGCTGGAATAAGTTTCTGGTGTTGAATTTCAGTTTCCTAGGGGTCAGACTATGCTCTGTAGCCTTGGCAGCAGATATCAGAGTTCAGATAAACTCTATCCCAGAGCCGTCATCCCAGTTCCTCCCTGGTGCTGAGAGACTGTGAGACAGTGGAGCGAAGACACCTCCTCATCTGTGCCTGAAGGCCTTTGCTTATTCGGAGTACTGCTCCTGGGCAAACAGAAGGCTTTTGAGGGAATAGTGGGGTTTAGACTCCTGGAATACAGGCACCATAGATCAGCTCCTCTGATGTAGTATCAGTCTTTGGACAGGATGTGCCAGAAAATGTTGTGTTTGCTCCTTGGTTGTGCCACTAAACAGCATCTGAAAAACTTTCCCTGTGCAGGCAAGGGCTCTCATAGATGCTTGGCCTTTGTGTTGCAGGCTTCAGCGACAGTTGCCATCCCCAAGGAGCACCACCGTTTTGTCATTGGAAAGAATGGTGAGAAGCTGCAGGACCTGGAGCTCAAAACTGCAACCAAAATCCAGATCCCCCGCCCAGATGACCCCAGCAACCAGATCAAGATCACTGGCACTAAAGAAGGGATTGAAAAGGCCCGGCACGAGATCCTGCTTATCTCTGCTGAGCAGGTACCTCAGTACTGTGATCTCTCTCATGTCATTATTGGACAGCCATTTTGGTTCTCCATAGTATATTAGATGTTTGTAGTCACCATGGCCACAGCCAGTGGTAACACTGGTAGTCTCAACAGAGATGTATACCCTCCCACTGGCTGTTTGAGAACTGCTTCCAGGTTCTTCACCTTCTGGTTCTCCCTTTTGTCCATCCCTAAAGTCAGGTAAGCACTTCTTGTATTTTGAAGTGAACTGTATTAGATGCCAGCTGAGGTAAGACAGGAGACTACAGAGGTGAATATCATAAATTTGGAACAGCACTATTGGTAGATGGAAAGGGACAGAGCCTGCAAACTGAAAAGGGTTCTTGGGCTAGAGTGTCAAGCAAGACAGCACTGGAATTCAGCTGTATGTGGCAGAGATGGTAATATCAACAGAGGTTTCCAGTAAGGATTGCTCTGGATTCTTCTAGGATAAGCGTGCCGTGGAGCGGCTGGATGTGGAGAAAGTGTACCATCCCTTCATTGCTGGCCCCTACAACAAGCTGGTGAGTGAGCTGATGCAGGAGACAGGGACACGCATCAACATTCCTCCGCCCAGCGTTAACAAGACAGAGATAGTCTTCACAGGGGAAAAGGAACAGCTAGCCCAGGCTGTGGCTCGTGTTAAGAAGATCTATGAGGAGAAGGTATGGACGGTCCCTAAAGCTTCCCATCTTCCCCCCACCTGCTCACAGCCCCTCTTCCCTTCTTGTTCTACTTTTGTGCATCTCTCAGTTGCATACTCCTCATGTCAGCTCTTGCTCAGCAGCCCTTGCAGTACATGGACCCGGGTCTTACAATTTCCTTGCTCAGCAGAGTGGGACTTGGGGTGATTCTGCCGGGGAGGTGACAGATCTCCTGCTTTTTTGTGTAATGGAAATTAGCAGACCGAAAAGAGCTCTCTGGGTGCGTGTTTTCACAGGTGCTGCAAAGGAAGGAGGGAAGTGTGAAGGCTACAGTGTGGCCAACTGACAGTATCAAAGTTATTACATGAGTGGAAGTTGCTGAAGAGTAAATTTCACTTCAGTTTATTTTCCACTGCCAGCGTCACTGTGAATATCCTTGATGTTAATGGGTTGTTGGTCTGTTTTTCCTCATGGGTACGTCTGTATTTGTACCGGTCTGAATTTCAACACAGATAATCAGCTTATAGCATAGTGTTGCATTACAGCACTGCCTGGAGACAGCTGGGCATTGTGCAAGGGCAGGGGTGTGTATGTGGTCTCTTCCATGTAGTGTCCCAGGGAGCTTTAACAGAATTTCTGTGTTTAACCTGTAAGTTTTTGAGAATAGGGCTTTCTGAAGGCAGGGCCCCGGAGATGCTAGGGTACTGCAGAACTCCTGTGCTCACCTTTGCTTTGATCTTTCCTGGGTGCTGAGCTTCACTGCATCTTGTGTCTCTTCCTTTCACTTTTGTCCTTCCCTGCTCCCTTGTGATTGATGCTCCAGTGCCTCTGCTCCTACAGAAAAAGAAGACTACTACCATCGCTGTGGAGGTGAAGAAGTCCCAGCACAAGTATGTCATCGGCCCTAAGGGTAATTCCCTGCAGGAGATCTTGGAGAAAACTGGAGTCTCTGTCGAGATCCCACCCACTGACAGTAGCTCGGAGACGGTGATACTGCGAGGCGAGCCTGAAAAGCTTGGGCAAGCATTGACTGAAGTCTATGCAAAGGTACTGACCCGATGGGCCAGGCCTCCTTTGAAAGCCCCCCAAAGATACATCCCTGGTACTGACAGGTGGAGGGAGGTGGTCTCTATCAGGCTGGCAGAGATGCAGCTTAGAACTCAATAACAAGGGTGCAGCATGGGAATTGGAAGTGAATTTTTGGGAAGGCCACTTCCAGTCTGTCCATTCAACAGTTTCTGTGTCTCTCAGGCCAACAGTTTTACCGTCTCCTCGGTCTCAGCCCCCTCTTGGCTTCATCGTTTCATCATTGGAAAGAAAGGACAAAACCTGGCCAAAATAACTCAGCAGATGCCAAAGGTATGGATGAGCTATTAGCTTAGCACCAGTTGAAGCATAATATGGTGTAATCCAGCTCACTCTTTGTAGAGAGAGAAATGTATTCTGGCATGGATAAAACCAGGGAGGAAATGACACAGGTCTTATAATACTCAGGGGAGCTACCAAATTCTACTGCCTCAAACACTTCCATCCTATGTTACCTTCAAGGGTTGAGTGCTTCAAAGGAAGCTTTATGTGTTAATATTTGGAGAATTGATGTAGTAGGAGACGTGGAAATGCTGACTTCAGTGAGGCTTCTCCGTGGTGAGTTAGATGGTATCTAGAGAAAGGTTAGGTGAGGAACTTCTCCAAAGCCCTTGCAGACTCCAGGACAGCACCAAAACCTTATGCTCTAGACACTGTGAGATGTCCAAAATTGTAAGTTGCTTACCTCTGAAACCATGTCTACCCTTAGTGGTAGGGATTGATGGTGTAGGTCTGACCGACAGCATTGACCTGGCTTGTGTCTTGGAAAATTCTTACTGGTTTCCTTGCCGTGTGTGTCAAGGTTCACATCGAATTCACTGAAGGAGAAGACAAAATCATTTTGGAAGGACCTACAGAAGATGTGAATGTGGCTCAGGAACAGATTGAAGTCATGGTCAAGGATCTGGTAAGTTGGTGGTACTAGTTTTGGTATACAAGAAGAAAGTGGGGAAAGGTGGGGCAACAGAGCAGAGATGAAGTGTAGCTCACGTCTCTGTGGGTATCTTCACAGGCTTAACAGAACTTGCAGAAGGCAAGTTGTGTGGCAGATGAACAAAAACCTTGCTTATGAAGCTTTTCGTAAAAAATCACCAGTACATCTTAAGTCTTTTGATGCAGAGAAGGAAAGATTCTCTTTCAGTCACAGCTGAAGAGGCATTTAAGTCCCTGTAATATTTCACAAGCATGGTGCTCTCCGCTCAAAGCAGAGGAGTGTTCTGCTCTGCTCACTAGAAGGAGGAGTGCTTGTAGCTGGCAGCTGGAGCCAGTGCCTGCACTGGCAGTGGGCACAGGCAGCAGCAGAGGGGGCCTGCCCTGCCTAGCCCTGTACAATTCTTTATAGATCAACCGGATGGATTATGCAGAAATCAACGTTGACCACAAATTCCACCGACACCTCATTGGCAAGAACGGAGCTAACAGTAAGTGGGGTGCCTTTCTTATCCTTCCTGTGCCCAGACTCTGTGATTAGTTGATCATATCATGGCTCTGCAGTTCAACTAGGGTGCTGCCTCCATTACATTGCCCCTGCCCTTCTGGAAGGAAGTTGGCACAAGGAGATAAACGGGCAGTGCGGCCTTGGGATGGCTTTAATGTATTGGAAATTTCTTGGAAAGTTGAACAGATTACTTTGCCATGTCCTGGCATAATTTTTGTATTTTGGGGAAGTTGAAGAGTTGCCTTTTTTCTTTTTTTCAAGTTGGCCTATGTGAATTTCATTTTAGAACTCGGTTGGGGGGGTAGAAATTTTCCTGGTGAGTTTCTCCCCAAAAAAGAATTTGGGGTTAGAAATTAATAAGTATCTTCTAGTCTAAATATGGTGGTGTTTGGGGAAGAAACATATGCCTCACTCTGGCAAATGAATTACTGGCTCTAGATGCCAGTATTTAATTGTACAGATTCCTGTGTAGCACAGATCTGCTCTTGCTGAACCCCAGGGTGAAGAGGCACTTTCCCCTGATTCAACTCCACCCCTCTGGCCTTTCCTCAGAGGCTGATGTACTTCTTAAACAGCCTCTAGTGAAGGTGTCTTCGCTTCCAAATCTTGGCCTAGCAGAGTGTCTCACCACAGCCCTTGCCTTGCAGTTAACAGGATTAAGGACCTCTACAAGGTGTCTGTGCGCATTCCCCCGGACAATGAGAAGAGCAACCTGATCAGAATTGAAGGAGACCCACAGGGGGTCCAACAGGCCAAGAAAGAGCTGCTGGAACTCGCTTCCCGTATGGTTAGTGGGATGTGATGCCTGGGAGGCCACAGGGTTTGAGCTCTTGTGTTCCCTAGTAACCTTCTGGTGGAGGTGTGTGCCCCTTGCCCACTGAGCACTTGGATCTCATGACAAGTGCAGGTTCCTCTATTCTCTTGGATCCCCTTCTCTGTCAGCCTAGAGTGAATTGTGTCTGGAGGAAAAACACTGATGATAAGTAAGCTGCCAGGCAGCAAACTGGTAATTACAAGTATGTGGCTCTCCTGGTGAACACTCCGTGTAAACTCTGTTCTCCACAGGAAAATGAACGCACCAAGGATCTAATCATTGAGCAGAAATTCCACCGGACCATCATTGGGCAGAAGGGCGAGCGGATCCGGGAAATCCGGGAGAAATTCCCAGAGGTAAGGCTTTCTAGGAGATGAAGAATTCAGAGGGCACATTTCCTACATTGGTAATAGACACATGGTCACTAAAGTCATAAATGTAGTGTCTCTGTAAGTATGAGAAATATCTAACTGATATGTGTCTGCTCATACATCTAATTTGTATGAGAAGATGGTTCTTCTGGCTAGAGACTGTTGACATGGTTACCTGCTTACAAAGGGGAAAGGGGATGTGCAGGATCTCCCCAACCTTTGCACATGTCTGACATGACAATTCTTGCATTTGTTTGAGTTGACTCTAAGTGACCATTTCCTGCAGGTTATCATCAACTTCCCAGACCCTGCACACAAGAGTGACATTGTCCAACTCAGAGGTCCCAAAAACGAGGTGGAGAAGTGCACCAAGTACATGCAAAAGATGGTGGCAGACCTGGTAAGGGAGACTTCTATCTGCTGTTCTCTCTTCCATGCCTGGATAACCCTGGGATAGAGCAGAGCTGTGGTGGTTTGGCTAGGGCTGACACACCTCAAGAGGAGGGAACTGTGGACATTTTCTATCTTGTATGGGCGCAGGCAAGTAATACCTGTTATTTAAGGGCTATAGGAGAAGGTACATGTCTTTGCTTATTCTTGGAAGTGTCCCATATAGAGAATTCCTTGGGTCTAAGCCTGTTGTCAGAACCTTGTTTATCAAGTTCCTGGGATGGGGCCTCACTTGCCAGGATGGTGTAATCTTCAATTCTTCCTTCCTTTCTCTCTTAGGTTGAAAACAGCTTTTCTATTTCTGTTCCCATCTTCAAACAATTCCACAAGAACATAATAGGGAAAGGAGGTGCCAACATCAAGAAGGTGAGATATCTTTCCTGTCTTCACTGCTCATTATGGTGGCTGCCTGCAGCGAAATTTCATTCACTGGACTCCCCTGCTTATTGGTAATGTAAAATAAAACCTCAGAGGCCTTTTTTTCTGATATGGGACACCTCTCAAATGATTTTGCTGGGAATTTTTTTTTTTTGTGGCAGATCCGTGAAGAAAGCAACACCAAAATAGATCTCCCAGCTGAGAACAGCAACTCAGAGACAATTGTTATCACGGGCAAAAGAGCAAACTGTGAGGCTGCTCGTCACAGAATTTTGGCTATCCAAAAGGAACTGGTATGTGAAACAACTGGCCTGTGGCAGATGATGGACTTGAAAACATAAATATAGGAGTTATAGGAGATAGAAACACAGAAGTGCTTGTAGTGGGATGTGGCAGGGGGGAGACAAATATGGATATCAGTCTGTTCTTGACTCTTCAACCAAAGTTTGTGGCTCCTCATGTGTTAGGAGTGGCCAGTCTCAATTCCCTCTGGTCAGGCATTTCTCACACTCAGCTCTGCAAAGCTCCTGGCAATGTGGGAGCTAGAGGGTAAGCAGAGTCTGTGCAAACACATTGCTACAGCTTGACTAACACCCTGTACTGTCCTCACTTAGGCCAACATCACAGAGGTGGAGGTCTCTATTCCTTCCAAACTCCACAATTCCCTCATTGGCGCCAAAGGCCGCTTCATCCGCTCCATCATGGAGGAGTGTGGTGGAGTCCACATCCACTTCCCCACAGAGGGCTCTGGCAGTGACACTGTGACCATCAGGGGCCCAGCCCAGGATGTGGAGAAAGCCAAGAAACAGCTGCTACATCTGGCAGAGGAGAAGGTGAGCCTTATCTTACAGGGGAAGGAGCAGGTTGGTTTGGGCAGCTGCTTCTTTTTGGGGGTTGAAGTGATGCTCTCTGTCTGTGTGGAAGTCTTTGGCATCAATCGGAACAAATCCTCTCTTGAGGGATTTGAGTACAGTTTGGATGTACTTCCATCCTTGTGACAATGATTTCTTCTCTCATGGGTAAGAAGAACTGTCTGTAATGCATCTCTGCCCAGGCTGATGACATACTGAGAGTTAAGGCTCCCTGCTTCTGTGGTTTGAATGCTCTTGGGTATCCACACTTCTCTGAAACAGTTTACTCTGCAGATCTCCTTTTTTCTTAATCTCTGAATTTCAGCTCCAGTCTTCCATTTCACTGCATATGTTCATATTTGAGAGCTTTTGGTTACAAGACCTCTGAGTTGTGGCTGACTGATCATTTTAATAGCAAGCTTCCTAGGGTCAGCATGTGAACATGTTCTCCCTGGGAATTGGTTGGTTACCTTTGGGGCCTGGCTTGCAGCAGTCAGTTAGCAGATGATTGTGTTGCCTTCTGTGCTGTTCAGATCCTTCTCCTAGAGAAGTCTCTGCCCATATTCTCATTGGTCATGTTGAGTGTACAGTTAGTTTTTTGGCCCTGAGAACATCTTTGGGGTAGTGTTTTTAATTTAAGACATTGTATACCTTTTTTACTTTCAACGGTGCACTGCACCTACCTTGCTTTTGCAACACTCTGCATGTGGGTGCAGGTAACATATCTACATGCTGACTGTTGGTGCTGATGGATATTTTCTATATATTGACATGTTCCATGGGTCTCTGGCTCCTTTCAGCAAACAAAGAGTTATACTGTGGACCTCCGTGCAAAGCCAGAGTACCACAAATTCCTCATTGGTAAGGGTGGTGGCAACATCCGTAAGGTGCGAGACAACACAGGGGCCCGCATCATCTTCCCCACCTCTGAGGATAAAGATCAGGAACTGATCACTATCATGGGAACAGAGGAGGCTGTCAAAGAGGCACAGAAGGAGCTGGAGGCCCTCATCAAGAACTTGGTATGAACAACTTCTACTTTCTTGCCCTCACTGTGGCAAGGGGTAATGAGTCAGTGTGGAGGACCTGCTTGTCCTAAAACCATTTGCTGCCCTTCATGGGAGCTCAGGAAGATCCTTCCTTACCTTGGAGTGAGGTTGTAAGCTGATTGCTGATGAGTGCAGCCAACTCGTGCCTATCACCAGGACAGGTGTGCTTGACTAGCTGTTGTGTGTTGGCAGGATAACGTGGTGGAAGACTCCATGGTGGTTGACCCCAAGCACCACCGCCACTTTGTCATCCGTAGAGGACAAGTTCTGCGTGAGATTGCAGATGAGTATGGTGGTGTGATGGTCAGCTTCCCGCGCTCCGGCACCCAGAGCGATAAAGTCACCCTCAAGGGAGCCAAGGATTGTGTGGAGGCAGCCAAGAAGCGCATCCAGGAGATCATCGAGGACCTGGTATGCTGTAGAAAAACTGTTTCTTCTCTACTCTGTCCCTTCAGCACTGTCCTATTTGAACCTGCTGTATGACCAAGCTTTATGTGAACAAGTGCCATGGTAGTTTTTGGGTTTGAACCTTTGCTGTCAACATACAGGGACTGCAGACTTTAGATCTTGGCCTCGGGGTAGCAGCTGGCTCCAAAATGGCAATGCTGTATGAATGAATTTCCTCCTCTGACCATCTTCGTGGTTTTTAGGGGTGGAAATAGGAGACAACTCCTTGATATAGGTCTAGACATTAAAAGATTGGAGCCTTCTTGTGCCTCTCCATGTCTGGCCTTGGGCAGTGGTTGCTTTCAGGAGTTTCCTGCACTGTTACTATTGGCTTTTGGAAGCAGTCAACTGTCAAACCTGTTCTCTTCCCTTCTTTCTTTATTTTTTTTCATTTCTTCTAATGCTTCCTCCTCTTCAGGATAATAAAGAGTTTGAGCTTTGCTCTTGGAAGCCTTTAGCATCCTGAGTTGAAGGCAGCCTTCTTTAAATCCTCTGCTCTTCTCTGAGAGAAGAACAATTCTAGGAAATTTTTAGTTCTTCCCCTGTCAGCCGTTGTTATCTTTTCTGACTCCTCTCTGTGTCCGTTTTGGATTTCATCATGCACAAACATCCTGTTTTCTGGTGTGAAAGAGGCTCATTGCAATAGAGCAACTGTGCTCTCTTGCAGGAAGCTCAAGTGACAATCGAATGCACCATCCCACAAAAGTTCCACCGCTCCATTATGGGCCCCAAAGGATCCCGGATCCAGCAGATCACCCGGGACTATGGTGTCCAGATCAAATTCCCTGACAGGGAGGAAAACCCAGGTATACCTATGGATGCATGTTCACATAGTAGTGGGGATGATCAAATGAGTATAGTGTAGCCTACACTCTGCTCCAGTGGACATGTTCTACTTAAAATTTATGGGGAGAACTGATCCCTGGTGTTCCTGCAGTGTCCTTGAGTCTGGGCTTAGCATCAACCTTGCCTGCTTGGGAAGGGGACTGTTTGAGGAGGTCAAACTGCAGACCTGGGTGTTGTGAACATGTTGTCACTGCAGCGTACAGGGAGAATGACAAAAAAGGCTCTATGGGCTTACTGAGGTCTCTGTGAGCTCTCATTGATGGCTGAGCCTGAGGATCTGGAGGAGGGAGATGATGAGCCAGGAGAGGGCTCTGTACATTGAACACAAGATTTTCCGTGTTTTCAGCCCCTGTTGTGGAGCCAGCTGTGCAGGAGAATGGTGAGGAAGGTGGGGAAGGGAAGGACACAGATCCCAGCTCTCCGAAGAAGTGCGATATCATCATCATCTCTGGCCGCAGGGAGAAGTGTGAGGCAGCAAAGGAGGCGCTGCAGGTGTGTGGCTTTCTCAGCCCCTTACCCAATTAAGGGTAGTGATGCTTGGATGTAATTTTTGGTGGTGGTAGTAAAAGCTGCTCGGTCCAGGTGCAATGCAAGTGATCATGATGGCTGTAGAGGGGGTCTGCACTGCTCAAGGGAATCCCCTCTGCTCTGTGACCTAGCCTGGCAGCTTGAATCATAGGGCCTGACCTTGCAATTGCTAGAGCTTGTAAGCAGCCCCAAGTTACTTGCAATAAAAGCATGACATGCTTGTTTTATGGAGCACAGCTGGGAAGAGGAGGAGTCTGATTGAGGCTGAATCATTCCAGGTTCAGTAGACCTTGCCATGCTTCTGTAGTGATGTTTTCCAAGTCTCCAAAGGATATGAAAACAAGCAGGTGGGGTTTCAGATGGCTTGTTTGGAAAACATAATTTAACGTGGCAACAGGTCATTTTGGTGTTCCCAGCTGTCCTCTCTTCCTGTCAAGTTTGTATCCTGACTACAAGGGAATGTACCTCTGTTCAGCAACATGTTCTTTTGGGCAAGTATATGGCAAGCTAGAAGACAGGAGAAGTCTTTCCACTGGTAAACCATGCTCCATCCCCTGCAGGCTCTGGTTCCTGTCACCATTGAGGTGGAAGTTCCCTTTGATCTTCACCGTTACATCATAGGCCAGAAAGGAAGTGGGATCCGCAAAATGATGGATGAGTTTGAAGTAAGTTGTTGCCCTTCCTTCCATCTCCTCTGTCCTGGAGAATCTGTAAGTGACCGTGTTTGGGGTTTGGACAGTTACAACATGGAATAGGTCTGCCATGGAATCCAGGGCTCCATAATAGGAAAATGATCCCTGTGTGTTTTGGACCCTGGGTCCAGGGCTTGGCGGGTTTCATGCTGAAGCTGTATGATTGGTGTTGATGTTGTGAATGTTGCATGACTTGTCTGGTGTCTGCAGGGATTCCTCATCATTGTGAGAGTTGTTTTCCTCCTGGGCGCTGGGAAACAGCCCTGCTGTGCCTACCCATTCAGGAGAATTCTCCAGAGCCTCTGAGGCTGTTTGTTGCAGATTGGCTGCACTCAGTGTTGTTGAACATATATTTGTTTCCTGGCCTCTCTAGGCCGTCACAGGAGCTGGAGAAACAGAGTTCTGTTTAAAAACCATCTAGAAATGGCCCCAGGCCACTGACTCTGGGTGGCCCAACTTGATGACCTCCAGAGGTCCTTTACAACCTCAACCATTCTGTGGTTTTTAGGCTGCCTGGGTGGGGAGCTGGTCTTGGTGTCAGGGGAGACCAGTGAGATGCATCACAAGTGATACAGAATGAGCAGTGATACAAAATTATATAATCTCTGCTTGTTACTCAGGTGAACATCCAGGTGCCTGCTCCTGAGCTGCAGTCAGATATCATCACCATCACTGGGCTGGCTACCAACCTGGACCGTGCCAAGGTCGGGCTCCTGGAAAGAGTGAAGGAGCTGCAAGCTGAACAAGAGGATCGGGTAAGGCTTGTGCCTGTCCTTCTTCCTTCTGGTCAAACATGGCTTCAGCCTCTGAGTGCAGACTCCAGGAACACCTCATGTTTTAGGCGTACCCTTAGCTTCTCTGTGGGTATGGAATGCTCATAAACGGGTTACTCAAAGGTAGCTCATTTACCATAAACTGACAGGAGAGTTTGGAAATGTAACTTTGGACTGTCCAGGTCTTTCTCACACCTTCATGTACCTTCAGGACACTGGTGGGTTGGAACCTCACTGTGCTGTGAGTCTCTCTCTACTTTTCCTCTCTGGATCCTTATCACAGCTCTGAATAATAGGTGAGGGATGACTTGGGCAGTTGTTTGCCGTTTGTAGTTTCCCTCTGAACTTGGTGAAAGCACAAGGCTCCAGCGGATGGATGGCCAATGGGTGCTCAAGCATGGCCCTGCAAAATCTGTTCCCTGCATCTCAGAAGCCAGAAGGAAATACTGTGACTTAAATGGACATCGCTGGACCAGCCATGGTGTGTTCCCTGTTCTCACTCTGCTTCTCCTGTTCCAGGCCCTGCGAAGCTTCAAACTGACAGTCACTGTAGATCCCAAGTATCACCCTAAAATCATTGGGCGGAAGGGAGCAGTGATCACCCAGATACGCACAGAGCATGAGGTCAACATCCAGTTCCCTGACAAGGATGATGAAAGCCAGGTGAGAGATCAGACAGAGGGCAAGGATGGCTAGTGGTTGTCTCTGAGCATCTTCTGAGAGCTCTGAACTCTCTCCACTGCCTTTGGATAAGGTGGATGGTAAAGGGGGTTAGCAAGGAGAAAGCTGCTTACGAGCTTGGTCTCTCACTCATGTCTGTGCCCCAGGCCCAAGACCAGATCACCATCACTGGCTATGAGAAGAACGCTGAGGCTGCCCGGGATGCCATCATGAAGATCGTGGGCGAGCTGGAGCAGATGGTTTCCGAGGATGTGACTCTGGACCATCGTGTCCACGCACGCATCATTGGTGCACGTGGTAAAGCCATCCGCAAAATCATGGACGAGTTCAAGGTGAGCAGTGGGGCAATGCCACGCAGGTCAGGCTGGGCCTGGGCAGCCACCTTGTCCTGTGTAAAGAGCTTGGTGCTGAATGAGGCTCACATCTTGTGGTTCTTGTGTCTTGTGCCTGTTGAGCACCTTCAGCTAGAACAGATGTGAAAAAAAAGCCAGTGCTGCCCTGCTCACCTTCAACTCCACCAGCATATGAGCAGCATTCCTGGCCCAGGGCACCCTAGTATGCCCAGGGCAGCTGGGCTGTCTGGCCAGTTGACTCAGACACCAGCTGAAACCAGACACATAGCCCCTCACCACCTCAGCTCTGAGTCACGTTCCTCTAGGAGCCAGCCCAGGAGCTTTTCCTGTTTTGCTGGAACCCAGGCAGAAGAGGAACCTAGGAATGCTTCCTTGGTGCTCTGGGTTAGCCCTGCAAGCAGCACTGAGCTCTATCCCCCTCTGCAGCCCTTTTGCTGGGTTTCTTGCAGACAGGGTCCCAGGTGATCTTGAGAGAGAAGAGGAGGAGGTGCATATATCAGCCACTCTGATTACTGGAAGTGGGCAGCCAGGCCTCTTGCTGGCTCAGGGCTGTGGATGTGGCAAAGTCAGCTGGCTCTGGGAAGGTCAGGGACCTCTGCCCTGATAGCATGTGGCATCAGCAGCAGGCTTTACTGCAGGGGCAGCAGTGAGTGTGAATACAGAAGGATGGGATTTTGGAGACCTGCATCTTGGCTGGGCTCAGTTATTGAAACAAACTGTTTGGTTCCCAAATGAGCAGCCTTTGGGTTTGGTCCTGTCTTGTTTAGATTTCTGGCGCCCATCTGGAAGGCAGGGTGTGAGAGAGCACAGTGCTTGTGCATGGGGTGCACTAGGTCAGCTCTATAAAGTGACTGTCAGCCAGGATTATTCTGTGGCAAACATAGAAAGCTCATTGTGCTTCAAGGTGATGGCTCAGTGGTGAAAATGCCTGCAGCACTGTGAGGACACTGTCTGGAAATGCAGCCCCTCTCCTGCCTCTGCTGCAGGAGCTGCCCAGAAATCAGCAAGCCTCTGGGGGTGAGAGCAGCAGGGGCTGCTGGAAATTGGGTC
Source organism: Daphoenositta chrysoptera (assembly GCA_013397915.1). Lineage (NCBI taxonomy): Eukaryota > Metazoa > Chordata > Aves > Passeriformes > Daphoenositta > Daphoenositta chrysoptera. Next base: position 120,046 of record VZRO01001101.1, on the reverse strand, counting down.
CTTACTACAGACTGCTTTGCTTTCCTTCACAGGAAAGGGGGCAAGCTTTGGGGCCAGGTATATACCTGTTCACCCCTCAGTGTCTGAGAGCTGTGGAGAGGTCCAAAACAGACTTGTGGCTGTGAACAGACAGTAATTAGGACATCAGTGATAGTGATCTGTGATTCTAATGACAAGGGTCATGGGGAGTCTCTGGCATTTCAGATGTGCAGGTGTAAGTCTTGTGCTGTTCCTTGTGTTTCAGGTGGATATTCGCTTTCCCCAGAGTGGAGCTCCTGACCCCAACTGCGTGACTGTGACAGGACTCCCTGAGAATGTGGAAGAAGCTATCGATCACATCCTGAACTTAGAGGAGGAATATGTAAGTGTTGAGCAAATCTGAGCCAGGGTTTAGCAAGAATTTCCCATGCCACAGAGCTGGATGTCTAAACTATGTCCATGTGGTATTTTCTTCCACTGCATCAGAGAAACTGAGCCCTGTGCAGGTGGCTGTCAGCCTCCACTGCAGCTGTCCCTCAAACCAGCTGGACTGCCCCCTCTGCCCAGGAGAGGACAGTGAATGAGAATGCGGGGACACCCCAGGATGTGCATGTTCTTGCCTTGTAGCAGCTTGCACCACTTAAAAGTTGTGGCGCTCGGACTAGTGCAGACACACCGTTTTTGGTCATTGTAGAACAGGCTGGTGAGCTTGAACAGGTTGCAGTGTGGTGAGATGAAGGATGGGCATTTTATACCAGTTTGAGGAGCTGTCCAGATCCCCCCTCACTGGTTGTGTTACTGCAGCTTGCAGATGTGGTGGACAACGAGGCAATGCAGGTGTACATGAAGCCCTCCTCACATGAAGAGTCCAAGGCCCCATCCAAGGGCTTTGTGGTGAGAGATGCCCCCTGGGCCACTGTCAACAACGAGAAGGTGAGTGCTGCTTGTGCTGCAGGCTGGGGGCCCAGGGTGTGGGGACACTTCTGTCTGTGCTGGGGACACAGAGCACTTTCCTTGGTGACAGAGAAAGCAGTTTTTTGCTGCTCTTTGTGGCCTGAGCACAGGCCTGGGCTCTCCTGTCCAGCTTTCAAAGCACTTTCCCAACATCTTGTCCACTCTGGCTACACCACTGTGGATCTGTTGGGGAATGGGGAATCCTTACCAGAAAGTGTCCTGCCAGGTTGTGTTATTTTTAGGGGTAGGGATAGGGCCTGGGACTTGGGACTCTTGCTGCAGCACAGAACTGGCTCGGTGTTTGCAGCTCTGAGTTGGGACATGTGGCAGCTCATGCTCAGCTGCCCCAGTGCTGCTGCAGGATTGGCCTGACCCTACTCAAGGGGCCCAGTTACTGAGCTGGGACCCTTGAAGCCCTTTGCACCTTTATCTGCACCCTCCTCAATTTCACCTCTAGATGGCTTGGCCCTCCACCCTGGGCAGTCCTGGGGCCACAATGATCCTTTTTGTCCCTTCCCCATTGTCTCTCCTCCTGGGAAATAAACGATGCTGCTTAGCTCAGGGCCTCACCATGTAAATTCGCAGCAGGGCAGGAGCTTAACTTGTTCCCTTTTTGTTTGCTCTAGGCCCCTGATATGAGCAGTTCTGAAGACTTCCCCAGCTTTGGGGCTCAAGTGGCCCCCAAGACTCTTCCCTGGGGACCCAAACGATAATGACCTGGAAGCAGAAACTCCTCCAGCCCGCTGACCTGACACTAACCTGCCACAAATACTTCCTGTCTGAAATCTGACCCAGCGGCTGGAGCACAAATCAATTGTCCCAAGAGGTCTCCTAATGGCGTCTGGAGTGCTAGACCCCATCCTGCTCCCCTCAGCTATCACCGTGTCTAGGACCCACCCTCATCTCTTGATGGATATTCTTTCCTCCTTTGGAACAAGACTTCCACTCAGATTCAAACACTAAATGTGTGTGTTTTTGTTAGAAACTTCATAATTGACTCCAAGTGGCTAAGATTTGCAGCTTCCCAAGCGCTAGCAGAGCAATCTGCTCTCTTGAGCATGTCTGACTAGGCATTCTCGCCTTCATTAGGAGACCTCCTTTACTGTGGCTAGGAATCTACTTCCTGTCTCATGACCTCAGGAAATAAATTTCCTTGACTTTCTAAAGCCAAAACGTTTGCCCTCTTTCCTTTGTGTTTATCCCAGGCCTTACCTTACCTTTGTAGAGTGCAATCAACTTTTTTTCCTTTTAACTGCCAAAAATTCATTTAATGCTGATAGCTGACTGTGGGGAGAGCTTCAAATAATCTATAAGGTGAGAAACCTGCTTTTAAAAGAAACAAAACTTTCAATAGGCTGTAGAAACAACAGAGATGGAAGGGGCCAGAACAACGTATGGCTGCCCTGGTCAGGAAAACACCAGTGAGCGCAGCAAGCGCGCGTCCCTGCGCCGCACCAAGCACAGCCCCAGCCCGCTCACTTGACCAGTCTTCCAGTGCTTGATGACAGACCCCACTCCTAGTTCCCTGCAGTCTCTTGTCCCCCTTCCCAGCAGTGTGAGCAGGCAGGAGAGCCAGCACGTGGCAGAGTGACCGGATGGGACAGGTTTGGCTCGGCCGAGGTCGCTGCAGTGGCACGGCTCAGGAGCAGCCGGTGGGGGACACAGCCTGGAGGAGCTGTAGCCCGTTGTTAGTGCTGCAGCAGCTCGGCATGAGCGGCAGTCACACCGTTCCTGTTGCCTTCTTTCTACCTCAAACATCAGTGTGATGGGGGCCTCTCGATGCTCATGGGTCAGCAGCTGCTCCAGCTGTCACCTGGGCAGCCACAGCAGAAGCGTGGAGGAGAAGCAAGAGGAGCCTTGTGTCCGCACGGCTGGGAGAGCTGCTCCAGAGGGAGGCAGAGCACGGTGATGCTGAGGCAGGCTGGGAATTCATAGAGTGCATGCTGAGCTAGCACAGGGCTTGGCCCCAGGGCCGTGGGTGCAGCTGTGCCATAGCCCTGGGCTCCAGAGGTTGTGTGAGCCAGGCTTCTGCTCCGACAGCGTTGGGGGTGACGTGTGCTGAGCCCTCCTGAGGCCTCCATCATGTGGTAGAGGGTGATCCGTGATATATTCTTGGGGCCACTTGCACCTGGGCCCTGCCACAGCTTGCTCAAAGGGGGTTGTGTCCAAGCTTCTCCAGCCAGTAAGAGGAAAACCACATCTTTGTGGAGGGAGGTGTGTAGCATGGGGTTTTTGTGTGCCCCCACTTCCCTGCATCAGTCCTACAGAGCTTGTACTCGGAGCCATTCTGTCCCAGCTGCTTCAGCTCTTGGACAAGCAGGAGTTCCTAGCCTGTCTTCTCTAGTGCTGCTGACAGAGCACAACTGTGGCAGGCTGAGCCCAGCCGCCTTGCCTTTCCCTCTGCGGGGCAGGCCCAACATGCCGATGCTTTTCCTTCCTGTGCCAGCTCTTCCTGGCAGAGACTGCTATGCAGAAGTCAAACCAAAACCTCACAGTGCTCTCCTTTAGTCTGAGAACCAAGTGAAACGGACCATGGCCTGTTGTGGGGTGCCTGGTTGCCCCTGAAGGACAGGGTGGCCTTGCCTCCAGCATGGGAAAAGGGGAACTAGGGTTGTTCCCTCCCATCTGCGTCTGTCAGAAAATGGTTAATACCATTTAACTTAGGTCTGTCCTGCATCACCAAGCCTCTCACCCCCTCCTCCTCTTTATGCCCCCGTGCCCTCACCAGTTGCACAGCAAGGCTTGAGTTACATCCAGGGCACCCACTGCCTTGGGCTCATGCCCCACAGCCCAACCTTCCACTCTAAAGAAGGTCATGAAGTGATTGTACCTAGTACTGTCCCCCCACCACCCTCCTTCTGCAGCAGACTGTGGCATGTGTCCATTTCTTCTCTTTGACGTCTTCCATATTGTACGTTTCCATAGCAATGATCCCTTGGCCTTAACTTTGGAATTTGGAGACTATATGCAAACATGTAAAAAGGCTCATGAGTATGGATGACACTGGAATTTTATAAATTCTAAAATAAAACCTGAAACAGCTTGGAGTGTGGTGGATATTATTTCTGCTGGTGAGATGAGATCCAAGACAGCCCGTGCTGGGCTGGGTTCAGCCAGGGCTGAGGACTTTCAAGTTTGCACACCTGAGCCTTCGCTGTGGCCGTGCCCTCCGTGGGGTGGGACTCACATGGCAAGCGGTGGGGTTGAAGGAAGGGGGTGAGAGCAGCAGCAGAGGCTGTGCCCTCCTCGTAGGGAAACACAAACCTGCTTGCCTCCGGGCAGCTGGTGCCAGGGGTGCTGCTGGTGTGAGGGAGGAGGGGGAGGCACCAGCCATGGTCCCTCTCGTGCAGCTGCTCCACAACCAGAGCCTCTTGTCTGCCTTCTCACTGCTCTGATTCCTCCCTGCCAGGTCCCGTACGCAGTAATACCAATGAGCTGGGACAGACACTCAGAGCCAGCCGTGTCCCTCCCACCTTCAGCAGCAGCCATCCCCAAATGCCCGGGTGCCAGGCAGCCACGGAGGGCGTGGCACACCTGCTGGCCCGGCAGGAACTGCTCAGCAGCTCTTCTGTCCCGGTGCTGTGCCCTGGGCCGTGGCCATGCCGCGATGGTCAGCTGCTGCTGAGCTGCTCGGTTTCCCAGTCCCTGCCTGCAGCTGGATCCATGACCCTGGCCTTGTTTCTCACCTCCCGTCTCTTCAATAGGACATGAACTACAGAATCAGGGAGCTGGCATTTGTCCAGCAGGAGTGGCCACAGCCTCTTCCAGGGCTGCCTTCCTGCTTGCCAGTGCCTTGGGGTGAGCATGAAGTAGAAAGGGCTTTAGAGGAGGAGGGAGATGACCTGCTGCAGCCCACCTTGTTCTCAGCCAGAGCCTCTTGGGCCAGGTACTGTTCACGCTTCATTTTAACCTCCACAGCCTCAGGAATGGCAGGTGCCAGCCATGCAATCGCACGTCCAATAACAAAATCCGAGTGCTGGAAGTGGACGGGAGGAGTGGGTTGGCTGTGGTGGCGAGTCCTTACCCCTGCCCCAGCACTGCTCCCTGGGCCCCCCAGCTGGGCTCAGCAGCTGGTACCTCAAAGGTGGTGATGGAACCTGAGCGTACGGCCAGCAGCTGCCAGTGAGTCCAGGTCAGGCTGCCGTCCTGGTCCCTGAATGCTCTGTATCTGTGGGAGCAAAGTGCAGCAGGTACTGACTGACCTTCCTGGCACTTATTCCTGCTCCCAGCCGGGCATGCCAGGGCACAGCAGAAACAGCCCTCAGCCAGCTTCTGCTGTGACCTAAGTCCCACAGGTCACCTGGCCCCGGGGGAATTTAATCTTCACAAAAGCTCCTCCCTCCACAGTGGTGGCAAGTGACCCACCCCACTGCCCCACACACAGACATGTCCAGCACACGCTCAGCCCTGGCACGAGTGAGGGCTCCCAGGACCTCAGGGAAGTGGGTGGACAACACGGACCTGGCTAAAAGTCGCTCTGCTAAACAAAAGGTTAGCTGGGGCAGAGGCAGAGAAAGGCGAAATCCAAGCCTAAGGAAGGAGCCAGGTGAGGCAGGAGCGGGATCCCACCTGCATGGGGTGTCGCTCTGCAGGACAAAGTCCCATGGTGCATACGCCAAGGTGGAGTTCCCATGCAGGCTGCTGTTGTGGATGTACCCGTGGTATGCAGAGGGCAGAAAATCAGAGGTGCAGGCTTTGAGGAAGGCCTGGAAGCAGGAAGATGGGACACCCCATCCCCACCCTCCTTCATGCCCTGTGCTTCTGGGGTGGCTTTCTGCCTCTCCTTGCCCTCAGCCTGACAAACCAGACATGACAGAGCTGCTCACAGTGCCGTGCCCTGTTCCCTTCCCCCAGGTATTGCCAAGCAAGGCCCAGAGCATGGCAGCTGCCCACTGCCCATGGCTGGAGCTGCCCCTTCTGCACGGGCAGACCCACCCCCAGCACTGCGGCTCCCCTCATTGTGCTGCATCCTGCAACACCCAGACGAGCTCTTCCCCAATTCCCTCCCTCCTCCTGCAGCCCCCTCACCCCCCGCTGCCCACCCAGTGCACGTTGCTGGTGATGGCCAGGGGAGTGGTGGCCTCCAGGATGGAGAACCAGATGCCAATGCCCTGTGCCCGCTCAGCCCCGGGCTGCCGACAGTCACAGATGCACAGATCCAGGGGCATCTCCACCCAGGTGCTGAGCCAGGGTGAGGAGGGGTGCCAGGGGACAGGCTGCCACGAAGATGGTGGTGAAGCCAAACTGCAGGACTAGGAGAAAGAGGAGGAAGAGGAGCAGGTAAAGACAAACTGAGACGACAGCATCAACTGCAGCATCTCGCAGCCCCATCCTGTGGAGCGTGGGGCAGCCCTTCTCCCTCCAGCACCTGCAGGCTGCTCAGGGTGAAAGCTCCTTCCTCTGGGGAACTCCTGCAGTTCCTGCCTCTCCACACCAGATTTCTCTCTCCCAGTGCCTCTCAGCACTCCCCAGCCCGAGGCCAGTCCCTACCCATCTCCAGGTACTCACCAAGCAGCCCTTTGAACCCCAGCAGCTGGTGGTCCCTAACCCAGGGTGCCTGCTCCCCCTCCTCACCCTCCTTGGTTGAGAGGAGCTTCTGCTAATGTCACAAGCACTTCAGCTTCCTGGAGGAACAAAAGAAGGGCCACCACGTCCTCTGCTGCTGGACGTACCCTTGGCATCCCGTGTGAGCTCAGGGACGTGTGATGGCCCTGGCAAGCCACATCATATTCACGGGATGGCCACCTCCTGCACATTGTTGATGATCTGCTTCCCCACCATGATGACCAGCAGCTCCTGTGCCAGCTCCATGGAGCATCCACTTGGGCTGCACTGCGGGGGCAGCGGGGCCCTCAGCCTGCTGGCAACACAGAGATCACAACCCGAGGGTGGGTGGGCATTCCCACAGCACACACCAGCTGGGAAAGCCAGCACAGGGCCTCTCCCACCCACCCCTCAGCTCCTCATTGAGGATCCCCAGAAAGGTCAGGTAGTTTCCAGGTACCAGACAAACCTGCAGGAGCCACGTCAGAGCTGTGAGTGGAGACCCCAGGCACTGTCCAGGAACGCATCCAGAGCAGCCCCAGGGAAAGAAGGGCTCATCTGATTCACACAGAGCCCTATTCTTGCTTACCAAGGTGGGACAAAAGGGCTGATGATGGTCTCGGGCTGGGACTGTAGCCCACAGTCGGTGGGTGCTGCCCTCAGCCCCAGGCATCCTGTGGCCATGGGAGGGCTCCCACTCTCTGATGGGACTGTCCCCTGGCACGGTGCTCCGTGCCCATGATGGCAGCAGCACACCCCGTCCTTTAGGCCTGCCCAAAGGCCCAGGAACCTGCTTTTCAGAAGCCAGGGAAGGAAGGGATGGGGCTCTGGAGGAGAAGTTCAGAAACAAAATGAAGTGGAACCCCACAGCTGTCCATGGGACAAGAGTGGTGACTGGGGATCGCTGGGTCCACTGGAAATCAAGGAGGCTGCAAACCCCATCAGAGCCCCACAGAAACCCAGCCAGCCATGCAAAGTGGGACACCAAGGAGCACTGGGGCACTGTCCCCCTTCCCCTGCAAGCCTGGGCACTGCAGCCCCTCAGCTGCAGGGCACATGGAGCTGGAGCTTCTCAGCACAGCAGCAGAGTAGGCTCCAGGGTGCACTCAGCAGCAGATGGGCACCGCCTTCTTCTCCAGACCAGTCAAGTGCTGTGGGGAGAAAAGAGACAAAGCTGCTGGCACCTGTACAGGTCCCTGTGGGTGGCACTGGGGTGACTCTGTGCTGGTCACTGGTGTGGATCAGCCTGGTAGAGCTGACCCAGGAGATGAGCATGAACACGTTGCAGCCCTGCAAGCCCTGGCTCCCCTCCTGAGAGAGGCCCCCGTGGCAGGGCATGTCCTCCCCCGGGCCCCACAATCCACAGATGAAGGCTGCATTTACCACAAGGGGATAGAAATCCGGAGTCAGTTCCCATGGTATCCCAGCAGAGGGAAGCTTGTCCAAAAATTCCTTCCCCCAGGTCCTGTGGATGGCAGCAGATCTCTCCTGCAAGTCCCTGTTCTCACAGCTGTCCTGCTACCAGCTCAGCTCCCGGGGGATGGTTTCCCACACCAGGACCGAGCCTGAGGCAAGGAAAGGGATCTTGTGATGGAACCCAAAGCCATCTCTGTCCTGCATGTCTCTGTCCTCCAGGGCATGGTGCTCTTGCGGGGCTGAGCGTTGTGAGTGAACCCAGGAGCTGAGGGAAGGACGTGCTTGCTCTGGAAGGGGCTCCAGCCACTTTGGGTGTTCCTAGCAGGGGAAGCAGGAAGCTGGGAGAGTTTGTTAACAGGACTGAGGACTGCACCTGTCTTGTGAAAGGGAAGGGCTGGAGCACCCGAGCAGGATGAGTTGGATGGTGCCTGCCAGGCCTTGGGGGCCCAGTGCCTTCTGAACAGTTTGTATGGAGCAGCTGCCAGCTCCAGCCATGGAGCACTGGGACTTTTCCTCTGCTCCTCAATCAAACAGACCCTCTCCTGCTCCAGCCTCCTCTCCAGGATGGAAAGGAGTCAAACTCCAAGCCGAGCCTTTTTCCCTCACCTGTCCTCGTGTGTTCACCTCACACCTACAAGAAACCAGTTTGTGCTGGTTTTTGCAGCTTTGGGGAAAATCCCAGCTGTGTTTTGCCTGCCAGGTGCTGCCAGCCAAGGGATGTGCCACCAGCCCAGGAACAGTGTGGGGGTACAACACCAATGGTCACAGAGTAACTGAGATCCTGCTTTTACAGGCCCAGGGAGAGCTCGTGGCACCTTGGGGGACTCAAAGCAACTCATCTCACCCCCTTCCAGTTCAGTGGCACGGTGGGGTACAGGTTCCCCAGTCAAGCCCTGTCACCACCACACCTCCAGCAGCACCACAATCCACAGCAGAGCTGCCGGTGAGCAAATGCAACCCAGCCCACAAAGGGGAACTGAAACCTTTTACAGGGCCACACTGTCCTGCCTAACATTCCCAGTCTCCAGCTGAAGACGGGATTCATCCCACTCTTTCAAAGATTCAAACCCATGGCAGATCAGAACAAATCAAACTTCCACCAAGAGCAAATTTGCAAGCACCCCTCCTGTGTTTTCTTTGTTCCCCTGGACTGATGACATGCCTGCTGGACAAACACAGCAGCACATGGCAAGTGCTTCCCAAGGCTTTTCAGCTGCTGGAGAGATGCAGTTCAGTTTCCCTGATCAAACACAGGCACAGGGGGACAGCAATGCCACACTGCCATCTTCAGTGCAAGCAGGACGTGATTCATATTTTCTGATGGCAAACACTGTCTGCAACAAAGTGCTACCAAACCCTCACCTCGCTCACCATTAATGTATTAATACCAGTTTGTCCCCACTCCTCTCATGATTGTAGCTGTGTTTAAAAACTTGAGTAGAGAAAGGCTACTCCCCCAGCAGCCCCACGTTGTACCACCAGGTATTTAGCACTGACTCACACCTGGTTACTAACCTGGGTGGGCATCTTCACCAGATCTTTTTTCACATTTTTACAGACCACTCTTGAGCCTGGATGTGGTGTTTGCGAGGACATTCCTAACCTGAACGTGTGTCACAGAGTCAACAGCAATCAGCAAGTGGCTCACATGGCTTCAGTCTGCTGCAAACTCTTTCTGGTAAAACCTCCCCCATAAAATAAAAACCACAGACACGCTGAAGGCTCTTGTGTTAAGATTTAATAATAATAACAACATTTCAAAAACAATGAGTGCATTGTACACGAGATCTGGGTTTCAGTGCTTTTTATTGACTGTTTGCCCTGTGTGTGTCAGTGTACTGAAGACCTGGGGAGTGGTGAGTGGATAAAAAACCCCGCTGGGACGTTTCTTGGAGGAGGGCAGGAGAGAGAGGGCAGCAAGAGGCTCAGAATCGAACGAAGGTGGCATCGATCTGCCGGACAGTTGGGAGGGCCAGCATGATTTTGCGCCGGTACTGGGGATCCTTCTGCAAGGGGTTTCGCTCCAGGTATACAGTCTCCAAATTCTTGGCTCCTTTCAGCTCATCCAGGTCGCTCCAGCTCTCAACGAGGTTGTCATTCATCTGCAGAGCACACAGAGGCACGTTCACACCCACAGGTACCCCCGGCCAGGCCTGGCTGGCAGGAAAGCAGCCCTGGTGCTGCGTGGCTGCTCCCAGGCCACCACCGCTGCACAGGCTTCATGCTCAGAACACCTTCTCCACAAGATCCCTCTTCCCCTGGGACCTCTGAGATGAGCTTTCCTGTCTCACATCCCAGGCCTCACTACCAAATCCAACTCCTCCACGCTCTCCTGGCTGCTGGTCAGATGCTAAACCCTTCAGACAGCAGATCCAGCCCAACCACTATGCTAGGAAAGACCCTGCAAGGCAGCAGGCCAGTCTCTACACCACCTCCCACTCCACTGTGCATTTATGGGCTGGAAATCTTTATATCATCATTTATTTCCACTGTGACATCCATCCTTGCTTTTATGACTTCTCAGGAAACATTGAAAAATGTCCCAAACTGACAAGAAAAGCAACATTTTCCTCTCTCCTCTGCATAAATTTCCCTGCAAAAACTGCTTCTACACTCCAAGGAAATGCCAAGCTCTCTGATTTGGGTTCTTCTCCTGCCTCATTGTTGGCTCAGCAAGTCCACACAAACGAGTGAGTGCTTCAGCTGTCCAGCAAGGAAGCAAAGCTGCAAGGTGGCCACATGCTGTCCAACCCTGAGACAGAGTCACTGCATCAATGCCACCTTCAAATAGAATATAAAACACCTCACTGGACTGTCTCATTCTGCTACAGCTCATCACAACATTACTTCAGCCAAGTCACTCAACCTTCAGATGTCTCAGCCCCTCCACTGGGGATGTGCTACTGGGAAACTGCTAGGAGACTATCACAGTATCTAGGATTTTGAATTCTGTTTACTTAAGGTGTTAAAGGACATTTTTATGTGGCTTCAACTGTGCAGTCAGTGAAAAAACCCATAAATTGGGATATACAACACTGGTTTCCATTGCAAATTCTGCCCTGCTCCTTTTCAAACAAATCACTTTCTTTAAACGTAGTGCTGAAGTGGAACAAAGCCAGGAGGGCATTTTCTGTACTCAGCTGACAGATCTTGGCCAGTGCTCTGCTCTGACAAAGGACTCTGAACACAGAAAAGTCCTTATGGCATCTGGAGCATATGGACACTTATCTCTGCTGAGGAAGCAGTGCAGCCCCAGCTCTCCAGAGTTTCTCTCTGGTGTTTTTGCAAAGGAATCCAGCCAAGTTCAGATCTGCTCTGTCCTTTCAGTACAAATGCAACCAGTTCAGACACCTCCTGTAAGCAGAGCTACAGCAAAGAGGAAGCTAGGAGGAAATTGCACAGGATCAGGACAGGCCCCAGAGCAGCCACACTGCACTGCCTCACTCCTACTGCCCAGAAGACGTCACGTTAAACAGGGCTCTCAGTCCTGTTCCTTGAAGAGCTCCTCACAGACAGGCATGCACAGGTAACACTGCCAGCTGTCTCCTGAGGCTCACTACAAGATGAGGAAAACGACTGAAGGAGCCTGGGCTCCAGACTCTAGCTGGGTTTCATTTGAAGCTGCTTTCCACTCCTTTTTTCTCAGCATCTGCCCGAGAGTTTAAACAACTCCAAGTGACAGACATTATACAACACAACTCTTATTCTCAGCCTTGAATGCAGAAACTCTACAAGAGCTGCAGCACATGCCAGCTCATCAACATCTGCTGCTTCTTCTCCCTCTTTTCAGATGAGCAGATTCATACACAGCTCCCAAACATGGCATGGTGCTGATGCTTCAGGACTGGGTATCTCTGTGAATTTCCTGACCTGACTTAGGAAAGCCAAAAAGCTCAGTAATTCAGGTTGCCAGAAGGAAACAGAAGCAATCCTAAGCTGTTATCTGCCTCATAGGAATGGAACCAGGAGATGGATTTGTTTTCTTCATATTTATAATGCCATAACCATACCAACTCTGCCCTGAACACGCCCTGTGCTTCCCCTGTTACTCTGCCATGCTCACTTACAGAAAGATGAGCTGCAGAAACAGGACATGTGGGACTGTTTCATAACCAACCAGAGCATGAAGGCAGGGCCCATTTCCTAGAGACAGGCTTCTTACCACTCAGCAAAGCTCAGCAAAGAAATTTTTAAGCTCTTCCCCTTCCCTAGGGGAAACCACCACACAGTCTATCCATGCAGACTGTCAAGATCTGAAAGCTGATCACCAGAACTAGAGGAGTTCAGTCCAAGGCACACATGCTGCCCATCAGAAGGGTTTCCCTCACTCTTGTACAGACAATTTGGGGAACAGCTCTGGCCTGTGCTTACCCAGAACTCCTGCAGCTCTATTAGGTGACTGATATTCTCGATCTTCTTAATTCTGTTGGATGCAATGTCCAGCATTGTGAGTTTGTTCTAGACAAAGCAAACACAAAAATATTAGATCAGATTTCCTTTCATCTTCTCTGTGCCGCTTTTTTCAGGCCCAGAGTTGGAAACTGTCAGGAGCAGACGTTATTGCCAGATGCCCACATTCAGCTCAACTCTTACTGTCTGTATAGAACAAGGAAGATTGTTTTCAATTGGGCTACTGACCCCCACAGAAGCCGTGTGACAAAAATGAAGGCAGTTACTGGCTGGATGGCAACTGCCAGCCAATGGCTCCTAAAAAGTGAGGTTTCCTCAAAGTACATTAATAGGAGGATTAAAAATCAGATCTGAAGTGTCCCCTTGAGCAGCAGAGTTGAACAAACTCCTAGCAGCAGGAAACTCAACAATTTTTAGAAAAACTTCTGCTGGGTGTGAATGAAAATGATACAGGCTTACATGAAGTCCATTGCATCCAGAAAGACAGACATGTACACCGACAGGAAGGCAAGCTGCATGCCATGGCTGGCCTCTCTCACTCCCAGCTCCAGCTCTTTTCCAATTGAAAAGCACTCATGGTTATCTACAAGCTGCTGTCTGAAAGGCTGCAGCAGCCAGCCAGCTGTGTTCAGGAGCCTTCCCATGGCTGAAGATCAGCCAGGCTACTGCTTCAACCACATCTTGGGCTTCCCTTCCCCATGTCATGTAAATAATTCTGCTCCAGAATATCTGGAGGAGCTTTACCCACACGGGATATTTTAACATATAACAAATACTTGGATATTTGTGGTCTCTCAAGAGACTCAGGAACCCACATGTAACCAGGGAACCCGAGGAACAAAAACTTCTACAAAAGCCACTACCACAAGCAGCTTAGGGCAACAATTGTGTTGCACAGTCAGAAAAAGGCTGCTCACATTGTTCTCCAGTCCCTCGATGACTTCGATGCCGTTGTGGCTGAGGTACAACTCCCGCAAATTCACCAAGCTCTGCAGCCCCTCAATCTTGGTCAGACGGTTATTCTGGAAGTGTAGCAGGCTGTTTAGTACCACTCCAAACAAACCCAAACCCATGGGACTCACTGGGGGAAAACCATTTCTCTGAAGTATGGCTGGAAAGGGGAAATAATCTGCTTGGGCCCACACTGATCTCGTGAATTCAGCTGTTTGATCTCTGCACCACTGGTGCAAGAGGAAGCTCCACAGGAGTCCCAGTCTCCAGCAAGGATCAGACTCTGACCTTCCCATCAAAAGGTGCAGCCTGAAAGTTTTCTGCTTGGTGTCTTTACAAACAACTGGCCTGTGCATGAACAGCATTCATTTTGTAGGTCTTTGTAAATGGGAAGATCAGAGAGGAGGTTACAGCACCTTAATTCCACTGCACTCTGCTGTAGCTAATTCTTTATGTCCTGTAGAAAAATGGCACATACAGGTACCACAGCATGTAGTCAGTGTGTCCTGCCAACAACTTTAAGAGATACTAGAATGCACAAGCATTGTCATATGGATAAGGAGACTTGGCAAAAGGAATTAGCTGAGTATCTTTTACTCCACCTTTTAAAAAGGAAGCTTTTCAAAAGCTCATTAAGGACAGATTGCACTTAACAAAGGCTTGTTCACATTTCTTGCCTCTTCAGTACGAAGGCAGTGACACTGAGCCACTGTCTTTGTAAGGACTCCCTGGAGTAACTCTTTTGATGTTATTGTAATACCTCAGGAAACAGTGTTTCAGGAAGGAAAGTGGGGATAACATTCATTTCCTGTTCTTTCTTCCAGAAAAATCAAATGTTTGTTTTATAATTTTATCAGTGTCTGTCAATCTCAAGTAGCATGAAAGGATGAAAAAAGACAACACAAAGAATATCACACTTCCTTCCAGTACAGGAGTTTGACTCTAACACTGCAGTCCTGCTAATGGGGGCTGACAAGAAGGCTGGAGAGGGATTTTTCACAAGGGTATGTAGTGATCAGACATGGGGGAATGGCCTTAAGCTGAAGGAAGGCAGGTTTAAATTAGATGTTAGGACGAAATTCTTCCCTGTGAGGGTGGTGAGGCCCTGGCACAGGGTGCCCAGAGAAGCTGTGGCTGCCCCATCCCTGGAAGTGTCCAAGGCCAGGTTGGACAGGGCTTGGAGTAACCTGGGATAGTGGAAGGGGTCCCTGCCCATGGCAGGGGGGGGAACAGGATGGGCTTTATGGTCCCTTCCAACCCAAACCATTCTGATGATTCAGAAGAGCTGCTCCTAAATCACAGGGTGGTTCATGCCACTGAGGCTTTTCAGAACACAGCCAGTACCTGTATGCTGAGCACAGTCAGGTTTGTCAGCGCATCCAAGTTCTGGAGCTTGGTGATTTTATTCTTTCCAAGGAACAGACTGTCAAGATTGGTCAAGGTGTCGATGTTTTCAATTGCCTGTGAAATGATCAGAGGAGACAGTGCTATTGCAGTGATGCAAAACTCCAGCTGGTAGATGCAGCTGTCATTTTGTAGCCACATTATAACCATGTGGTGGATCCTGGGTAGAAGATATTCATTGTGAAATAAGAAAAATCTGTCACTTGTGAATGGAAAGAGAATCTGGGAGGAAAAACACAATTTGTAAATTTAATCCTGCGTATCAGTGACTGCACAACATGGAGGCAGATTGTTCAGCTTCTCTGCCATAAGCAAAGTTAACTGTCTCATAGGTGTATGTGTTAATAGATTTAACTACTGGCCATACAGTCTTCTGTTCTGCTTCTGACAGAACACACCCAGACCAGTCTGAGTGAGTCACACTTTTTAAACACACAGCTACTGGGAGAATACAGACACTGTACCAGTTCAGCTTAAGCTCAGCCTTCACTAAGAGAAAATAAGGATCTCTGTGAAGCATCAAGGGTATTACAAAGGAAGGGAGAAAGCATAAACAGAAGAGCGAAAACGGGGAAAATAAGGAAAAAGGGTAGCATTACAAAAGTCTCCTGCAAGCAAAAGGAAACACTTTTATTTTGCAGGGAAAAGCCTCTGAATTAAAAAACCAAGATGCTGCTAAAAGTGACAAGGATTTTCCAACCAGACTTCAGCTCGCAGTAAAACACTAATGTGGACACAGACACTCCCAGAGCTGTGTGTCTGTGCTCAGGTGGGTTGTGACATCTCAGCTTTTCCACGTTTCTTGCCTGCCAAAGTTTCAAAGCAGTAGTGCTGGTGGGCCAGGCCACTGAGTCCTAGCACCACTGGGATTACTCTGTGTTTGTGTTTACCTCTGCATGTAACAACGTAAGGAAGAAGAAGATGGACACCCAGGAAAGGTAAGAAGCTTTTCAACCTCTATCCCACAACTGCCAAAAGACTGAACATACCGTGTTAATCAGCTCAAATTTGCATTCACCCCCCCTTCTAGCCTATGGACTTAGCCCTGTTTTGGCCTTGCAAGAAAAATGATAGATTTGTTGCTCATTGGCAGCTTCTCCAGCCCTGAGGAGGAAATACTGATGACTCAGCACAGGGAGAGGAATGGAACAGATGGACATGAGAGGAAAAAAACCTAAGGAACAAGTAAAGAAGTGCTTACACATTATAGCTGCCTCAGTCCAACTTTAAGAAAAAAACATTAAATATGTCAGCTCAAGCATGAAGTTCTGCTCCCCACCACTCATTCAAAAGAAACAGCACAAAAAGTGCTGAGTCATGAGGGATTCCGAGATAAGGGCACTCTGAGAGGTTTGAATGTGCAACACAGGAGGCAAGAAGAGCCCTACTGCAGCAGCTTTAATGCACAGGGAAGTTGTCAGTCAGGCAGCTCAGAGCCAAGAACACTGCCTGGGGAGTCACAGGTTTGTACCCTACAGAGCTGAGGATATGCCCAAGTGTAAAGCAGACAGCCAAGCCACCCTACACCCAGAGAAAGCCAGCACAGGAGTTCCAGGTGCCCCCAGCATGAGATCTCTTTGTGCCAAGCCAAGGCACAGGCTACTCACTCCAACAAAGCAATTAGAAGCATAGAGCACTGCTGTTTGAATAGAATTTACAGACAAATGTAAAAAAACCCCACTACAAATAAAGGAATTTAGGAAGCTTATGTTACCCATACAGTGACAATTCCAGGGCTTTTTTGTTTGTTCTGTTAATATGCTCAGGCTCAACACTGAGAAAATACACACAAATAAATCTAACCTCATTGTTAAAAAGATATTCCTCGGCTTGACAACATTATTGACAATGTGCTGCCTAAGTATCAGTTCAGAAATCTAGCTGGATTTCGTTGTTTTCCAGAAGATAATGACACTTAGATACAGAATACAGAACAGTTTTGCTTAACCCAGCTTTTCTAATGTAAAGACCAGTGTGCTGAGCCTGTTCTGCTTCTGTACACACCCAAGTGCTTCTCTCCAGAACTCCTGTTCCCCCATCCTATGCAAACTCTAAGGTTCCTTATCCCTCATCTGACCTGGTTGATGTTCTCACACTCTAGATTTATTCCCCTAAATAGTTTCATTTCCAAAGCAGAAACTCCTGGAAAACAATTCAGTCCAGTTTAGCTTAGGAGTAAACCAGAATTTTTCCTCTTTAAAAAAGCAGCACACATTTCTGCCTTAGAAGGATGCTTTTAATAGCTGAAGTTTCCTTCTTTTCTACAAAGACAAGTGTTCTTCCACAAGTCCTGAAATAAAAAGGACAAACAGTTCTTTTCCTAATCTCTTCTTTCAGCATAGCAAGTAATTTCTCAGAGACTATAAATGGGCAGCACCAACTTACACCACATTGATAGAAATGCCCTCATCTTTTATGAGTCTTTTCTAAAGAGCATGTAATTAAAAAAGCTTAAAAAAAGAAAGGTTATTTTGCATGTTACAAGTCTTTTGTGTCATCTGTCTGACCAGTTCTCTTATGAACTGAGCAAATACAGAGAATCATACCTTAGGGACAGGAGAAACTACTCCTAACTGCTCTCCTGTAAGTGGCACAGATTTTAAATGGAAAAAGTCACAAACTGCACAACAAAACCCAAAAGCAATCAGCAGTACAGTACCAAGTTTCAGGTTTTGAAGCCGTTTCAGAGCAAAGCCTCAAGAAAATCTTTCTCCTAAACAAGACTGACTGCCATAGCAGGCTGTCAATTGCACCTGCAAATCAAACTCATTTTGCCTTAGCACCAGTCTGTAGAAAGGTAAGAGAAAACAACTGCTAGTTTTGATAGAAGCAACCATCACCTGCAAAAGGAAACACACAGGGGATCCACGAGTTCATTAAAGACAAAAATTCATAAATGGTGATTTAGTAGCTAGGCACTAAAGCATAATGAAAGGCTCCAGCATGCACAGCAATAAGCACAGTGAGTGATTGGAACAATAAAAAACAACAAAATTGCAAATCAAATCAATGCAGTGCATTTTCAGAAAATGCCAATCTCATGCCAAAGAGCTCAAAACTCTCCAGCTAACATCTCATAGAGCAAACCTACCCGAATTCGATTGGATCCCAACTCTAACATCTGTAGCATCTGCAAGTTGCTCAAATTCTCAATTTTGCTGATTTTGTTGTTGACAAGGAAAAGTTTTTTAAGTTGGGTAAGCCGATCTAGTCCTTCAATGTGTCGCAGAACATTAAAGGAGATGTCCAGGACCCTGAGGTAAAACAAACCAAAGGTGTCATCAGTCCATCAGGCATGGATGATTCTGAAAAGGGCACTTGTAAATTGATGGGGAATCTCACTGTCTGCAGAGATCAAGCCTTTTCTAGGCCTTGAAGCTAAAGTCACGAGTGTCATGTCTTTTTATCAGAAAATACAACAAATATAACTTCCAAAATACTTCTGTAGTGTGTTAGCAAGAAAAAAAAAAAAAACATCTGCCACATGCAGAAGACAGCCATTATTTTGCCCAGCCACAGAGCTGGCACAGTGGGAGGAAGCCAATCTGCCTTTTCCTTGGGAAAAGTACTTGCCTACAAGATCTGCCTCTGACAGGACCATGTGAAGGCCTCCCCTGGGCAGGAAGCAGCTGTGATTGTGAGAAGTCCTCACCCCAGTGGGAACAGTTTTGTAATGTATCTCCACAGTGATCCCAGGCAAGTGCCAGAAACTCAGAAACGTGGAAGGGTACTTACTCCTTCCCTAACACTCTACCAAAAAAAAGAAAAAAAAATCATAACCTTACATGAAATCTCATGTCACTTTTGCAGGAATAAAATCCTGTTACACAGAGCTATGGCTGCAAGAGCAAAGGGGGCCTGAGAGCTCCCACACCTGCATGGAAGCTGCAACCACCTGTCATTCTCACTGCCTTACACAGCACAGGTTTCACTTCAGCTGCCTGGCCCTGGGGAGCTTCAGGATAATGAAACTAGTTTACTGCACAGGTTAAATATCAATAAAGACTAGACATTATCCTTCACAGTGCACCAAAACAAATTCTGAGAGAGGCTTGAGTGATAAACAGTGGAGTAAGTACAGCATGAGTAACACAGTGAGTAGCAAACCACCCCTAACCTCATCCTGGTGATTCCCCTGGACTCACTCAAGTTCTGCCAGAGACTCCAAGTTCTCAATCTTCCGGATTTGATTGTCATAGAGATCCAGCTCCCTCAAGGTCTGCAATTGCTCCAGGTTTTCAATGTGCTTAATCAAATTCTGACGGAGACATAGAGTCTAATTGTTGAGAAAAAGTTTAAAAAGAAACAGGAAAATGGATATGAAGGATTGCATGTAATGCCTTTTGGCTCACAGACAAAACAGGGTGTGTGTGAGGGTTTCCCCATTAAGTTTTGCTTGGAATTTGGTTGTTGGTGGTTTGTTGGGAGGTTTTTTTGTCTGATTTTTTTTTTTAATACAATCTTTTCTTGGTTTACTCCAATTCTGCAGAAGGAAATCATTCAACCACAATGGTCAGACACTGCAACAGCAGCCCAGAGAGGCTACATAATCTCTGTCCTTGGAAATACTCAAAAGCTTAACTGGAGAAGGCCTTAAGCAACGTGTTCTAACTGGGCCTGCTTTGAGGGCTTTACTGGAGACCTCCAGAGATCCTTTCCCACCCACGTTATTCTATGTTCAGGCTGCTGTGCTAGTCCAGGATGTCTCTCAGGATGTGCCCTGATGCATTGTCTCTCATCCACTTCCAAAACAAACTTGAAAAATCCCAGGATTTTCATTACTACTTGACAAATAGGTAAACACTGCCTTTGTCAGCTAAAAATGAATTCACTAAATCTCAGCCAAAAAGAGACTCTGTATCTGTCCTCTTATAGGTTAGATCTACAAAATTCCCAGTTTCAAGAGGCATTCTCTATTCCCTAGGACTGTTACCTTCACTTTCTTGAGCACCTCAAATCCTTCAATCTTCCCAATTCGGAAATGATTCAAGTCAACGTCCTTAAAGAGAAATGGAGGGATTTAGCAGTTGTTTCAAAACAAATACACTCTTTAAAGATCAACCTGGTACTTTGTTCTAAGGAAATTACAGTCTTACAAAATGTGTAGCTCATTAAAACTTCCCTTCAAAGAGTATTTTTAAAATGGGTTTGGCACATGATTTTACCACCACAGGTGAGGCACATGGCCTAAACTTGTCAACTGCAAATGCAGTATCTGCAAAAAGTCAACAGCCCTTTCCTGAGTCTGAGCATTGTCAAAATTAGAAATCTTCAGAAAGGTATTGAGATAGAAAAATTCTTGCATAAATAAAGTTTTGCATAAAGTTCTCTTATCTACTTTGCTACAGTTTAACTGGAACACAAGTTGCCATTTCCAGTTCCAGGCCTCAGATGAGAGGAACCACTGACAGTTTGAAAAACCAGGGGTTCTGTGAACGTTAATTCTGCACTGGCAATCAGCTGAGGCACTTCCCATCTGTGCTGTTCAGCCCCAGATGCTCCAGTTTTGCAAGTCAAAGAGAAAGGGAGCACTTCCCCAGCCGAGCTCGAACACTCTGCTGCTAATGGGCTCACGGGGTTGCTGATGCCAAGGCACTGGGCTGGGTAAGTCACTGTGCCTGTTCCAAATCCCAGGGCTCACAGCAGCAAACAGCTCATCGAGCACATTCTCTGAAGCTTGTAGCAATACCTCCTGCAGCACAGACACACTTTGCCTCTACGCTTAATTTAAAATTCCAAAGTACTAACAAAATGTTTCAGCTAGTGATCAAGAATAAAACACCTCTACTTCTAGTCTAAAAGCTCTGAATCACTTCTGGGGAGGAGAACAGTTGCCAGCACCTTCAGAAGAATTAGATCTTTTAGCCAGGTTTCAATACTTGCCTTTGCCTACCTTTGCTTCCTGCCGTATAAAGCCCATAAGGACAAAAATCTGCCTTTACCTCAGCTTCTGGGTCCAGGCTAATTGTCTCCATGTCCACTGGGGTCTCCGCTTCTCCTGCAGGAGAAGCAAACACATCATGAGCTTCTGTACCAGAGAGCTAAAGGCAGGATAACAGCTGACTTCCAGAGAGACCAAGAGAGCAAATGCTCCTCAGGAGAAGGAACACATGAGGTGCACAGTTCAGACATTCTGCATCATTAAAAGCACACTTCACCTACTTGGTTTTCAATGTGACAGCTAGTTAGGGAAAAAAACTTTCTTAACAGCAGAATTTCATGCTCAGATGCAAAGGACACACAGATCAGCCCCTTGCCCAAGCTGCTGAAAACTGCTGGCTCAAGACTGGGCAGGATGCCTTTCCTTGACACCTAGGGCCATCATCCCTCTGAAGACACACCATCCAAAGCGTCTGTGTTTCTCTGACAACATAATAAAACCTTGCCAAGAAGGAATCTTTACTGTCTAGTGAGACCAGGAACGACCAAGCACCTCAACAATCCCAGCCTTCAGCCTTTTTTTTCTTATTAGCACTGCCACTTTATGTCACTGTTGTGAACACTTCTGCATGGATCTCCCTTCCTTTGTTTGGCTGAACTCTCTACTATGCCAGACAACACTGTTTATCCCACTGCATGAATTTTCTTGGGAAATGCTTTTATAGCTCTGCAAGACACCCCAGTATTTGCTGTGCCTCTACCACAGCACATGAGGGAGGAAATTTACTGGAGAATTCATGCTGAATAATTCACGCCCATTCCTGTTTGTTGGAGATGATGTGCTGGTTGCATGAATTTCTGAAGAAAAACAAGGTCTAATTCAGCTCTGCAAAACTGACATACAACATGCAAGCTTTTTTTACTTCGTGTGCAGAGGTTCTGTATGTACTACCCCAAACCCAAGCAACTTTAATTACAGTCACATCCCAAAGGCTCTGCACTAACTCCTGCGTGTATGCAAGCTCATCCCCTTAACCCAGCAGCAGTGACTGTTTTCACAGCCCAGCATGGTTACAACACCCCTGTAAATGCCAAGTGTTCCCATTTAATGAGTGTTTCTCCTACTAATGCTTGGCCTTGTAAATAGCAGTGTGGGCACAAACAGTACCAGCATCACCATTTTTAATGCTACCATCCAACTGGTGATCCATAGATCATCACTGACCTTCCTGTATTTGGGCTGCTGCTCTAGCCTGGGCATTTAAACAGGAATGAGACTCACTGAACTGATTCACAGAAGCTAAGACTGAAACAACAATCCTCATATTTTATTCTTTTTTCAATAGCACAAATCAGCAGGAAACATAAATTATATTTTGGGAATGCAAAATGAGCTGGTAGGCTTGGGAACATGGAATAGCAGGATAGAAATGCCACCAAAACTGCCACACATACATGTGCCTGTCAGCAATTAGCAGTGGGCAACGCTTGCATTTTCTTATTTTAGTTCCAGATCAGGAGCTATGCACTTTAACAAGGCAGTGGGATACCCTGCCCTGCTGCTATCAAGGCTGTACCTCTTTGACCTCTTTCTAGGGTGCAAAGACTGTCAGTGAGAAGTGCTCCAAGCCAAACAAGCAGTCTTGCTGAATTTACAGCCCACAGGAACAGTGCCCAAGTTTGGAACAGCAGTTATTTGAGATATCACATGAAAAATCCAAATTATGCCCCTTGTATTGAGTCATACTGGCAGTAACTCAGTGTTCATGATAAAGGAACTCTTTGAGTTTCAAGTCCTTTGAGACTTTCAAGTTGTCCCACAGTAAAGCCAAGCATGCACTTGGTAAAAAAAAACTTAATAAAACCCTATTTAAGTAAAAAAAAATTCTTTGTTTGGCTAGCAAGCTTAAATATTTTAATTTATAAACATTTGATTTAGGTAATGTGTTAAACACTCTGTTCTGGGGCCTGTCAAAGGGTAGCTCCACTTAATTCTGACACATGGCTTTGAGAGACCACTCATGACAGCCAGTGTGGAAAACAGCACTCAAATCCAAAGGTGCAAAACCAAATCCCACAGGATACCTATTGAATTCACCAAAATAGAAGACATTTCAACCTGAACACAAAGGCACTGCTGTTGTGTAATAAAGCCAACTGTCATTAAGTCTAAGTACTGTGTATGAAGTATATAGTAGCCTGAGCAAGATGTGCATCTGGTATCAGCTGTAAATCAGTATTGGCATGAAAATGTTAACATATATTTTCTTTCAAAGAACAGAAAAAGGGAAAAAAAAGAAAAATAAGAGAAAAATGGTTCTAGCAAATTTACATTTATTTATGAACTGACTGGATATAAAAACTCTAAACTGACCCTCCTACAAGCACTTTACAGCCAGGATTGCAATTTCCCTTGCAAATTGCTTTACTCCACACTTCTCAACGCTGCATGTTTCTCAAGGGGAAAAAACCACCACTGTGGCAGTGAAGTTTTGTAAGTCAATTTTTGTGTAACCTATGCCTGCAAGCCACATGCCTTTGCAGAGGCAGAAGAAAAAAATCCACCATTCAGAAAACCCAAATTCCACAGCAGGAACAGTCATTACTGAGTTACGTAAGTTCGCAGTACCACAAGCACTTCAATCAACAAAAAGCCTAACTACACTTTTTAAGTGCATATGCATGAAGAATATTATAAATAGCTCAGTTATAAGCTTTCTAACCAGAGGCTCTATTCCTCAGAGAATTAGCTAAATGATGAATTTGAAATTTCAGCTGCTCGTGCTCTTTCTACTTAAGATCTTCAGTGAAAAAAATGTGGGAAACGCTTCATTTTCCTTTCAGCTGAGAAACTCAAAGCTGGCTGTGGAAACTATCTCAAATGCTCGAAAATTATTCCTCTGCTTGGTTCCTGCCCTCGTTTTCTGAATGCTTACAGTTTGGAAAAAATAACAATACAGTCATTATGTTAAACAGTACACAAATGTAATTCAGCAAACAAATCTGAATGTGTTTTCCTTGCTTTCACTAGAGTAAAAGTACATCACTTCTATATTTCCTTTCATAGAATTCCCAGGGGAACAATCTGCAAAATGCAACCTCCAACACACAGCTAAATCACAGCAGCTGAGCAAACACTCAGGGTTCCAGGCAGGCAAAGGAAGGCTCTGTCTGATCTGCGTGGTTCTATCAGTTGTACAGTGCTGGGGGTGCACAGTTTGCAAAGCGTGCTCTTCCACAGCCATGACCTGCCTAAAGAGCATTTCTTTACTAATATTTAGGGGGTTTCAATTATCAACAACAAATTAGACCTAAATAGAGTGCATTTAGTTATGAGATGAGAGTTAAAATTCTAGTAACGATTTACTAGTTTGAAAAATACTTTGGCAAATCCCAGTGGGCAAGGTTAAGATGAGGAGGGATCCACCACAGATGCATCATCAAAAAGAACTAAAATTTATTTCATTATTTCCTTTCCACTACCAGCCCGATAATAATCTCATGGACATCTCTGTCAAAAGAATGATGTTACACTTCAGATTGCACCAAAAGCTCAGGTCAGATCACCACACAGGGTCTGCAGAAACTGATCTGCTCTGACAAGTTCCATGCAAGCCACTGAAAACCCTTCCATCAAATATTCACAGGCTTTAAAAAGTCTGTCAATATTTCTACCCCACGTTCTGATACAAACAGTAAGATCAGCAGGAAAAGTTTAAACCTGAGAGGATTCAAAGACATAATTTTGATATCTCTTAGAACTTTTAAATTAAAAAACTAAAATGGACAGGTTCCTTCAATCCATCTAGAAATAGTCTTTGTTGCCTTCCAAAGGAACCTGGCAATTCTTTAGGCCAAAAACTACATAAACTAAGGTAAAATTATGAAAAGCTCCTCGTGATTACTTCTAATGAGAATTTCCAGCATCTTTCCATATGAAATTTCTAAATTTCCAAAAAAGAAAAACACGAATAAAGATGGTTTGCATTTTGACATTAAATACTTCAAAGAGAAACACGGATGGGTAAACAAATAAGAAAAAAAAAATCAAAAGGTCTAACATCAGAGGTTCCACAAAAACCAGCCAACTTTATTCCAGCAAGGATAACGCTACAATTTATTGAAATTTCAAGACTGCTCTGGGGCAGATTCCCACAGATAAGCAGCGTGCGGCCACAGGGAGCACCAGGGAGTGCTGCGGGCTGAGCAGACGCGCGGCCGGGACGCCTGGCGGCGGGTGGGGGTGAGGCTGACACGGTACCTGCGGAGTTCTCGCCGTTCTGCTCATCCCGCAGGCTCTGCTGGCTGAGCTCTGTCACCAAGCGAACCGCCTGCTTCCTCCCCTCCTCGTCCCCCGACTCCTCCGACTCGATCCGCTTATCAACTGCACAAGACACAGAACAGCAGGATTAGGCTACTTCCAGCAGCGGGGCAGAGGGCAGCAGTAGCAGGCAGATATAATAACCAGGGTTCACATAAACGACTACGCAGTTAGTAGAAATCCTAAGTTAACTAAATGAAAGATTTAGTCTTAAATAAAAGGCCTCTTACCCCTTGTTTCTACTTTGATTTTGGATGCACTTTTTCCTCCCATCACATCTTCCTAAAACCAACAATCTGGGAAGAAGACTGGAGGAAAAAGGAAATTTCTTAGATCAATGAAGTGCAATTCCAAAGATTACGGAGATGGAGTTAGAACTATTACATTTTAATAGCTTTTAGAGAAAAAAAAAAAATCAGTATCATGTACAATAGTACCAATGACACGAAAAAGTGAAGGCATCAATAAAAAAATTCCTCGCAGATAAAAGCAACCGTCTCCCCAGAACAACCTGCCAGATCCCTTCACGTTCACCGAGCCACAACTCCGGTGGCCACCCTGGGCCTGGACCAGAAGCAGCTCCTATCTGTCCCCCCTCAGTATCTGCTCTCGCTTCACCAGGGGACTAAGCAAAAACAGCGCCATCCAGAAGCTTTCTATTATCTTTATTTTTTACGTCACGGCCATCTCCACACCCCCACTCCTGCTCCCCGTGGCACACGGAGCCCCACGCCGCGGTAACACACACCGGCCCGCGGCGCCCCGACGGGGCCTGGCCCCGGGCAGCGCCCTGGGNCGGCGGGCTCTCACCCTCCATCATCTCCTGCGGCCCCGCTCCGCTCTCCGCCGCCATATCGCTCCTCCTCCCGCCGCCCCTTCCGGAAACTGCCCCCGCGCCGCCGCAGCCAATCAGAGCCCGCCGCTGCCGCCGCGCCGCAGCCAATCGCCCGCAGGAGGCGCGCCCGGGGGGGCAGCGCCCCGCCCACTGCCCCGCGGCCTCCTGGGAGTTGTAGTTCTCTGCAGGAGGGGGAGAGGGTCCGGGAGCTGCCCTTCCTCCACCAGCGCCTCGGGCTGGACGCGCTGCTTTCGGCCTCGTCCTTCCGCCTCGAGCTCCTCCGGAGAACAGCTATCGCCCTGCGGAACGCCTTCTGCCTGCAGCCTTCCGCCCCCGGAGCAGGTCGGCCGCGCTGCCTCGAGCCGACGGCCCGGAGCGCGCGGCCCCGCGTGAGGCGGCGGCGGGGAAGGGGAGGCTGGCGGGAGCATCCAGTTCCCGGGCCCGCGGTCTGTTTTGCCTCCTCCCGCGCTGGCGCCCCATTCGCTGCGCCCCGTGCCGCTCTCACAGCGCCTTTGGTTATTGGGTGTGCGCTGCCGAGGCCCGCCCGCCGCTTCCCGGCGGGCTGCCTGAGGCGGCGGGGCCGCGGCTGTGGCCGGTGCTGTCCTCTCTCGGTGGGGAGCACTGCCCGCGGGGGTCCGGGCGGCAGCCTGGCTGGGAGGGAGGCTGCGATACCCCGGCTGGTTCCAAACTGGGAATGACTTCCCGAATTAGCAAAGCTTTTGGTTTCAAAGCCAGCAGGAAGGGGGAGAGGGTGCTGGCTGGGTGCTCAGCGGCTCTGACAGAAGGAAATGTGGTGGCGGCGTCCTGTCGGTCACACGTATCCTGCAGAATTGTCTGAGCTGGAAGGCACCCAGAAGGATCATCGAATTCAACTCTTAAGTGAATAGTCCGTAGAGGGATCGAACCCTCACCTGGGCAGGATGCTGTGTCAGTAGTCACCTCTGGTTAATAACCACACAGACCAAACAGAGCAGGGCACTCAGGAACGAGCGTTTTGCCGTAGTTTACAGGGCTGTGGCTTGGGTTCGAAGGCGTTGTTACCCACCAGCATCAGTCCCTGCTGTGGGCCTGACTCAGTGTTCTCTGTTTCTGTTGCAGATGGTGGCTCCCTAGGCGTGGCGTGGCAACCAGAGCGTGATCATGGCAGCTAAGGCTTACAGTCCTTCTGAAGGGGGCCTTCTGTCTTCATCAGCAGGCTTAGTCCTTACTCACTTGAATGACTCTGATAAGCTAAGCAGATCCTTCCCCTGGGGCAACAAAAGCAGGAAAAGTCGTCTCTCTGGACTCTGCCAGCTTGGACCATCACTGCCTGGTGAGCACAGTGTTGTGAGACCGAGTTCCCATGAAGCTTTCGGGCAGTTTCAGATCTTCCTCTTGCCCTTCCTCAAATGTAGAGGTAACAGCAATAAGTATCTGCCAGGATGCACTTGTTCAGTAAGCACCTGAGCCATGGATTACTGCAGGCTGGGAGAGCTTATATGGAAAACATTACTGGATAGGTGCTCTGCATTTGTTCTTGTCCCTGAGCAACCTTTATTGCCAGTGGTCCTGCCACTGGACCACCCTCCATCTCATATAATTATCTAAACCACAAAAATGAGGAGAAAGATGTTGTGGTATTGGATTCTGTCAGGATGGGAAGAGCTTTGCAGGTTACAGGGTGTCCAGATATGTGCTTCCCTGTTTTATCGTGGTGAGCATGTTCATACTGCATGCAGTGCATAAACGTCCTTGTGATGAGTTGTTCACAATGCTTCTTCCAGTACTACTAAACTTTCAAATCTACTTCCTGATTTGGGAGTGGAGCAATGGCTTTGGGCTGCAGATACAACTTCTCAGAGAAATGTTTTTTACAGGCAGAACCTTTGAAAATTTTAGTACAATCACTTGGCACTGCGTAGCCTAAAACATTGGTGTGGACACAGGTAATTCAATGTCACATACTGTGAACAGTTAATTAAGTGGCTTCCAACTAATGCAGTTGTTAATAAGGGCTTGAGCAATTATTTAATGACCATTTCATTTTTAATTTGACAGATTTCAAAACATTTTAAAAACTGCAAAATAAAAAATAAAAGATAACTAGTCTGGTTAAAATTTATGGATGTTGGTGATTTGTTTTAGCCTATGGACTGAGTTTGTGTCTCAGTGGCTGTGATTCAAAAAGATACTTTTCTTAGAATAATTTCTGTTTTCTTTAGTTTCACTGATTTTATTTTCTTGTAGTTTCTTTAAAAATCTAGAAACATGCATTTTGGGATTACTTGACAGTTGCTTCAGCTGACAGCTTTTTTTTTTAAATTCATTCCTCTGATACTCCTGTAGTAGACTGTTTCAACAACCTTGCTGACCTTTATCTTTTCACAGGGGAGAAGTGGAGCTGTTTGTCTTCTCTGACAGCTCGTAGCATTTGTACCAGCAAAACTGGGAACTCACGGGCTCAGTGGGATTCTGCCTCTCTCTCCTCTTCCATTGGAAGTTCTGCTTCTTGCTCCTTTTTACACACCCCAGCTGTGGAGAAATCCAGCCAGCACTTCCCAGCTGCTGCACACAGCCCAAACCAAGCTGTGTTCACCGTGGATGCCAGCACAACAGAGGTATTGCAGCAGAACCTGCAGCACTAAGCTCCCCAGAACTGGTACAGCTTGTGTGATAGCAGGCTAAAAGGACTGTTTTTCTTTTGTGTATCTGCAGGTAATCAGAGTATCGTGAAAGCATTTTGTAGTCTGCTCCAGCTCAGTAGTCTTCTAAAGACTGATGAGTTTATTCCCATTGCAGGTTGTAGTTAGCAAAATACACAAGGCAATAGCAGAAGCAAGGAGATATCAAGTCTTTTTTCAGAAGACCAGGGAGATTGTGGACTCCCCATTGCTGGAAATGTTCTAGGCCAGGTTGGACAAGGCTTAAAGCAGCCTGGTCTAGTGGAAGGTGTCCTTGCCCATAGCAGAGGGGTGGAAGTGGATGGTCTTTAAGGTCCGGTCCCACCCAAACCATTCTGTAATTCCATGATTCTATAAGAATGCAGCTGTGAAGTGACATGAGGGAAGAAAGGAAGAGCAGGATGTGCTGCAAGCCTTCTCTCTGTGAAGTACCAACCCTGAAATGTGTTTGTGGTGGCACAAGATTTCTTTATCTGTGCCAGTAAATATTTCATTTGTATTGGGAGGGAAAGAATTTCTCTGTTTCTGTCCTGAGAGGAATCTAAAATAGGGTCTGGAAAACTTTAAAGAGCTGTGCCATTTTTAGCTTGAACTGAACAGGTCGGGTTTGCCCACTCTAAAGACTCTGAGTCCCGACTTGCTCCGTTGCACAGGCTCCAGTGTCCCAATGAGTGGTGTGATCACTGCACACCTTTGAGTTTGGATGCAGTTTTGTGGCTTGCCTGGGCTTTGCTTGCAAATACAACTTTGTAGTTTTTCCTCCATGGATGTTGTTGTTTACAGTTAACAGAAAGCAGGAAATCTAAAAGGAAAGCAATGTCTCAAAACCTCTTAACCAAAAAGATGTGTGGGCAAGGGATAAGTCCTAGAATAAGAATCTATAATGAACTCAGAATTCTAAAGAACCATTTTATTTCCACCAAGAGAAAGGGATGTTATAAGACATTAAAGCAACAACCTGAGGAGATAATGAGCTCTTTAAAAAATGTATAGCTTTTATTCTTTGTTTAGGCCTGTTTTTTTCTGTTCTTTTCTAGATCCTAGTGGCCAATGACCGAGCTTGCAAGTTGCTTGGGTGCAGTAGTCAGGAACTCATTGGTCAAAAGCTGTCCCACTTGATATCCAAATCTGGTCAAGAGGCATGGGAAGCAGTGGGTGAGGAGTACCTAGAAACTTCTGAATGTTCATCGGTGGTTTCAGGAGCTGTGGTATGTGAAATGTTCAAGGAAATACTCCCCACCACATAAAGTGGTTTTGTAGGCTTTGGTTTGGGATTTATTTTTTACATTTTCAATATAATTTCCTGATATATTTAACTTTGTGGGCATTTGGCAATTATGTCATTTGCAGGACTGTTTGGTTTAAAAGTTTGCAGATGTGAGATTTCAAAGGGCAAAAGATGATTTAAGGGGACACCCATGAGAACCTTGCAGCTGTCAACACACATGGTTACCATGACTTGACCAAATCAGAACTTGAAGGACATTAGAAGTAAAAAAAAATTGCTTAACATAGAAAAAGTCTATTGTGGAAAAGTTTCCAATTGTCTGGTCCTTAAAAATATATTTTAAATTTTCTTAATTTGGATTGTGCATAATTTGAAGGTACAAGCCAGTGAAATACTGTGAAATGTCTGTGCCAAAACATCACAGTTGATGCAAAAGAGTGGAATTGATATTTTTCCTAGAATGGGGTTGTTTTTAAGATAACTGCATGAGAAAATCTCCATATTATTTTCTTTTGCTGCTGTTGTGAGTTGTCATTAGAGAATCCTTGGAAAATGAGCTCATTTTTTCTGGTGTGTTATTTTTGAACTGAAATTTTCAGTATCTCAGAGCCTTATCTTCCTGGATGCTCAGCTAGATATGGGGTGAGGGCAAAGAGCTAAGTTTGATTCAGTGAAATCCGAGATTAAAATTAAACGTCTGACAGAGGCACTTATTCTAAGATGTTTCAAATACTTTATAGGAGTCACTGTGTAAGTCATAAACCCATTCTGTCAAGATCATATAAAAATCATAAAAGGCTTGGTATGAGCCTTGCAGGCTGTAAGATAAATAAACATTTTCTGATCTGAGAAGAATCTCCTCCCATAAGAAATTAAACTGCTGTTTTTGCAGCTGAAAGTAAGAACTGTGTTACTAATGGGGAGTGTTCATTAGCACCATGGGACATGCCTTAAATAAGGCATCTCTGAGAGGCACTTCTCACTGAATGCAAGGTGTTAGAGTGGCACATTAATTATTCTGAAATCTTTATGCCTTTAGACTTCCTGAGGTGGGGAGAGATGATACAAAAGTAACAACATTTTGTGTATGATCAGTAATTTATTCTCAGACCTTTTAATCTCTGTATTAAAACTGTGTTTCTTCCCATAAAATACTAGTAAGTAGCCAAGAAATTATGTTTTTCTAATAATGATAGGGAGGTAACTTGGCTCAGTATCTTACTCCTGTTTGAAATTCTTGCTGAGTAGCCACAGTCTGAGTAAGCCATGTCTCCATTTTTGAATCTGGTGGAAAGGTGGATGTTGTTGGCCACCTCAACAAGAAGATCCCTGTCTCAGTCTGGGTGAGGCAAATAAGAAGCAAGGACAGCCAGCGTTGTGTGGTTGTGCTGGAACCAGTGGAAAGACTTTCAGCTTCTGTTTCCTTCACTGTTGACGTAAGTGTTTTCCTAAGGATCAAATGAGATTGCAGTTTGTGAGAGTTTGTGTGTGAGAGGAAGGTGTCTGAAAGGCAGCAGGCACAGCTCACTGGTTGTGAACATGGAGTGTGTCATTGGCAGGGCCTGAAACAGGGCTGTGCATGCAGGACCTGTGCATGGATCTCTGGTGCAGCTCACCTTGATGTGTTTGACAACCCACACAAAAATACATTCCCTCTTCCCAGGGGACATCTGACACTTGAACAGTGTCTGTTTGGCAGGGGGTTGATAATTTGGGCTATGGATGCCCTTGTGAAGGGATCACTTGCTGAGGAACAGTTCTGTGAGGAGCACTGGACACCTCTGCCTCTCTCCCGGGCAAAGGGCAGGCTCCCTGCTCCCCTGATATGGGAATATTGTTTTATGCTGTGTCTGCTTTTACTCAGTGAGTTGTGTCCACCAAAGGACTGCAGAATGGAACTTCCTGCCATTGCTTAGATGACTGCAGAAACCATTGTCAAAGCATTGAGTGGACTGTGGCTAAAATGTTAAAATTTTAATAACCCTGTAAATTTTCCTCCCCAGGGAAAAATTACGTCATGTGACCTCCTTTATGCCCATCTCCATGGCTACCCAACACTGGAAGCAGTAGTTGGACTCCACATAAAGGACCTGATTCCTTCTGTGCAGATCCCTCCTCTAGGCAAAAAAATCCCAAAGGTATAGTGTAAGCACCAAGCTCATTCTTCCATAGCCTTCCCATTTGGAATACACATGCATGCTGTTTTCCCTCCTTACACAACAGAAGAAAGCCTTTTCAGAGAATAGCCTGATTCCCCTGGAAAAGGTGTGCTGCTTATTTGTGGAGCTGCTGTCTGAAGAGGTCCTAAGTAGGGATGAGACCATGCCCTGACCTCTCACTGGAATCTGTCCTGGTGAAAGACAGTTTTTTCCAATCCTAGCTTTAGACATCATGCTCTCTCTGTAAGCTCTTTAAGATTCCTTGGAATTCTTTAGCCCAATTTGATCATTCCTGTCTGAGGAGTGAAAGAATACCCAGGTTTTGCAAATGCCATGAAAATGGGCAGATAGGGAGTTGAAGGAGGCCCTCTTATGAATGCCTAATTTATTGAAAAGCTGCAGCATAGATGGGTCTTCATCTTCAGCATATTTATGTAGCAGTTCAACACTGAATTCCAAATGCTTAAAAAAACAGACGTTGTTCATTTTGATATTCACAAGATTGGTTCCTTTTTCTTTTCCTCCTCCCTTTTCCTGAGAATTCCTGTGCAATTTTATACGAATAATGAAATAAACCCAAAACATTTGGTTAGTTAGAGGTTTTCTGTTTGAGTTGGTTTTTTTGCTTTAATTTAGAACCTCAGGATCCAGCAAGCTGTAGGCCGATCCAGAGAGGGTGACATGTTTCCTCTCAGTTTAAAGCTGGAAGTCAGGCATCTGGAGGAGGAGCAAGCCGTGGTGCAGAAAGATGAGATTCCACAGACAGAAGGCTCTCTCCCTGGCTATCAATACTCTGCTGCAGTTGTGGTTTTCTCCACCATCAGTGGTCTCATTACTGTCCAGTCAGATGGAATCATCTGCGGCATCACGGACAGTTTTGCTTTAATGCTCTTTGGCTATGAGAAGAAAGATTTGTTGGGAAAGGTAAGATCAGTTTCAGTCCTCCCAGAAGACTGATACATGTGGCAGCATATCCACTGGAATTGTGAAGTTGTCTTTTACACTCCTTGCCATCACAAAACCCCTGTTCTCCACATGCTTGGTGGGTGAGGTGTCAGATGACACGGGAATGCCCATGCTGTAATTGCTAAGACTTGCAGTGCTGGGGAGCTGCTCTGGATTTCCAGTAGCCCAAAGCAAGCTGCACGGTTCTGTGTTCTCCACTGGTCATGCAGATCACTTTTCCCTGCCTGTCAGTGAGAATCAGGTTCACAGACACGGATTGTGAGCCTTTGCCCCATCCTGTGTGAGTTGGCTTAGCTTTATAAGGTTTTGTTCTTTGTTTTAGAACATTACATTCCTGATCCCTGGTTTCTATAACAACATGGAAAGAAGCAGTAGCTGTTCTTTGCCTTTAGTTCCTCTGGATGATTCCACGGGGACAGAAGGTGAGTGCCTTTTTGAAGGTGTCAGTGCCTGCCTTACAGCTGGCTCTGGCTGCTGTAACCGAGGGGAAATGAGCAGAGACGAGAGGTTCACCTACAAACATGAGAACATTTTTCATAAAAGCAATGTCTGTCCATGCAGTTTTTACATTGGGTCTCCACTATAACCTCAGGTAAAACGAATTGATCACCTAAGATTGAGCTTCTCTCTTTGTTGCCAAGAAGATAAAACTGAATATTCAGTTTGGAAATTACAGTGAGAATAGAGAATGCTTTGTACTTAACAAGCACTTCCCCTCCCTCCCCTGCTAGGACCCTGTGGTATTTTAAAATGTGTGAAATACAGCTTTTGTGACTGTATTGCAGTGGAGCTGCAGCTACTTAGGATTAATATTTTAAGGGAAAAATCTAATATTCTGAATTGGCTTATGCTGCTGGCTAATATTCAATGTTATGGTTGCTGTGTTTCAATCAGGGAGGTATCACATATTCTTCTGATGCAGTTTGCATCAGAATTTATCAAAATTTTACTTCTCTGAGCACAGCACAAATAAACAGAAGCAAAGAAGCCTCGTGTTTCCATATCTGTCTTTTCCAGCTAGCTCTGCCCAACACAGAGAACACCAGCAAGTTCATGCTTTCCTCCATATCACAAGAGATCTTTTATGCTGGTTTTGTCTCCTTTTTTTTCCCCCCTATTTTCTTTTTCTCTTTGCTTAGAAATGCACGTCTGTGCTGAAACCTATTCACCCCACTGGAACAAAGAAGAGTTAGTAGACAGTGTACAATTTCTTAGGTAATTCTTAGATGAAGTGATGCCCTGATCTAGGAGTAGTTCAGTTCTTCAGTGAGGAAGCATTGTTGGCACTCGGCCATTACTAATTAAAGGATTGTTCTAGATTCAATCTAGGTTTGTTCACTTGTTATCTTCTGCAGCAACAATACTTGGATTACTTCATCTTCCAAACTCATCTTTTCCTTCTGCTCTTTTGTCACTGGGGAAGGAAAGAACTTCATCTTCTCTTCTATCAAACATGTTTAGGCTCTTTTTTTATCCTACAGCTTCACTGAGCTACATAAATCCAGTCCAAACCTTTTCATTATATGGGTTTGGAATGGGCTGTATACGTGTGGTTTGGGCTTTTTTTTTTTAATGCTGCTGCTGTATGATCATTTTGATTTCAGTCTCTTTACATTACTGGCATTTTTTAGTTCTCTGGACTTCAATTCAAGTAGCTGATGCATGATACCAATATCTGCCAAAGAGCTTTGATAGAAAAGCAAATTTTGGCAGCCCTCTAACATTTAAATTCCTGCATGTGGTGATTTCTCAAAGTTGAGTGGAATGCTCATATTTTGACTGTTTTGCCTCAATCAAGCCTTTTATACTCAGTTCCTTAGGGAAAAGACAGGCCAAGGCAGTTCCAAGTTTATTTTTAATCACTGTAGCCTCTGAAGCATAAACATAAAAGTTTAAGTTGGAGTGATTTTGTTTCCTATTTGGTACAGGGAGCAGCTTCTTGGCTGCATCTTTAGCACACCTTCTGTCAAGAGATGAAGAGCAGAAATTGGAGCAACAACACACAGATGACAAATTAATACATGATGAGAATGAACAAAAGAATGGAACCAGTTTCTTTTCTCCTCCCTCACCTCCTGAAGCAGCATCCACCCCCAATAATAGGTAGGCATTTCATAGACTGCATATTCACTTGGGAAAATGAAGAGCTGTGCTGGCAGTCACCTGCAAAAGCTGATTTTTTCACCTGTGTGATGTCTGTGGGAAGGTGTAGCAAGGGCCTTCCATGCTTTGCTGTCTTTAGAATCTGAGTGCTGTTTGCCAGACAGGCTGAGCTGTGCCTGCCTTGGATTTTTATTTAGATCTGCACAACCTGCCATTGTCAAGTCAC
This sequence comes from Daphoenositta chrysoptera, assembly GCA_013397915.1. Taxonomy (NCBI): domain Eukaryota; kingdom Metazoa; phylum Chordata; class Aves; order Passeriformes; genus Daphoenositta; species Daphoenositta chrysoptera. The sequence continues at coordinate 85,010 of VZRO01001101.1, read as the reverse complement.
AGAAACTGCAGCTCTAAAGGGGACTTAATGTTTCATCCAGACTAGGGAAGGTAATTAGGCTCTATCTTCACTAATCATAAATAGTGGATGTTTATCTCCTTCCAGCTGGTGTTGCATTGAAGTCAGGCTACCTGGAGGGAATTCTGAGTGTTACTCCTTGGTGTAACTGTCAGGTCATCCATTAAAACAGGGTACTATGTTACTGTTCCCCAGCCATTTTTTTCTTGTATATTTCCAGGTCTTTTTCCTGTTACAAGGTTAGAAATTCTGTAGAAGTACATATATGATGCTCATGGCCTACCTTAATTCAAATTTTAAGCCTTCCACATTAACAATTCTAACCTTCAATAAGTATTTGCTATCCATTTTAAGGTGTAGGCTATTACAGCACAGTTCTTGCTGCTTTTTAAAGTGGCTGATAATGTCATTTTTTGTGCTCTCCTGGTTTACATCTCTCATATCATACTTGGATTGTAAGTGCTCTTCTTCATCGTTTTTCTATGCTGCATTTTTACTAATGGAAATGTTTCGCAAAACACCTTGTGCTTTGGGCTTCAGTAAACCCTGATTGATGAAGACATCCATCTCCTGTTGGACAGACAAGAGATCTTCTGTTTTCAGGACTGGAAGTACACTGCTGATATGGTAAGGCCTGAACAGCAGGCCTGAGCATCAAACTGACTTACAACATGAATCTTGAGCGTGATGCTGTCAATACCATCAAGGTTCTTTAGTTAAAAATAGATGATCAAAACATTTATATTAGTTCTTAATGCTATTGTAGACACATTTGTATAACCTTGTGTAAGATACATTAAGAAATCCTCCCATCTGATACCCTCAGAGGCTTGTTAGTAGAATATTTTAGGCAAAACCCTCCCAGCCATGGCCTGGCCCCAGCTGGTTGGGAAGTGGGCCATCAGAACCAGATGTTTTTTGTACAAAAAGGTAAACAGGTCATTTGGACTGTTTGATTTGGGCCTATAAAAGCTGAACCCCTTTTTTGGGTGAACTTGGGGACCTCATCTACAAGTGGATGCACAGTGTGGCATTTTCCCAATTGCTGGGAGGGGTTCTCCAGGTCCTCACTGAAAAAAGGGGCTCCTCAGCAATTGCAGACTCTGGATGATGGTATTTAGGCAATTGGTGATGGATCTTTCTCAATCACTACTCTTTCTCTCTCTCATAATGATTAGATGCATCACATTGCTTATTTTTGCTTGTTGTTAAAGCTGAGTGAGTAATAAGCTTATTGTTTTGCCAAATGTATCCTTTTACCTCTGTTTTGCCTCAACATTAATAGTAAAATAAGACCATTTTTTCCATTGGTGTTTGTGCCTATTCAATCACCCCTGTCAATTGGGAAAACACCTGCCATGTGTGTTAGGTTTTTTTTGTGGTGGTAAGTGTTTTATGATCTATATTTAGAAATTAAGCTAGGAAGGAAATTAAGAATGAAATTATCCATAGGGAAAGAGTGCCATATGAGTGTACCTGCTCTTCTTTGGTAAATTTGTTAGGATTTTGGGTGCCTGTGCTAACAGCTTTCTGCCTTTTGCTTTTAAACTTGAAATAAAACTATTGGTCCAGGTTTTAAATGGTGACCATATTTAAGTGGATATTATACAGTAGGACAGTTTTCTTATTCTTTTGTAATCATGATGTCACTGATAACTTTGAGTCTTTGCAGTGAGGACAGCCTTGCTACAGATGGGCTGTCAGCCCACCAGGGAGCCTTATCCCAAAAGCTGGCTTGGCACAACCACAGCAGTGGAACAGGATAGAACAGTGGAAACTTCAGGATCAAATAATTCTCAAAAGATGCTCTCTGCAAGGCTCTCTCACATCATCTGACTCAGAGCAGTGGGATTTAGGTCAGAACTTGGAGATTCCAGGAAGAAGCAGTCGTAGTGCAGTGTCTCCTGCAGTAACTGCCTGGTTGCCTGTTTGTTCCAGACTAGAAGACAATCTAAATGCATCCTCCTGTGACCCAGTGAAGCTGCCTTCTGAAGCTACTTGTAACTCACCTGGAACACCAACAGTGGATGAGCCATGGCCTGGGACAGCACTGAACTGCAGACAAGACTTCAAAAGCCTCATGGTTCCAGGGCAGGTGTCAAAAACAAACTCGATGTGTGATGCAAAACATTCCAGCCTCGAGCATTTTGTTGTTGACAGCTACCTGCTAAATGATGCTTCGACCTTCTTTGCACATGAAAGAAATACTGTCTGTGGTGTTTGCTCAGGAAATAAAACAGGTCACAGTGCTTCTGCACCGGGAGCTGCCACAAGCTCTGAAGATGCTAAAGAATCTGAACTGAACTGTATTTGCTCTGGTCTCGAGGCACTGGGTCTGAGTACTGGTGTTAAGGGGAACTCAGACAATTCTTTAGGTATTCCTGCAGCTCTGGTAGGAGCGTGTTACTCTGATGCAGTGGACTCCAATATCCTGATTGAGGCAAACTGTGCCTTTTGCACTCATCAGGGAAAGCAGCTGCTGCGTGCTGTTGCCACAGAAGCTGATTCTGGATGGCTGGCCTCCAGAAGGCATTTACAAAACTCTGAGGAATCCTCCAAAGCATTTCCTGAGAAACCTGAAACTCTTGCAGATACTGTGGGGGACAACTCCAACAGAAATCCCCTGAAAAGCAAAGGTAGGCCTGAAGAACATTGCCAGTTGCTCGGGCAGCGAAATATGGAGATAAAAGTAACATCAACCCCAGTGAAACAAGAAGGCAGGCTAAACCCAGCTGCTCCTTTGACCTGGGAGATTCTGGAAGGCAGCTACATTGGGAATTGCTGTCACAGAGATGGTTCACAATTCAGTAAGTGAAACCTTGTCCCCTTCCCAAACTCTTATTGGGGTCGTTTTCACCCCCAGTTTTGCAGAATGCAGACAGTTCTGGTTAGAAGTTCACAGTGGAGAGGAAGGAGGAAGCATCTAGAAGAAAAAATGGTATTTGAGTCTACCCAGAGGGTATTAGAAAAGGAGGTGGTATAAAATACAAAGTTGGTTAAAAATTAATCCCTACTGAAGAGTCAGAAATACTCTCAAAACACAATTAAAAAGTTTGAACGTGATAACTTTCTGAACAGAAAATACAAACTCCACTATAAAACTGTAAATTGCATTAAAATTTTATAATGGAATTTGTTTCATTCCCTCCTTCAGCTGCATGCAGTGGCTTGTAGAATAAAATCCCCATTTTTATGTAGTGTAGAATAACAGTGTGAAATGAATAATCACAAGTGGACACTGATAAGTTTCTGCTGGAGGTGGGAGCTCTGGAGGTAGCTGATAGGTATCTCTGGAATAGCTGTGCTGGTGTCAGCCCCTCTGATGATTCTTTACTGAGCAGGTATTCCCCAAATTCTGAACTTTTTGTCAAGAGCTCAGAATTTTGTCCTAAAACGCCTTGTTCAACACTAAAGTTACATTCTACCATTTTAATTTCCTCACCTGTTTCTACAGGCATACTCTTCGAGGTGAAATGTGCAGAACTGCAGGATCCCACTGTACTTTTCTGTGTCTGGGTGGTGAAAGACATTTCACAGAGCCAAAAGGAAGCTGTAGCAAAGACTCAGCATTTGCTTGCCAACCTAGCAAACTCTGCCCAATCTGTTGCTGATCTGTCTACTAAAAGTCTTGGAGAAGTAAGAAATCCTGCCTTTGAATATTGAGCATTTCTCTGCTTTGTTTGACTGTTAAGCTGAAGCTAAAGTCAAGACGTTTTTCAAATTAATGACATGAGTTGGTGGGGTGGATGTTGCTGTTTCTTTGTTTCCCTACTTTTTTATATCTATCTGAAAACAAAATCTCAATTGCTATTTTGTAACACTTCTGGTGTGGGTCTTGATGTAGTTACCTTTCCAGCCTGAACAATGCAGTTCCAAACTGCAGGATACTCAAGGAGTACAGTTCTCACTATCAGAACCCAAGATTTCTTCTCTTATCTATTGCAGATGTGTATGTTCTTTTCAGTATTTATTCATTTTATAAATGTGATTCTGTGACTTGCTCATTTCTTCCTGCTGTTGTAACATATATATATATGTACTTAGGCCATCAGATCAACTTCACTTTTCGACAATTCCCAAAGAGCTGAAGATCTTGAAGGATTAAGAGCATGTGAGGGAGAATATGCAAAAAATTACAGCACTCTCAGTCTTATTGGCAAAGGCTCTTTTGGCTTTGTCTGGAGTGCCAGGGGCAAGAAAGATCACCAGGAGGTACAGTATTTCTTGTAGCTCTCTTGCAATAATAATTTAGGATGAAAACTGAGAGGTTAGAGCATTCATATTCTGCCAACACTACACTGTCAAAAGCTTCTTTTTGGTAGTTTGGGGTTTTGCTTTGTTTAAACAGAAATCTGTAATGGAAACAGGATAGCAAAACATTTGCATTGATGTAGTGTAGTGTAGGAATGTTACCTGAGACAACAGGTGTGGAATGAGCTAATTAGTAGCTAATTGAACCTGTTGAAAGAAGACCTTAATCTTAACAGAATTATAGGTTTTTGTCTTCTGTTGTGAAAGAGAATGGCAAACCTCAAAATCTTTATTGTGCCATGACCCAAGAATGGGGAGTAGACATTGAGATGATGGCAACTTCTCTTTATCAGAAGTATTTTGGGTGCTGAGAGCCAGTTCTGGTGTTTTCTCTTGCATGGATGTTAGGTGCTCGTTTCCCTCCACTGCACCCATGTGCCAGAAGCCACCACTGCTGTAACCAGTTGATAAGAGAGCTGGCTTGTCAAAACCTTTGGAATTCAGAGCAGCAATAACTACATCCCATTTATGTATGTCATTTGGTTTCTAGGACTAAATGAGTTTAAACACATTTAAAGATACTATAAGCTATTCACATTGGGTTACTTCCATCCCTCTACTAATGTGAGGCACTAACAGATTTCCTGGAAATTAACTTACCTGACACTCAAAGCCACATTCTGGCAGGTGATGCTGAATGCTGTTGTCTGTGTAGGTGGTTGTAAAGTTCATCTGGAAGGAGAGGGTGCTGGAGGACTGCTGGGTAGATGATCCTGATCTGGGGAGGGTCACTCAAGAAATTGCAATCCTGCTGAAGCTGCAGCACCCCAGCATCATTAAGGTACAGTGACCTGGAATAAGTGCAGTTTGCACTGCATCAAGTGGTTCATTTCAATACTGGGTGTCTCGTGCTCCTCTTCAGGAGTGAAGTGTCCTGTATTGACTCTGTCTTTTCAGGGAAGAAAGTAACCTGTTTATCCTGCTTTAATTTGGAGGGTGTGTCACAGCACACTATTGCTTGCTTCCACACTTTTACCCCAAACTGATCTGAAGATGTGACTCTTAACAGAAAAAAAGCTGTTTCAAGATAAGATGCATATCTTGGAAATGTGCTGTCACATCTGAACATGTACTGGTTCAGTAAATAATCTGGACACATCTTATTTCACCCTCTTTGTTTTGAGGTTGTTGGTTTTGGAGTAGTTTGTTTTTTTTTCTTTATAAGGAGAATTCCTCTTGGATTTAATTCTGCTCCCAGTTTTAATTCTGTACTATTTTCAAGAGACATTTGTGCTCAGTGAAATGAGACATTGCAGATTATAATATATGCCAGTTAAATCTCCAAGAGGAGAGCAGTGTTTGTTTAAAAAAAAAGAAAAAAAGACAGTTTTTGAGGATGAAGCACATGATTAAACAGGTCTTTTATTTATAGGTTCTGGATGTATTTGAAAATGAATGCTTCTTCCAACTGGTGATGGAGAAGCATGGATCTGGTCTGGACCTCTTTACATTTATTGATAATCAGCCCAACTTGGATGAGCCATTAGCAAGTTATATATTCAGACAGGTGAGAGCAGAATTGCTGCGTGCAGGTAAGAATTGGTTAATATAAGAACCAGGACCCTGTTTCACTAAATACTGGCTGATCAACTGCTGTGCTGGAGTTCTGCTCAATACCTGCAGAACCTTTCCTCACTGTTCTATAGGGCTGATTGAAATGCTGCCTGCAGAAACCTTGTTAAAGTTTACTTAGAGACAACAAAGAAGCCTTTCCAGGACCTTACTGCCTGTGAGGGTTTCCCGTGGAGCCATGGCCTGTTATCATGGAGCTGTTATCAGGACAGCACACAGCCCCTGTCACACAGACACTACTCATATAGCAGTCACATTTCCTCTGAGGGAGGACAAAAACTCACAGAAGCTGCCCCAAGCCTACAGAAAGCCACATTTTCACTTAGGTCAGTGCTTAGTTTAGATTGGTTACAGGAATAAAGGGCTCTGCTCTTTAAATCAAGAAATTATCTTGGACTTTAACTTGGCATAATGCAGAGGAACTCAGGGTAGTTGCCCATGGGTCAGGAGCTCACCTGAGGGCTGAATTGCCCTTTGTTTAGTGAGTTAACCACAGCAGCAGTCCCCAGGTAATTCCCCTTATGAGTTTTGGAGTAAACTCCTTGCTCTAGGGTATGCAGGAATTGCTGTGGCCACCCTGCCCTCACCTGGGGTGCTGATGGAAGATGGAAGCCAAACCATGTGTCCCTTTAGCCTTGTGATGGATCAGCCCTTTCCTTAACCCAGCCTGGGTTGGTAAGACTGTGTTGTTCCCTCAGATCTGAACAGCATTTCTCTGCAGAGGCAGATTTGCATTATAAATAGAAACTTTTCTCCCTCAGCCATCTGCTTTTCTTGTTAAAAACATTGTAGGAGTCACGATCGTCTCCAAGGTGATACCACTCTCATGCTACCCTTAATTATGGCACTGAAGCATGAATCGTGCAGGAAGAAGAATGGAGTTCAGGAGTGACTCTATTATTTATACCAAGCTTCTCTCTTTAGTGCTTTGTCATCCTGCAGTATGGAAGGCACACAGTAACATCCTCCTGGAGAAACCAAAGGACCCTCCAAAGGAAGCTGGGATAAAAATAGAGTAATTTGCTGGATTGTAGCAGTGAGCTCGGGTGCTCACAACCACATCATGACTGCAGCATCGCCTCCTCCTGCACATTTGGGAGAGGAAAGCAGCAAAGGCTCTTCAAAGTCTCTCTTCCAAGAGCACTGCAGCAATGCTGACAGGCAGGCCTGAGGCCATTTCCAGTTACCATAATTAGGATGTGTATCTTGTTTAGATAGTGTGAAAACAAGCCAAAATCTGGGAAAGCTGTGATGCCACATCAATTATCCAGGGCACTCTGTGTAGTAACACCTAGTTCTTTCCATCTCTTCCAGCTTGTATCAGCTGTTGGGTATCTCCACTGTAGGAACATCCTTCACAGAGATATCAAGGATGAAAATATTGTCATTGCTGAAGATTTCACAATTAAATTAGTGGACTTTGGTTCGGCTGCCTACCTGGAACCTGGAAAATTGTTTTATACCTTCTGTGGGACAATTGAATACTGCTCACCAGAAGTGCTGTCTGGCAAACCGTATGTCACCCTCTGAAAAGTCCTTTTTGTGCCATCACACCAAAAAACCCATGTGTGCAGAGCTGGAACAGAGAAGCCAAGCTGCTGTGCCATGGGAATGCTGCTAGAGTATCTAACCACAGGAAACTGCAGCGAGATTTAAGGCACTGCAGTGGCAGAAATCACTGTGAAGGTTTGAGTGCACACAAAGTAGGGCACTGTAGTGTCAGAAATCAAGTTGTAAAAGCTTGAATATGTACAAAGTTGTTTCTAAATCTGTTGTCAGGCTTTCTCTAGCAAGAGCTGCTCTTTCAGAGAGGTGGAGTAAGCAAGTGTTGCTGTTGATAGCACCTTCTCCTTGCATGTCTGCTTTGTAACCTCCCACTCTCATCCTCTCTGTTCTCGTCTTTTCTACGTGCTTCCCTCTATTTGAATTTTTACAGTTTGATCTTTGTTCATCTCCCCACTGATTCTTGTACTCCTTGGGACTCAAGGGTTCTTCCCTTGAAGCTTCTCTTGCTGCTGTTTTGGTTGTGCTACCTAAATCTTGGCTCTCTTGCCTCTTTGCCTCTCCAAGTGCTCTGTACCTGCTCCCCAAGGAAGCCTCCCCACCACAGGGGTGACACGTGCTGTAATTGTATGTGCCTGGATGTCTCTTGCTCCTGCTTCACAGCTGTTTCCATGGGTCCTTCAGGCTGCTCCTCATAATGGAGTGGGGGGAAGAAGCAATGCAAGGAGGAGAGGAAATTCCTGCTGGGAATGAGATGAAAGGTGAAGCAAGCAGCTCTGCCCTGGGAGGTCCACCTCTTACTGTGTGAAGGAATTGGCATGTTTTCTCAGATGGAATTGAGATAGTTAATAGTTATTTACAAATAATTTTTGTTTTGAAAGGGCTGGGAGGATGTGTTTGCTCTATTTACTTGATAGTTTTGGCTGATGATGAAGAAGGTGGAGGGGTAAGTTCTTGTCACCAGCTTATATACATGGAAGTCTGGGTGCATGTTACACATACTCATCAACAGAAACTGGTTGGCTGTTCAGTGGTTGGTTTTATTTTCTGGAGAAGGATAATGTGGACTCCTCAAACACATGAGAGCCTTCTTAGAATTCTCAAAAACTTCCTATGTTAAAATAAAGATTAGAAACAAGGGCTGTCAATGCCCTTTTTTCTTTCTACTTTCTTTAGCTTGCAATCTGAGTTTAGGCAAGCTTATCTCTGCACAGGTACCGTGGCCCTGAGCTGGAGATGTGGTCGCTTGGCATCACCCTTTACACCCTGGTGCTTGGGGAGAACCCCTTCTGTGAGCTGGAGGAGGCCTTGGCAGCTGTCCTGAGCCCTCCCCGCCCTGTGTCAGAAGGTGAGCTCTTCCCATTTGCTTTTCAAATGGAGCAGATCTTTAGGCAAAGTATAAGCAGTGTTTTTTCGCCAGAAACAAAGGGGAAGACTGAAAAAATGCTCCCCACTGTGTTCTATGATGATCTGAATGGCTGCTCAGTGCAGCAGAGTTTGGGGGATTTGTCATTCTTTGAATATAGACCGTATCTCTCATTCCCAAGCTGCCTGAAATCCAGCCTGAGCCATCCCCTGCTGTCTCTGCCCAGGTCTCATGGATCTCATGGCCGGGCTCCTGCACCCCGTTCCAGAGCAGCGCACGACTCTTGCCGTGCTAGCAGAGCACCCCTGGCTGCGGCAGCCTGTGAACCTGGCTGATTATACCTGGGGAGAGGTGTTGGTCTCTGCTGAGCCTGCTGACACCTCGCTCTGAAGCCTTCTTCATCCAGGGACCATTTAGAGAAGTCTGAGCTGTGTGAGCAGCATCGTTCCCATTGGAAGGTTACCTGCTGATACTCACATATACTCTGTTTATTGTTGTTCTTACCCAGGACACGTTACAAGGATGCGAGGCAAAGATTTTGATGTTGTTTAAATTGTTCATAGCTTGGAATATATTTTTATTGCCTGGCTTTACTTTTTATACGTAGTTCATATATATTTCTGAAAAGTGAGTGAATAAATGAATGATAACATGTCTGTTGGTTTTCTGGAGTATGTGTGCACAAAGAAGCCTCAAAACTAGACATGTAGTTGCCTGATTTGGGTGGCAGGGGTGGGTTGGTGGTGTCTTTTTTTTAATATCCTGTCATATCCAGGAAAACAGTCCTCGATTTTGATAAGACAAAGATATTGGGAAGAAAAAACAGATTCAATAAAGAGAAATTGGTCGAGACATGGGTAACAGGAACATTTTGGGGCACAGCGCAGCCCGGGTCTGGCTGCTCGGGAGGAAGTGCTGGGAAAAGGCAGCGGTTCTGCCGGCTGCTGCTGCTTTCTGACACCAGCTCTGCAGAGAAGCAACAGGACTCGGCTTAATTACTGAAGATTAGCTTTGAATCCATTTTGGACTCAGCTATCTCCATCCGAACACATAAAAACCTGCCCTCACCTGCCTTCAGTGGCACGGCGGTGGCACCGCGCCCCGGCAGAGCGGCTGCCCCGCGGCCCGCGCCGCTCTCGGACCGGCTCTGCGGGCATCGGAGCGGGCGAGGCGCTCCATCCGCGCCCTCCCGAGGCCACCGCGCTGTTCCTGCCCCGAGCGAGCCCGCCCTGCGCGGCCGGAGGGGCC
>VZRO01001101.1:51875-74866 GCA_013397915.1 Daphoenositta chrysoptera | reverse complement strand
GGCGCAGCTGCTGCTGCTCGGGCTGAGCGCCGAGGCCGCCCTGGCGCTGCTGGAGCGGAGCCCGGCGCTGCTGCGGCTGCCCACGGAGCGGCTCCGGGAGCGCGCCGAGGAGCTGCGGCGCCTGGGGCTGGACGGAGGTGGGGCGGCGTGCGGGGCGAGGGGTGGACACCGGGGCCGTGCCGCTGACCCGCTGACCCGCTGCCCTTCTGCCCGCAGGCCGGCTGCAGCGGGCCGTGAGCCGCTGTCCCCAGCTCTTCCACGTGCCCCGGAAGAGGCTGGAGGCGGCGGTGCGGCTGCTGCGGGAGCGCTGCCTTTTCACGGCGGAGCAGCTGCGGGAAGTGCTGGGGACCTGCCCCACCGTCCTGCTGGAGGAGCCGCGCACCCTCCATCACCAGTTCCAGGTGAGTGGCGGGACGCACCTTCCTGCCAGAACCGGCTACGGGAATAGGGCTGTGCCTGACAGCCCCCGTCCCGCCCGCAGTACGCCTACTTCAGAATGGGGGTCCAGCAGAAGGAGATGGTGAAGGCTCGGCTCTTCCAAATGCCCTTTGCCGAGCTCCGGAATCGGCACATCTTCTTGGAGCGCCGGGGGCTCTACGAGACCCCACACAAAGGGCAGACCCAAACCAGTAACCCAAAACTGAAGGACATCCTTCAGCTCCCGGAGGAAGACTTCCTGGCCAGTCTGGCCCACTCTACCCCAGAGGAGTATGAGGTCTTCAAGAAGCTGCTGGCTCGAGAGGAGGAGGAAAAGGAAGAGGATGTGGATGCACTATACACAGAGGACGACGATGATTTGGACAGTGATGACAGTAAAACAGCCCGGGAGTGAGGAGGTGAGGCTCCGAGGTGCCCGAGCCCTCCCCTGTTCGTGGACTCTCTGGGTGCTTTGGGCTCCCACCCCACACCTGCACAAGCCAGGGTGGGTGCAGGGCCCCATGGGTGGGGCACCAGTAAATCCCATCTGTCAAATACAACAAATACAACATACAATACTCATTCCTCCTCCTTGACCAACTACTTAAAAAAAACCCCTCAGTTTCCATAAAGTGTTTTTATTTAAAAAAAAAAAAATCAAACAAACCCCCCTAATTTATTTCCAAGACTAGGTTAAACCTTCCGGCTGCATTACATACTGTGCCGGCGGTGGGACAGAGGGTGGTGGGCTGCTCTGCTGGCTGGCAGTGGCACCAGGCTTCCTGCTGCTGTGGGGACAGCTCCTGTGGAACCGAACTGTCCCCTGGCGGGGCCACCTCCACAGCCCGTGCCAGCGCTGATCTCGTGGCTGACAGAGCAGGGGTGCAAATACTTTCAGACCACGGCTCCAAGCCCTTCCCTATGGGTTTCCCCTTGCCCTGCTCTTCCTGGTAGGGAGGTCTGGCTTCTTCTCCTGCCCTGGGAAGGACAGGGCTGCTGGGCTTGTCAGGCAGCTGGAACAGAACCAGGCAGCCTTGGGGAAAACAAGGTATGTCTGTCCTGTGGGAGCAAAGCTGGAGGTGGTGCAGGAAGGGAGTGGCACACTGGCCAGCTGGTTGTGGCTTCACATTGTCCCTGCCACTCGCCTCTGCAGCTGTGCCTCCAGGCTGAGCACTTTTACACTGCTCCCAGGAGGAAGAGGGTGGTGGCAGGAGTGCTGAAACTCCTGGGCTTGTCCTGCTCTGAGAGCATCTTCCAAGCTGCTGCTTGAGACATGGCTGAGCAACAGAGCTCTGTGGTTCCTGGCAGGAGGGGAGGGCCTCCCCACCAGAATAATCCCATCTGCTGGGGACGTGAGGCTCTATACCGTAACTGCGATATATCTCTGATATGTGTTAATTTATAATATACACCGTGTACGTTAATACACAAATCTATGTTTAACTAGTGCTGTCATACAAACTCACAAAAACTAGGAACATTTCTAAGCTACACTTTTTCTTTCCTTGCCTGCCCTGCCGCAGTGCTGCATGCTGGTCCTCTCCTCCATGTACCCTGCAGCACAGGTGCCACAGGGAAGGCAAACTCTGGGTGCAGTGCAAGGGGATGGCATGTGGGGCTGGCTTCCTCACCAAGCCTCTGCTGTGCCCTGCACTGGTGTGGAGGCAACTACAAGTGTGGTGGTACTGGCATGCCTCAGCTGACAGACTTCACCCTACAGATCACATTTAAAATTCTTTTTAGGTGCTCTATTGGTTTCTGAGCTGGAAATTTGGTTAAAACCAGGGCTTGTTTACAAAGCAAAGAAAAGAAGCAGGCAGTAGAAGCTGCCTCAGTTTCCCCTGCTAGAGCAGAGGAAACAGGAATGCTCCTCCACTGCCCATGCTCACCTCACCACTCGGAGCTGCTCACCATTTCTAACTCATCTACAGAGGCTGCTCCACAGAGCATATATTGGGGGGCCAGATTTCAGGTGATGGCTAAGGCTTTTTGGTCTGCATTAAACTGTTTTATTTGAGGGTTATAGGTAATTTATAACCTTGGATTATGAAAACAGATTGGTGCAGATGCTGTTGGCAAGGAGCTGGGCTGATCCCTGAGTGAAGCGGGGAGCCCGTCGCTTGTGCAGAGTGGCTTGGGCTGCTGAGCAGGGCTGGCCCCTCAAGGGGCACGGGTGCTCAGCTCCTCAGGGGCAGAGAGGGGGCCAGCAAAGGCAGTACTGGGCCAGCGGGGGGGAAAGGGAGCACTACTCAGTGTGCTGATCCAGCTGCGTGTCCCTAATGGGCTGGAGGAGAGGGAGAGGTTGACACCAGGCAGGAAGGCTTCCCTGCTGTGTTCAACCCAGTGAGCAGATCTGATCTTCCTGGTGTTCAGAAAGCCCTCAGATGTGGAAAGACGAAGCTTCTACTGCTTTAAAGCCTGTGGAAGAGCAGGAGGAAAATGAGCTGGTGTACAGAGTCTGTCAGATGCCCTGCAGCTGGCCTCTTCCCACCCTGTGCACCAGTCTTGGGCTGAGAGAAGGGGACCTACTACCTCCAGGACTCCAGCCTTTGCCTGGCCCTTTCTATGCAGGAATCTCTTGTTCATGGAACTGCAGAGCCAGGGGGAAGCACAGCATTACCTTCTGCTTCTCCACCCCAGCCACAACCAGGAGCCCTCAGCCATAAGCCCTCTCACCCCCTCAACACGGTGGTGTGAGCCAGGGTGTGCCCTGGCCTGCACCCATCTCCCCAACTCCCTGCATGGGAGCTGCCCCTGCCTGCAGCTGAGGAGGGCTGGGGCAGGTACTTACTTCTATGGCTTCTTCAGTGTGTGACTGTTGCTCGGCTTTCTGGAAGAGAGGGGAGGACAGCACTGTCAGCCCCGTGCCCCTTGGCCATTACTCACAGGCAAGCAGACTGCACTGGCACACGGCCTTGGCCACGTCTGTACCCCTCTACCAGTCCACCCCCAGCCTGAGTGTCCCCAAGCATGCTGGGGAACACCAGCCAGCCACATCCTCCTGTCCAGGGTCACAGGAAGGCTGGCACACTCAGTGTGCTGCTGCTGGCTGTACCTGCTGCTTGTCCTCTCGGAACTGGTGCTCTCACAGCTCTCCTTGTAGCAGATGTCCTGGTGTACCTTGTAGACTCTCCTGGACCTACACACACAGTGGAGACATGAGTGGAGGGAACAAAAGGGAGAGATGTGCTTTGCTGAGTGTGCAGGGGAAGTCTGGGTGTTTCCCCTATTTCCTTCCAGGCTGCAGTAGCCAGTCTTGGCAGGAATGGGGCTCAGCCTGCTGTGCCCGAGGACTGATCCCAGCCAGGCCTTTGTGCCTCCATCGCAGGGAGGCTGGGGGCAGAGCAGAACCCCCCACACCCTGGCACTGCACCAGGGCTCCCCCAGCCCTCTGCTCGCAGATGGAGAGGCAGCCAGGAGCTGGATGGGATCTGCTGCTGTCTGGGGGTCACGCATGCCAAACCCAGCCTTGCTGCCGCGTGTTGGGTAACACCTGTATGGAGCTGTCACTTGAGCAACACCCTGCCCTGGGGCACAGCTGGGGGGCACCCACAGGGACGTGCCAGGCTGCTGGGCCTGCGCTGGGGAGGGGGCAACTGCCAGCTGGGGTTGGAGACGGCCTTGTGCTTGCTCTCCCTTCCCCAAAGCCGAGCTGCAGGGAGACATCCCTGGCTCAGAGCACAGGGGGAAGGGGGAAGCATAACCTGCAGGCAGTACTCACAGATAGTGGCAGGTGCCTCCTTCCCACACTGGGAATGACCTGGTTTCCGAGTACAGCCTCGTGCACGAGTGTGGCACCTTCTTGCAGGCTGCTTGGGGAATAGGAGAGGGGAGCTATCACTGAGCCCATCCCTGGCCCTGCCTGCCTGTGCCTTGTGGCAAGGGTATGGTGAGGACCCCAGCTTATTGGCCGTGCTGGAGGGCTGACCTCAACAGAGCTGACCCATCAGTAGAAGCAGAGCCCCCAGCTTCACAGTGCCTACGTAACTCTGGGTAAGGCAGGGGCCTGGCTTGCCAGGCAGAGGCAGAGAGCTCAGTCAGGAGCAGGGACCAGACCTGCATTTGTATCTCCTCAAACTAAGAGCAGAGCCCAGCCCCTCTCTCAGCTGCCAGCATAACAGATCTCTGGCAAAACCTGGGCATTGTGGGAGCCCCTGGGTGCTGGCAGGGTGGCTGGGTGACCTACATCCTGGGGGACCTGTGACAGGGACAGCCACCAGCCTGGCACTGCAGGAGGGAGCTTGGCCCTCCGGCACAGCCTGGCACTCACCCAGCTGGCAGACCCGACCCTTGAACCCTGGGCGGCAGGCACAGTGGTAGGACTCGTCATCTCTGGTACAGGTGCCTCCATTCCTGCAGGGATTCTTGGAGCAGTTCTGCCCCTCTCCTGCAAAACACGCTCGAGCATCAGAGCCCGGGGCCACAGCACAGCCCTGCCAAGCCCCTGGCATTGCCAGGGTGCTCCCAGGAAGAGCAGGTGGGCAGGGATGCCTGCCGTGCCTCCAAGGAGGGCAGGCTAGTGCTGAGCACGTTGCCTGTGGGGCCAGGGCTGGGTTCCTGCTGCTGTGGGTCTCCCCTGGGACTTACTCTTGCTCTTTGCCTCACGCAGCTGCAGTGCCAGACTGTCCCAGCTGGACACCTCTGTGTTCTCCAGCTTCACTGGAGCCTCTGGCTCTGGACAATGAGAGGATTAAATGTCACCTTCCAGGCCAGAGACAGACCCAAAGGCAGCCCCTCCAAGGGGATCCAGCCTGCCCACAACTTTGGGGCACTGGTCAGGCCTGAGACAGTGCTTTAGCCCTTCCCAGTTGGCATCCCTAGAATTGGGATGACACTCTCACTCCTCCTGGAAGGGTCTGGGACACAAAGTCCTGGGGAGGCAGGGGCAGAACCAGGATGTGCAGTGAAGCTAAGGACTGCCCTCAGGTGTGCCAGAGCCCTTCCCCACCCCATGGCATGGGGTTCACAGGTGCTGTAGGGTATCTTGGGTTGGCACTTGTACTCCTGGTCTTCTGGAGATGGAAAATGGGGGCTAGGTCTGGACTAGTGAGGGGTTTCTCACCCAGGCACCCTCCTCGGGTGTGAGGTTGCTCTTGACAGCGGGGGCTGAGGCTGCTGGGGAGGCAGGGGCTGCACTGGAGGACTATGGAGCCACTGCTCAGGCCCCTGCTGCTGCAGGCAGGGAAGAAGGGCAGCTGTGCCAGTCAGCATTGCCTCCCACCAGCAAGGGCCCTTCTCTGGGCTCTCCCAGCCAGTCACCCCTCTCCTTGGGCAGAGGTCTAACA
Source organism: Daphoenositta chrysoptera (assembly GCA_013397915.1). NCBI lineage: Eukaryota > Metazoa > Chordata > Aves > Passeriformes > Daphoenositta > Daphoenositta chrysoptera. The sequence goes on along the minus strand of VZRO01001101.1, from coordinate 69,164 downwards.
AGCAGAGCAGATGTTTGCCTGCCCAGGGCCAGGTGAGAGGACTCCACCCTCCTCTATGGCTCCCCCAGCCCTACAGCAGCCTGTCCAGCTGCCACCTCAGCTTGCAGGGAGGTGCAGGAGATGGCACTGGATGACAGGAGCAGGACACAAAGGCAGAAGAGCACTTACGTGTCTTCAGAGTGATGGATTTTCCCAGCGCAGTGCCAAACCTGGCGCTGATCCTCCCTCTGCCATCCACCAGCTCCGTGAACCTAGGACAGGACAACCACAAGGGTATGGGGCACTGCAGGTCCCCCAGGCCCTGTGTGCTGGGGCTCGTGGGAGCTGCATAAAGCCTTCATTGGTGGCATCAGGCTCTGTGCAAGTCCCATGGGGGACCTGCTCACAGGGTAAGGGGCCTGCCCAGATGAGAATCCCAGTGGATGAGCAATAGGCTGCACCCCAGCAGGAGCCCAGCTTGACCCTGCACACACCTGGACATGGAAACTGGGAAAAAGGGTGATCAGCCTAGCGCTTGGGCTGAGTGCTAGTGGAAGAGCCAGGAGTGCTGAAGCAGTGCCTACCTGGGGGCTGGCGAGGGCTCCTCAGCTGTGTCATGATCTGCCAGCAGGCGCAGCTCGGGCAGGAAAGCTGGGGGCAGCCTGTTCCGCAGAACCCGGGGGTGCCCAGCTTGGCTCCACCGTCTCTCTGGAGCCCCATCCCTCTGCACTGCAGACCAAAGGATGAGCCTTAGTGGGAGGCAGTGTGAGCCAGCAACCAACATCCCAGCCAGTCCCGTCATCCCGTCCCATCATCCCCAGGCTGCTAGGTGACGTGCAGATACCCTCCACACACTGGGCATGCAAGTGGCCATCACCAAGCTGGAGCTCTGCATCTGCCCTTCGCTAACCCCTTAACCCCCACCTCCCCTTCCAGTGGACCTGTGTCTTGTTCCCACAGCCTGCTGCAGACACCCCGTGCTGGGGCAGCAAGGGCTCCTCGCTCTGTTGGCCAACTGGTTTCCACCCCCTGCCCCGCTGCCGTGTCACCCCATTGCCTCCCTTGTGCTGCAGCGGTGCAGCAGAGCCCCGTGAGCACTTACGGGTGTTGACGTAGAGGTGGATGGGCTCGCTGTGCACCTGGCCCTGCTCCGTGTTCTGCACAGCTGTCAAGGACAGGTGGTACCGCTGCCCGGGCAGCAGGTCCCGCACCGTGTAGGACACCAGTTTCCCGTTGGGCACGTAGCGGCTCTTGATGCTCTGAGCGGTGGTGACGTTGATGATGTACCCCTCCATGGTGCCAACGGGCGGCTGCTCCCATGCCATGGACACAGAGGTGGCGGTGACATGGGAGGCGGTGAGGTTTTGTGGGGGGAGAGGCCCTGCGGCAGGCAGGGGGTGGGGAGGAAAGTGGTCAGAGCCGGTGTCCTTGAATGGCCACCGCCCTACTTGCCTACACCACCTTACAAGTGTGCCAGGGCCCCAGCTTGCCTGGCACTGCCCGGGCCAGCCTCCAGCCATGGGATGCACTGCGAGGGGATGCTCAGCACGAGGTGCTTGCCAAGACAGACACAGCCTCACTGCACCCTGGCACCCAGGTCAGGCCTCGCCTTCTGACAGCCAGATAGCAGGGGATGAATCAGGCCCATGCATGGGGCTGGGCTCGTGTTTGTCTCAGAGACTGAACATTTGGCAGGGGAGAACATGCCAGTGTCTTTCTTGGCCTCCCCAGGCCTGCCTGCATAGCTCCTACCTGCTGTGCTGGCCAGACAGTCTGGCAGCTCCCACACCTCTCCCTCCCCACAGCTTTCCTGCCAAGGCCCTGCACCTGCCAAGCCGGGATGGCAAAGGCAACCTCACTCACTTGTCCACACATGAAAAGGGGCTGTGGCCAGGCTCTCTGAGGGGTGGTCTTCCACTCCCAGGCCACTCAGCGTCGTGACATGGATGATGTATCTCTCTCCTGGCTGCAGGTCCCTGTGGAGGAAAAAGATAGGGTGGGAAGGGGTGAGTGGGGCAACCTGAGGGAGCTGGTGCCCCAGCAGCCAGCACCACCCCACTCACAGGAAGGTGTACTTGGCCACGCTGCTGTTCAGCTCCACGGTGCGGCCCGCCAGGTCCCCCATCTGGCGGATGGAGACCCTCACCCTACTGACAGTGGAGTGCTGGAGGCGGTGGAGAGCCCACTGCACCGTGATGGCACTGGCTGTCACATTCGTGATCTCAAAGCCTTCCACCGGACGCGGTCCTGGCCGGGGCAAGCAGAGAGGGCTGCGGTCATCGCGGGCCGCCCCACTCCTTCCCCCTGCACCCCAAGGGGGGTCCTGCCGGCACCTCTGGATCGCCTTCCCCAGTGGAACAGCTCAGTGCTGCCTCTCCCACTGAACTCGTGCTCTCCTGTCCTGACTGCCTCCAAGCAGGCGGGAGGCACATCCATCTCCCCACCCACAGGGCCTTGTGCACCCCCGAGCACCCCCAAGGCTGTCCCCTCTGCCCCAGCCCCCCACCACAGCTCCACGGGGCTGCAGTGCCCAGCCCTGGCCCTAACCATAGAATCATCAAGGTTGGAAGAGAACTAGAAGATCATCCAGTCCAACCATCCTCCCAGCACTGTCACTATAACCCCCAAACCACATCACCCAGCACCAGATCAAGATGCCTCCTGAACACCTCCAGAGATAGTGACTCTACCACCTCTCTGGACATCCTATTCCAATGCTTGACCATCCAAAGAGTGAAAAATTGTTTACTACTATCTAATGTGAATCTCCCATCTTGGCTTTAGGCTATTTCCTCTTGTCCTCTCTCTGCAGGCATGACAGAAGAAACCAGCGTCGACCACACTACAACCTCCTGTCGGGGAGTTCTGGAGAGCAATAAGGTCCCCCCGAGCCTCCTCTTCTCAAGGCTAAACAAACTCAGCTCCCTCAGCTGCTCCTCATAAGATATATTTTCTAGACCCTTGTTGCCGTTCTCTGGACATGCTCCAGCGCCTCAATGTCCTTTTTAAAGTGAGGGGCCCAGAACTGAATGCAGTGCAGCCTCAACAATGCCGACTGCAGAGGGATGATCACTTCCCTAGTCCTGCTGGCCACACTGCTCTTGTTTCAGGTTAAGATGCCACTGGCCTTCTTAGCCATTTGGGCACGCTGATGGCTCATGTTCAGCCAGCTGTCAAACAGCACCCCCTAGTCCCTTTCTGTTGAAGAGCTCTTGAGCCACTCCTCCCCCAGCCTGGAGCTGCAGGGGGTTGCTGAGACCCAAGTGCAGGACCCAACACTTGGCTTTATTAAACATCATGCTGTTGTCCTCAGCCCTTTGATTGACTGTGCTTAGGTCTCTCTGCAGAGCCTCTCTACCCTCAAGCAGATCAACACTGCCATCCAACTTGGTGTTGTCTACAAATTTAACTGAGGGTACACAAAATCCCTGGGTCCAGACAATCAGTAAATATGTTAAACAGGACTGGACCCAAACTGAGCCCTGGGGAACCTCACTAGTGACTGCTAAGACCATGGCACACTTAAGGTGGCAGTCCTGCCCCTAGCATGCAGCCATGGCTTGAGGCCCCATGAGATGCTGTTCCCAGCACTATGCTGCCATCTCCTCCCCTGGGCTTCACCTGGTCTCAGCCCGCTGTGGGAAATGTGGCTTATGGGCTTTACCACCACCATTCTCCTCTCCTCAGAGGCCATCTTCTTTCCTATGTCCAATTCCCTCCATCCTGTTTGCATTTGATTTCCTCACCTGCCTGCCCTAGAAAGCGGGATCACAGCTGCTCTGCCTGTCCATGCCCCAGAGGCATCACTGTGCCCCTTCCTCCACCCATGGAGCAGAGGTGCCTGACAGCCTCTGCCCTGGCTGGCATGTTCCCACACCAAGCCCAGCAGTAGGGCAGGGTGACTGGTCCACAGGATAGTAGAAGCCCCGCTGCCTGCCTTGCACGGGGGCTCCTCATACTCTCCTGGGCACAGAACAGCGTGGCCCCAATGAACAGGATTCAGGAGCAACTAGTGCTGCAAGCTCCCTTACTAGGAGCTCACCTAGACAGGGTGAGCCACAGGGTGTCAGGCCTTTTACTCACAGCAAAGAAAACAGCGATTCTCTGTGTCAAGCACTTTCCAGAGGCCCCCAGATGGATTTTAGGACCTGCACCAGCAAACTTGCCATGTTTGACACCATGCTGGAGCTGGTGGCAGGCTGGAGGTGGCAGCACAAACCCTGGCACCTGCGGGGGCCGCGCACACTCAAGATCGTGATCCCCCTGGGGACGCTACTCACTAGTGCGCGTGGTGAGCATGACGGGCCTGCTGATATCATTCTTGTTGTTCACGTTGCGTTTGACTGAAAAGACAGAAATATTGTAGGCTCTGCCGGAGGTTAGTGCCCGCAATTGGTGGGCAGAACGACTTCGGTCCACAAAATCTGTCCTGCGGTAAGAGCCGTCGAGGGATACGTACGTCACGGCGTAGCCGTCAATGAGTTGCCTGGCAGCTGCGTCCTCAGGTGGGTGCCAAGAAATCAACACACCAGTGTCCTCCACCCTTTCCACCTTTAATGAGGTTGGTGGCAGCAATTCTTCAGGGTGTGTGCAAAAGCAAAGGGGAGAGGTAATGCCATGAATCTTTAGAGAACAGACCCCATCAGCAAGCGGCAGAACAGCGGCGATAAAGAGGACAAGGTCCTCGCTTGTCTCGCTTGGCACACCTGGCAGGGGCTCTGTGGGTGTAAGCCACCCCTGGCTCAGTGGGCACAGGAGGAGCCAGGGTGCCAGGAGCATTCCCTGGTATCACTGGTGCCCAAGCACTTGCCACTGCGGGATGGGGCGAGGGCTCCTGGGGAGACCAGTGCCAAGAGGCTTCCCTCAGACGCCTCTGTCTCCCCTCCTGAGGGCATCCGAGGGATTGCCATTGCTGCAGGGGAAATCTGTCCCCCATGTCCTGGTGCCAAGCTCAGCACCTGTGGCAGTGACTCAGCATGCTAGCACCCACCCATGGCATTGGGTGGGCATGGGCTGCCCCACCAAGGCAAGCCCCCAGCCCTGCCCGCCTCAAGGAGTGCTGCTGGTCCCAGATGGTGTTGAGCCCCTCGTGGGCGTTGGGCACTGCCAGGCTGGCGTCAAGCCCCACATCATGTCCTGGTGCTGCTGCTGAGGGCCTTTACCTTTTTCGCAGTTCTTGCCTGTGTAGCTGACTTTGCAGGTGCAGCTGTGGGTGCCATTGCTGGGCAGGCAGTAGCCTCTGCTCCCACAGGGGCTGGAGAAGCACGGGTCACTGGCTGTGGGAGAGGTGCCAGGTTTGCCAGTGTCAGCAGTGCCGCTGACCCCGGGGCCACCCTGCGCTGCCCTGCCTGCCTCACCTGTCTCACAGTGGTAGCCGAAGAAGCCCTCTGGGCACACACAGAGGTAGGAGCCCCCGTAGCTCTCACACTCCCCTCCATTTCGGCAAGGGTCTGACTCACAGGCATCCACTTCTGGAGGTGGGAGAAGGCTGGCGGTGAGCATGCCAGCATGCCAGCAGCCAGCTCCCACAAGCGAGAGACAGTGACAGATCCCCAAGGGGGCAGCAGGGCAGATGTGTAACCCAGGGTTTGGCACAGCTGAGCAAGGAGGTGCAACAGTGAGCACCCAGATGATGGCTTGGGGTCAAGGTGTCCAAGACAGTGACCAGCTGCCTGGCATGGTGCCAGCTCTGGCAGTGTCCTGGTGCCCACAGTCCAGCCTCCCACTGACCCAGGAAGGGAGAGCTCCTACCTGTCTCGCACTGGGTCCCCAGGAAGCCCTCGGGACAGTAGCAAACAAAGGACCCAGGGAGGTCCTGGCAGGTCCCGCTGTTCTTGCAGGGCTCCGACTGGCACTCGTCAACATCTGGGGTCCGGTGAGAAGAAAGGCGCCAGCTCAGCACAGAGACAGCTGGTGGCTAGGGACAGGGGCTTGGAGAGGCAGCACTTCTCCCACAGGGCATGCACCCTTCCCATGTCACTTGCTTCCCCAAGCCCAGTGGTGAGGGACATCCCTGCTCCTGGATTCCCACTGCCTCATGCCTGCCCCTGAAGCACACGGCATGGGGACATTCCTTCAGGGACACCTGGGGACAACTGGCAGTGCAGGGCTGTGCCAAGAGATCCATCCCATAAGGTCCCTATGTCATGTCCCCTCATCTAACTTCCAACAACCCATCTTCTTCTACCACTGTCCTCTGCAAAAGCCCAGGGAACTGGGCTGGAGCCACCTGCCAGAGTCCCACCACCTCCCACGCTGCCCATCGTCCCCAACCAGGAGCAGCGTCTCCCTGCTGGAAAATCCTACAGCTGGCTGGAAATCCTGGGAGAGAAGCCCTTGCCTCAGGCTGATCCAAGCACACCCAACTCCTGGTAACCTAGCTCCTGGCCATGGAGTTCGCAGCCCACTGCGCTTTCCCAAGGGCTGGAGGGTGAGGAAGGGATTGTGACAGTCCTGGAGCATGCCTGGCATGGTCTCTTACCCAGCTCGCAGTGGTAGCCGGTGTAACCTGGCTCACACAAGCACAGGAATGCAGAGACACGATCCTTGCACTGGCCACCGTTCAGGCAGGGCTGGGACTGGCACTCGTCGATCTCTGAAGGCGTTTGAGCAAGGGAGAGACAAAGTGAGAGACATGAGCACAGGGCAGGGATCCCAAGGAGGAAGGCAGTAGACAACTGGAGTACATATCCTGGGGTCACCAGACCACGGTTGTGACCACAGCCCACTGGGATGGTGCCCCAGGGCTTGTCCACTCCCCAGCTCTCCTCACCATCACATTCGGGGGGGTCGCTCCAGACACCTGGCACACGGCAGACACGGGGATGGTTGTGCTGGCTGAGGATGTAGCCCAGCTCACACTGGTATTCAGCCAGGGAGCCCACCTTGGTGGAGTTGAAAGAAGCCTGGGCATGCTTCACTTCACTGGGGATGCCACAATCGACCTCTGGGGAGAGACAAGGGATGAATGGGGCCCACAGAGGCACCCCAAGTCCCCAGCTGGCAGGGGAAGTGCAAGGCCCTTACTATACTGGCAGTGCTTCCCTACATAGCCCAGGAGCAGGTGCAAGCATAGCCCCCACACAAGGTCCTTGCAGGTAGCCCCATTCTCACAAGGGCTAAGAAAGCAAGGGGAGAGCACTGGAAGAAGAGCAGAGCAAAGAATGAAACCAGAGCCAGCCCCCTTCCCCTTCCAGCAGGGCACAAGGAAGAGTTGCAGGGAAAGGGGCTCAAAGCAAGCAGTGAGCTCCTGACAGCCAGGCCCATCATCCCCCCAGGCAGCCCCCAGGTACTGGCACGCCCTCCTCAAACCTACCGATCTCACAGTGCCGGCCGGTGTAGCCTGGGGGACAGTCACACTTGTACTTGCCGATGTAGTGGAAACAGGTGCCTCCATTCTGGCAGGGCCCCGATGCACAGGGGTCTGGCTTACCTGGGGGCACAAGGCGGGCGTGAGCCTGGTGGGGCAGCTGTCACCTGTCCTCCCCGAGGGGACGGGGGCTGTACCGATCTCGCAGTGCTTGCCGGTGAAGCGGTAGGGGCAGGTGCAGTGGTACTCGCCATCCGCCTCCCGGCAGGTGCCCCCGTTGCGGCAGGGCCCCGCGCTGCAGAGCCGAGGCTTGGCTGCGGAGAGAGCGCCCGGAGCGGGGTCAGCCCGAGCCGCTGCCCCCCTCCAGCACCCACCAAACCCCTCGCTGCGGGACGGCTCACTGCCTCCTGGGCACAGCAACACCACTAAAATTACACTGAAGACATGTGCTGGGGCCTTCGGGGGCCCACAGGTTTGTGATGCTGGGAGACAGCTGGCTGCTCCCAAAGGCAGAAGCTGTGGCATGTAAAGAAAAAATGCTAAGACTGATGGTGTTGTACAGGAAACAACTGGATCCACTGCTGCGACTGTTGGGTGTCATGAAGGGAGTCATGACACCTCCCTCTACCCTGTAGGATGGGATGGGAAAACCTGCACCAACTTCCAGCTTTGTAAGTAACTGTTCATCTCCCAAAAAGGTCCAAGCCCTTCTCCCAACCTCTGCCAGGTGCTGGGGCCACAGGGAGCAGTGTGGAGGTACCTTTCTCGCAGTGCATGCCAAGGAAGCCTTGAGGACACTCGCAGCTGTACGAGTCGTCATCAACCTTGCAGGACCCCCCATTCAAGCAGGGCTCTGAGTCGCAGGGGGATGGCATCGCTGCAGAGCCAAACACAGGGCATCACCGAGGACATATGGCCAGGGGCACAAGGGCAGCTTCCCTGCTGATGAGGGTACCCCCTGCTTGCCCCCACCCCAGGGCTGTTCCCACATCCCCAGGGAGTCTTACTGTGGTTGGTGCCGTAGTTGGTGTGGCAGACACAGAGGTAGCTCCCGCCATACTCCATGCAGTACCCACCGTCGGGGCACTGCGTGTTCATGTTGCACGGTGTCGTGGTGACTTCTGCAAACACATGGCCAGTGCTGGGTCCCTCAGCCAGCGGCAGGAGGACACCCACATGGAAACAGGAGTCTCCTAACTTTGCAAGGTCCAATGAGGCAGGACAGACCCTCTGGCGCAGGCAGTGCAAATGGTAATGCCCAGCCTGGAAGCTCAGTGAGCTTCAGTGAGGGAGTGCACAAAGGCTGCGACTCCCTCCCCGGGCATGGGAGCTGGGCTGAGGCAGAGTCTGGGATAGGCACAGCTCAAAGGGGAAGTGATGGAGGTGGAAGCATTGCCATCTCACCAGGCGACAGTATTTCCAGGCTCAAATTCAGTGTGTGCCCCTGGCACTGTGCCAGGCTCACACATGGGCAGTGTCTCCTTCCTGACTCACAGACTGCCTGACTCAAGCATCCCGAAGGGAATGAACACAGTAGGCAAGAAGCTTTCACCTACCAAATTCACAGAGGAGACCAAAAAACCCAGGAAGGCACTGGCAGACGGTGACATTCCCCTCCAGACAACTGCCCCCATTACGACACTCACAGCCCTCAGAGAGCTCTGCAAGAGAGGAAACAGGAGCTTCCCAGGACCTCTCCTGCTTGCAGGCTGGGACAGACAAGTGGCCTTGCCAGATGCCCCTCACAGCGGAAGCTCAGGTGGGCAGCAGCCCTGAGGCCCTCAGACACACAGGCACAGCCTCTTTTAGCAGGACAGACCCTCTGTTCAATCCCAAAGCCCTGAACAGGCTCTCTGGGGCTGCTGCTTCTCCCCCTCCTGAGCATGAAGGCTCCCCTTGAGATGCTGCACCCCACTAGCGAGTCCCCTCGGTACTCACGGTCTCGACAGTCCTGTCCAGTGTAGCCCTCCTGGCACTCACAGACATAGCCCTGCTCAGTCTCCAGGCAGCTGCCCGCATTCTGGCACGGGTGGGAGAGGCAGGCACCAGGCATGCGGGGCCCTCCTGTGGGGAATGGGGAGCCTGAGCTGGCGAGGTCAGTCTGGGGCTGGAACATCCCTTGTCCTGGGGATCCTGCTGGAGGTCCCAGCATGGTAAAGCAGCCCCACAGGAAGGTGTTCCCTCCTGGCAGCACCATGGCCCCTCCACACATGCCACCCGCCAGTTTCAGCAGTGCCTATGACTGACACAGCCCCTTTGCAGCCATTTGCCCATTCCTGCCCAGTGCCCCTGACTGCAGTTCCCATGCCAGGCTGCTCAAGGCACAGCCTCACGCACCATACTGGCAGTTGTTGCCATAATAACCCGGGGAGCAGGTGCAGATATAGCGGCCAGGGCGGATGTAGTTGCATGTTTGCCGGTTCTGGCAACTCCGGTCCTCGCAGGAAGATGAATCTGGTAAGGGGAAAGCAAGGAAGTGAGCGTGAGGAAAGCCTGGACCTGGGAGAGGGGCCACGATGGCCAGCACAACATGGGGGACACAGTCCCTGGCGTGGGTCATCCTGGGGCACAGGCACCTGTCTCGCAGCGCTGTCCCACAAAGGGCTCCAGGCACACACAGGTGTAGTTATCAACCAGGTCGATGCAGTGCCCACCGTTCAGGCATGGGCTGGACTCACATTCGTTCACCTCTGCAAGGGGAGGCCAGGAAAGGTGGTCAGGTCATGTGTGGGCACAGCCAGCTCACCTGGTGCCTCCCAGCCTGGATGATACTCAGGAGGGTGAAGGCAACAGACAGAAAAAAAATAGGTGCCACTGGCAATTCCAAGCATTCCCCTCCCAAAACTACATGCAGGAATGAAGCTGACTGGGAAGGAAGCTTCCCAAGGTATGAAATGTCACCATCCCCACCCCATACCTGTATCTGTCACCCACCTGTTTGGCAGTCCACCCCCGTGTACCCCGACTGGCACAAGCATGCCGCTGTTCTGTTCGTCACCTGGCAACTCCCACCGTTCTGGCACACCCTGCTCTCACATGGTGATTCTGCTGCAGAAGTACATAAAAAAAAAAGTGTCAGTCTAGGCGCAGGACCAGCACACAGCATCCTCTACACGTGGTGCTACCAGGCCTAAGCAGAGCACAGACTGGAGACACCCATTCACCTTCTGTCAGGAGACAGTGGTCATGTCCCTAGTCATGACTGTCCCCAAAACCTGTCCTTAGGCAGCTCAGCTCTCTCATCCCCCTGCACCTCCTGGATGTCAGCGTGCTGTGCTGGGCATTTCTCCCTCCCTTCCTTCCTCCCCCACAAGTGAGCTCCCTTCTCGCCTTTTCCACTGGCGCGGCAGCTTGCTGGGAGCCAAATGCTTTGGCGGCACTTCCACTGGCAGGCGGAGGCCAGCAGCGGGGAAAACCTGTAACCACGGCCCCTGCCAGGGACTGGGAGGGTCTCCCCTGGCTTTGAAGAACTTGGGACCAGAGCATCACCTGCAAAAGCAGGGCCTGCAAGGCTTGTTTGAGCACTGGCTGCCAGCTTTTCTGGCTAAGGGAGTGGTGGTGGAAGAGTGCTGGCAGCAGTGCTGAGCAAAGCCCTCAGAAGAGTCAGCAGCAGGAAAGGCTCATGGCCAGAGAAAAGCTTCCTTTGCCTGAAGCAAGCTGAAATCCAAGTTGGCTGTAACAAACTGCTAGAGCCCAGCAGCTACTGTAGAAGCCCTTGTCTGAAGAGCCCTCCCAAGAGCAGAAGTGCCCCCCAAGCCTGGGCTCTCTGCTTTTCAAGGGCCGTACTGCTCACCGCTCTCGCAGTTGTTGCCTCTGAAGCCTGGCGGGCACCTGCAGGTGAAGCTGCCGGCACCGTTGAGGCAGGTGGCTCCGTTCTGACATGGGTGGGAGAGGCACTCATCCACATCTGAAACAGAGTCCCAGGTGGGGACAGGAGCTCAGGGCAGGGACAGACAGACGGCCAGCATGCAGCAGTGACACTGGGAGCGAGACCTGCTCCCTGCAGCAAAGCGCTCACCAACATGGCACCTCTTCCCTGTAAAACCGGCCAGGCAGGAGCAGGTGTAAGAGGGGTTCCCCGTGATGCAGTCCTCGATACACTTCCCCCCATTCAGGCAGGGCCGCAGCGTCAGGCAGACAGAGGCTGTGGGAACAGGCAGTGACCCCTGTCAGCCCCCACCCTGGCAGGGCTCACCTGCCACCTTCCAGCCACACCAGTGCCAGGGTCTTTCCCTGCACCCGCCCGGCTCCCTGGGGTGCTTGGGGAGCCCACGGGGCTGCCTCCCTGATGGCGGGGCAGGGTCTGCTCCTCACGGGTTCCCCTGCGACAGGGGGCAGTTTTACTCCTCCTGTGCAAGGGGGAGAGGCTGCACAGGTCTGCAGCCTGGCTGCAGAAGGGAGAAGGTCTGCTCCACTGGCTGGGGGAACATGGACATGCCCTCACTTATCATTCAGGGCAGAGGGAAAGGGGACAGGAGAGCCCATGTACAGAAAATCCACCGATAACGCAAGACACACAGATCACGAGTGGGAAAACACGGCCAGGGGGAAGTGGGGATGAGGAACCGGAGACCAACAGCTCTGTGGGGGATGTGCCAGGACCCCTGGAGTGGGGAGCATGGACCAAGCGCTGGCTACCTAGCCCCACATGGCAGGCTGGCATTCAGCAGCCCTCCACATGACTCAGCCCAATGTACTGGGACTGATGGACATATGCAACCCCCAGGGGTGCTGGACCCCCTGGCAGTGGGCTGGTGGGGTCCCAGCTGTGCACATCACCTCCTTCCCAGCCTCCCTCATCACTCCCCACAGGCTCCTTTAAACTAAGAACTCTTCCTCCCCTTCCCATTTGCTCTCCCAGCCCGTTCCCAGCCCCAGGGCAACCGCAGGTGCCATCCCCAACCACAGCCGGTGCTGAAGATGGCCCCCGCATAGCTGCCTCCCCTCCCTCCCCAAAGCCCTTCCAGACATCTCTTCCACCCCGCGGAGGTGGGGGTTGAGGCAGGGAAAGATGGGGCTGGAGAACAGTGTGGGGTTGGGTTGGGAGTTAAGTAAACCTAACTGCTGTCCTCTTACTTGTATTGCTGCAGCCCCCCACTTGCACCTGGGCATCATCGATTCTGAACACCCAGCGCCCGGGGATACCCACATTTGTCGTCATCTCCACGTCAGCGATGTCATCAGTGCGGGATCCGGGGATGTTGAAGTAGCGCTTTCCATCACCAGCGTTAAAACCTGCCTGGAAGGACAAAGGCAGAGAGTACAGAGACATCACTAGTGCATGGGGGAAGGCAGCTGAAGCACCTGGACTCATCTCTCCTGTCACGTGGCACCACTGGTGGCACTGCTCAGACCGACTTTCCCCTTCCACGTGCCACAGGCCAGCGCTCAGCCCTGTCCACATGATGGGAAAAGAGGGTGAAGTGGACGCTTGGCCTGCTCAGTCCCTTCCTGGGAATTCAAATCCCATTCGCTTCCTCTCCACCTGCAGCATCCTGCCTGCTGCAGGCTGGCAAGCAGGGAGCCAAGCATGGATCAGCTGTCGGTAAATTCACACATCCGAGTGGGTACTGGGGTTTTTGCGGGTGTGGGTGTTGGCTTTTCTTCCCTTTAACACAACAACACACACAGGGATGAAATAAAACTACAGGCAAAAGCTGTGCTAGCTGTGGCAGCTGCTCTTAAAGGCTGAGGTTAGGAAGGAAAAGGGACTATGAAGCAGCAGCCAAGGCAAAGACCTGTGGTTTTGGGATAACAAAGCCCCCTGTATGGCCTCAGCTTTGGGAGCCAGAGCACACACAGATATTTAAGAACTCTGAAGAAGAAAAAAAAATATAAGCAGGGGGAAGTTTTTCACCTCCAAGAAACCCAAACAGGAGCCACGAGCTCACAAGGGGGATGTGCTACCCAGGCACCCTAGAGGCCACATTCACCACTTACCTGTGCTGCGATGCCACCGAGCCCAGCAAAGTCCCCCCCACTGCTGGCGTGCATACCCGTGGTCCAGGTGATGGACTCATAGTTAAAGATGGTGAAGGAAAGCTTGCCATCCGTGATGAGGACAATCTGGAAAGTGTTTACCTGCAGCAGGGAGGGGAGGAAAGCAGTGAGGGACGATGAACCAGTCATAAAATAAAGTGACAGAAACCACATTCAGCAAAGGGGTGTTTCTTTGAACTCCAGTCCTCTGTGAGCAAGGGCATTAGAGTTTAATTATTTTTAATCCTAACTTCTTGTGATCCTGAGCTAGAACTGGTCTCTTCTCATCCTACAGGAATGGGAAAAATGGGGGGAAATACGGATATTGAGCATCTGGAAGGCAAAAGGTGTCTCACTTTTGCCCAAGAAGTCTGACGATGTAAAGCCTCCACACGGCACAAAGAGGAGGGTTTGGTATTGCCAGCCCACTATTGCTCTGTCACAGCAAGGTATCGTGATGGAGCCACCGTGGTCAACTTAGCCCTGCTGACAGCTCCCTGCCACAGGTGGCAGGTCTGGCACCACACTGAAGGCACACAGGTGGGGTGGCTGCTTTGCCTCGGCTACTCACTGGTGAAAATGAGCTGCCCCCGAAGAAGGTGACTCGGTACCAGGTTGCAATGAAGACCCACTGTGCAGAAAACCCCGGGAACTCAGGGAAGTACTGGGCAATGTCCCTGCTTGCTCTCTCCAGGATGGGCTGCTCGGTGCTCTCTCGGTAATATATATCGCCCGCCCGCCGATTATCCACATCCGCCCAGAAAGCAGCAACCACACGCCGGTCCTTGGAGATGGGGAAGGCCACCGGCGTGAACTGGGAGACTTCCTTCAGGAATGAGATGATCCCATTGTTGTTTACCTGCAGAGAGGAAGGCAAAGAAACGGGTGGCCACAGTTGACTCCTGCTGCCAGCAGGATTCCATGTTTTAGAGGTGCTTTCCATTTCATCTTTCTCTCCCCCTCCCCTTTCCACAAATATTGGAGCCCTTCCCCTTCCTGTCCTTAGAAGGTGAGACGTGCCTCAGCACCCACAACACCCACCAGCCCCCCGCCCCAGCTGCCTGCTCACTGGAGCGTGGCTGCGGGCAACTGCCCGAACAAACCCAGCCCTGTTCTCCGGGCCAGGGGAAGGGGAACAGCTGCAAAAACTGCAGGAGCCCTGCGCATTAAACAAACAGTGCCCGGTGCATGGGGCCAGCTCACGGCACCGCTCTTGGCAGGGTGAGGGCCTGAGCTCGCTCCCTGGTCTCACGGCTCACAGGCAGCCCCTGGGGTGGACCCTCCCGGCAGGGGGGCTGTGGGCACTGGCCCATGCGGGCACTGGCCCAGGGTGGGAGGAGCCTCGCTGGGCAGCGATCCATCCACCGGCATGCACAGCACTCCGAGCGAGCCAGCGGGCTCTTGGTCCCCAGGTGACCAAGTGCCGCCACCCCATGCAAAGCCCCCGGTGCTTCAGCAAGCTGCTCTCATTAAAGTGGGGGACGCCAGACCGCCAGGGTGAGATACTTCAAGCTGTTCCTCAGCACTAATTGGGGCAATTAGGGTTCTGGGATGCCTGGCCCTCAGATGCATGGCAGAGGCAGCCTCAGCCCAGGGAAGGAAACCGGAAATAGTGGATGTTGCTGCCTGGCGTGCTGCCTCCCAGCTTGGGGATGCAGTGGGAATGAGGAAGGTGAAGAAACCCCCTGCCTGTCTGAACAGGCTGGATGGGGCAGGGATCAAAGGGAAGTGCTCTCATCCTGAGCTCCCAAATTCCCAGGAGGACACCCTGCCACCACTCTGCCACAGTGCCATGGCTGGCGGTCCAGGAACCTCCAAGCCACTCTCTTCCCCAGCACACAAGCAACAGTGGGACAGGCAGGAACACACAGCCTCCAGCCAAGCTCTCCAGTGTGCAATGTCTGGCTCTGGCAAGCCCCGGGCTGCAGGATGGAAAAGGGGGCCTGGTGCAGGCAAGAGGCTCTCAACTGGAGAGAGCAGCTCTGGTACGCACGCAGGCAGTGGTGTCACACTTGTGTGCCAAAAAGGAGCTGGGAGCCAGCGTCCTCAGGAGCCATGTGGAAGCCAGAATGCCTTCACCCCAGCTGCCAGCACATCCAGGCATGGGGGGCTGAGCTGTGATGGCCTTGTGCAGTCCCTGGGGGACGTCCCCAGTCCCTGAAGAGGGTTCACAGCCCCTCCATTTGAACACAGGGCAGTCCTTACTGTGACTAAGGGAAAGAGGATTCTGTTTTCCCAAAGCCTCCGTAACCCCACTGTGTCCGCAGAGGAACATTCTTCCCTTGATTAAAGCAAGATGGGAGAGAACCAGAGCCAAGAAGGGCTTTTTTTGTTGTTGCTGGTTTTTGTGAAGGAGGAGGGGGGTGGTTGGAGGCAGCCCTTGAGAACAGAGGTTTCCAGGTGAACCCAGCCCTGTGCCAGTCCCCCCGGACAGCAGCTCCCTGGGGAGGAGGGCTCCTGCCACATGAACTTCTGTGCTGGGGGCAGGCAAGCTGGCCCTGCAGAGCTGTGGGGTCTCAGCTCACACAAGGGGGATGTACTGTCCCCTGATCCCTGCAGACCCTCCATGACCTAGAGCTACGCTGTCAATCCTCTATGGAACAACTATCATGTCACCTGGCTTCTGCCAGCCTCTTCTATCCTCCCGTGGTGGCTCAAGCCCCAAGCCTGGATCCCTCCCAGCTGATAGCAAGGCTGGCGCTTAGATCAGGGGAAAAACACAACCAGGTAGGACCAAGGACCCTCTGCACTCAGCCAAGGCAGCGGAATGGTACATGACCCCAGCTCTGGGGCGGCATCGAGGCAATGCTCAGCCCTCTCCTCCGCCAGCTGGGTCTGGGTCACCATTAACTCCAGAGCAAACCAGGGAGAAGGGATCAGGAAGCTGAAGGATTCACTGTGCCAGGTGGAAACCGGCATGGGGAGCCCAAATCTCACTCCTGGATGCAAGACAGCACCACCCGAAACAATCCAAGGACAACCAGGCACTTGGGGTTGCCCCTCTGGCCACAGCTACAGGGGACATGATGGGCCAGGCATGACTCGAGTTCTCTGGCCACAGTCCCCTCCTGGCGGCTTAGGGGTTGCAAGGGACTGTGTCACCAGTAGTCCCAGCAGCCCATTGGGCGCAGGGAAAGGCAAGGGAATCAGAATTGAGTGGGCAGCCCAAAATGCAGCTGTCTTTATTCTACATCACACTCAGAGCCCCACCAACACCCGCTCCCTGCAGCAAGGGCCACCAGCCAGGGGCCACCATGCAGGGCTGCAGCCCACCAGCTCTGAGCTCTTGCCCACCAGATTTATCCAGCTCCCTGCTGCCGGGGAGCCCCCAGCACGTAACCAGGCCAGCCCCACAAGGTGTGGGTATGCAGGTCCTGCAGGCTCCAGCCAGGGCTAAGTCCAGGCTCCCCGCCGTGGGTGAGCGTTTTGCCCAGCATTCCCAAGGCAGAGGGGCCAGGATCCTCGCTGGGGACCCCCACACTGAGCCAGGGGTCCAGCATGCTTCCCATGCCTGGGCATCATCCTTGGCATACTGCTGCTCCTCTGATGTTTCCAGTTAAGTGGGGACCACCTGATGGCCCCCAGGGAAACTCACACTCATCCAAGCAGGACAGGAAAGAGGAACTAAGAGGAAGGGGAGGAAAGAAATAGAAAAGAGGGAATAAGAGGGAGGCAAAAAGAGGGAATAGGAGGAAATAAATAAGAGGGAGGGAATAAGAGGAAATAAGAGGAAGCGAATAGGAGCAAATAAGCAGAAATAAGTGGAAATTACTCACGTAGAGGCCGGTGTGCCCCGCACCAAAGAAGGGGAAGGGGATGGAGAGGGGCCGGAGCTCGGAGCCACCGTCGTCCTGCTTCCGCGTGGCGGCGTCGCCCTGGGCCGGCCCGAAGGGGTAGAAGTCCCCCAGCGGCACCTCAGCACAGGCCCACAGCCACTCGCCCAGTGCCACCAGCACGGCCCAGCCTGCCAGGACCTGCATGGCCGCCGGCAACGCCGCTCGCCTCTCACGGGGGCACCAGCC
>VZRO01001101.1:32611-46227 GCA_013397915.1 Daphoenositta chrysoptera | reverse complement strand
TGGTTTTGTTGTTTTTTTTTTTAATAAACAGCCTATTTTGAAATGCTGCTGGGGGAAGCCAAGACTCCAGCTGAGCCCTGGCCTGGAGGAAGGAGCAGGGGCAGGGGGAGCGTGCGAATGTGTGCGGATGCATGTAGGCAAGCATGCAGGCGAGCGGGAGCGTGGGCACCCGTGGGGACACCCCGCTGCCACGTGCAAGCACACCCAGGGCTCTGAAAACCTGGCCGTGCCCCAGAGATGAACCGACAGGGGATTCTTCTCCATCCCTCTCAGTCTGGGTGCCCTATTGAACCCCCCATCTCGCACCCCTCATCTCCCACCCCTCTGTGTGGTCCCCCCCAAGCCCCAGGGCCGAGCTTTGAAATCTGTTGAAAGGAGACCCTTTTTGCCAAAATAAACAGCCTGTCATGTTAAATTACTCTCTCTTCCTCTCTACCTTCCCTGCCTTTGTCCCCCCTCCTCATCCCAGCCGTTTTGTTGGGGGCCGTGCCACTCTGGGGGCTTCTGGGGTGCAGAAGTGTGGAACTTGCGGTGCTGGGGCAGAGCGTAACCTACCCCCTGCATCCCAGTGCCCCTGTGCCCTTCCATCTCCTCAACCCACCAGCCCAGCACCCCAGTGACTTTCTGCTGGGTGATGATGGCCTCTTGCAGGGCTTGGGCTGCAGCAGTCACACTGCACAGCCCTACAGAGAGGCAAGCTGGGTGAGAGACACTGGGGGCTCATGGCAGCTCCTCGCCCACCTCTGCTGTGCCAAGTGCTCCCATGCCCCCAAGGTTTTTTCCTCTCTCGCTTGTGCTTGCCCTTTATTTTCGGGGTTGTTTTCTCTGTCCTGTTTCTAACAGAGCAAAAATTCATGAAACTGTAAAATACTGAGATGGAAGCAGTGATTAGCTCATTCAGGGCAGACCCTCTGCCACTACCAGGGCACTCACCACCAACCTCCAGTGACTCGTCCAGACACTGTGCACTCTTGCCATGTCTTCTGTAGCCTAACTAACCTTCTCACTAGGATTTTTTTCCTGCTGTCTTTGGGCCAATGGAAGTGTGCTCAGCCTGGGCTGATTGTGGGGTTGAGTGTCCAGGTGCTGCCCCAAAGGCCCAGCCAAGCAGTGTGCCTGCCCTACAGCTCATCCCATGCAGCACCGCCCCAGCCAGGGTTCAGCCACCCACCCGTGTGGGATGGAGCTTCTGTCCCCCACCAGCTGATCTACACCATTCTCTCCCCATGCTAGCTCTGCTCCCTCCTGCTCAGAGCATTGCTCAGCATCTGGCAGCACCTCCAGCTGCTCCCACCTCTTCTGGCTGGCCAGCTTTGTCACCAGATGTGCCACTACTCAGCATCCCTCTTCCTTCTCACACTGTGCCTGCAGCGGGGTCACTCTCTGCGCTGCCTGTGCCTGGCAGCAGCCAGGAAGATGCTCCTCCAGGGCCTGCCCCTTGTCTGTGGGGGAGAGGAGAGAATGAGAAGGGGAGAGGAAGTCGTAGAGAAAGGGGGGAGGGGAAGAGTAAAGGAGAAAAAGAAAGGGTGAAGAACAGAAAGGAGGAAAAGGGGAAGAAAGAAGGAGGAAGGGAAAGGCAGAAGGGGGAAGGAAGAAAGGAGGAAAGGGGAAAAGGGGAAAAAGGGAAAAGGATCCCAGCCTGCAGGAAGGAGCAGAAGGCAGCATTTGCAGCACCAGCCTCTTGATTGTGGCACCCAGAGGTCCAAAAAGTGCAGGTGTCAAAGGCAGAGATGAGCTGAGGATATCATATCACACTCGCTCTTCCTGGCATCAGAGCTCTGGCAGCAGGATGTCAGGGTGACACTTTGGGCTCAGCCAGCACTGTGACAAGAGGCCACGGCTACCCCACTAGGACCAAGACATCTGGGGGGACGGCCATGCTTCCCTGCCCTGCCCAGCCTCACCTTCCCATAGTACCACTCCAGGCTCTCAGTTCAGCTTCTGCATGATGCCCACAGTCTCCTCCAGCATTCCTGCCAGGCACTGACAGAAGGAATGCCCTGGCTGCTGCTGCAGCAGGGACTCCATCCATGATGAACTGATGCTCCATGGGCACACAGCAACCCTGCCAGCAGTGAGCCATGCCCCACCACCCCCAGAAAAGTGGTGACCTGCATCTCTCTGCCCTCTTTTTCCCACATCAGGGCATGAAGCAGTAATCTGGCCTGCCTGGCTTGGGTTCAGCATTCTTCAGGATGAGCCAAAGCCACTCTGATGAGGGTCTGTTGCTTTCAGTCCCTCTCTGGGATGCTAGCCAGCTTGTCTTCCCCACATGATGAAGGAGGGTAAGACCTGCACCCTCAGCCCTGGTTGAGACAGCCATTGGTGCAGGGGACCCCTGCTCAGATGGGGTGAAACCTGACGTGCAGGGCTCAGGTAAGGAGAGTCCATCACCCACCGTCAGGGGTTTAAAATCTGGCTGAGACTTCCCAGCCCAGAGCACCTGCATCTTCCTGGTAGTGAGAAGCCCAGTGCAGGCTTAATGACTCGAACTGCAGGCGCTCAAGGATGCTCTGCAGGTGGAAGCCCTGACCCATGGAAAGCAGAGCTCCTTCAGTGGGCTGGCAGAAGGACAGAGGACCATGATGGACAGACTCCTACCTGCAGGGCAGCTCTTCAGCCACGGGGAACTGAAAGAGGCACAAGGGCGAACTGGAACAAACCCTGGGGAGATGCAGAAACCTCATGTGGGCTGTTTAAAAGGGTAAGTGTGAGCCACAGGAGGTCGGAGAACCAGCCATGAGCCCCAGGGCACTCTCCCTCCCTTCCTCAGATGTGGTCCCCACGCTCCTCTCGGGCCCCCTTCCCACACGGACCCCTGCTGCCACAGAGCCTCCTCCACGTCCCCATTCCCTTCCCTGCTCTGACCAAAGGCAGAATCAGTTTGCAGGAAAGCCTGGGAGGGCTGAACCACACCGTCCTGCTGGGAGAGCCCAGCCTTCCAGCCATAACCCCTGAGCTCCTGCTCCAGGCCTGCCAAGCTCAGGAACTGTACCTCTGGAAGGTGACGGCGTTCAAAAAGATAACGTGCCCGGAAATCCCCACTCCGGGCCACAGAGGAGATGGGGAGAAGTGAGGGAAGGTCTGAGGGTAGGAGCGCAGGCAGGCGGGATGCGCCCAAGCCCATCCCGCGGGCCGGCAGCTCCTGCGCCCCCTGGCAGCGGCTGGGCCGAGGGACCGCACGGACCGGCCCCGCCGCTCCCGGACCCCTCCCCCGGCGAGTTCGGGGT
The DNA here is from genome assembly GCA_013397915.1 of Daphoenositta chrysoptera. Classification (NCBI taxonomy): domain Eukaryota; kingdom Metazoa; phylum Chordata; class Aves; order Passeriformes; genus Daphoenositta; species Daphoenositta chrysoptera. The sequence goes on along the minus strand of VZRO01001101.1, from coordinate 42,997 downwards.
CGAAAGCCCCGCTTTGTGCGCCCTCCCGGCTCGATCCTCCCGCAGCCCGGCAGGAAACCGCGGCCCGGGCGGGGCCCACTGCACAGCGGGGCGGGCTCGCTGGTAGAGAGAGGCAGCCCCCACCTGGGGCTCCGGAGCCCGATGGAGCCCGAGCCTGGTGTTGACAGAGTTGCTCTGGGCACCGGCAAGGCGGGCTCAGGGTGGTGCAGCCCTCCGGCAGCCCCGCAGAACGGTCCGGCTCCAGCCTGCCCGGCTCCCGTGGGTGCCGCACGGGTTGGGAGCGGCCGGGCAGGGGGAGCTGGGCTGGGCCGGAGCGGCAGGACAGCACCGGCACTGGCTGTCAGAGGGTGCTGCCGGCACGCAGCTCCTGTGCCGAGAGAGGTGTGGGAGAGCACGGCGTGACCCTGGCGTGACCCACCCACTGAGCCCTCGCTGTCACGCTTCGGAGTGCCGGGAGAGGGGCCACGGTGTGACTCAAGCCCCCGCCCTGGGTTCGCCCTGTGCCGCTCTCTGGGAGTCACCCGGCGCTGGTGCTTGCCAACGCCCGGCTGTGCTTGAGGCCGCCCGCCCCGCGCCCGCACCCGCGCCCAGCCCTGCCCTCCCTGCCCACGCACCTTCACTCCTGCTCGTGAGATAGCAGCCGAGCTGCCATGGAAGCCAGCACTTCCCTCTGGCACAGCTTCCTTGGGGTGATCATGTCCCGCGAGAGGCAGCGGATGGAGCATTTCCAGCGGGCTGAGGACATCTTGCTCACCCTGTTGGAGAGTGTCCATGCCAGGGAACCCCGCTTCCTCGTGGACTACGCCAGGAACCTGGAAGCCTTCGAGTTCGCTCTCTGTGCCTCTGAGGATGCTGTCACTCTCGAGGTGCCCCTGCGCGTGGACGGCGACACCCTGCACGTGCTGGCGTGCCAGACCAGGGACACCCCAGCTAGGCATCCTTCAGAGATGAACACCTGCTATCTGGAAGTGTGTTCTCCAGGGACTGGTTTGGAGGACTGGACTGATGTTGTGGATGTGATGGAGAACGGAGGTGGTGCAGGGTGCCTGGTTCCAGGCAAAATCCTCCAGCACCTGAAAGAGCTCCTTGTTTCAGCCATCGTGCACTGCCAACGCCTCTTCCTGCTTCAGCCAGGTGCGTACACTGGCACGGTGCTTCCCAGCCAGGCGCTGCCTCCAGTACTGCCGGGAAGCCCAGCTTCCCAGCTTGGCAGTGATCCCTGTGCAAACATGCTGGGACGTCTGTTCCCGGGCATGTGGCCCACCCAAAATCTGCACGAGCAGGTGAGTGAGCACCTTGCTGTGTGCTGGGATAGGCTTTGCCCTCCACTGAGGAAGGGGAGATGCAAACTATTCCCTGCCATCCCATGGCTTCAGAGCCATCCTCAGGCATCTTCACCTGGGGCTGATGGCATCCTTCTTGGTGGGTGGAGGGTTACCCAGCCCTGCTGTTAGTCCCCAGGCAGGGTTTGCTCAAGGACTTGGTGTGCTTGGTTTACCCTAACCGCGTTCTCGCCTCCACCTCTTGGCCTCCAAGTGCCCCCTGCTCCCTGAAGGAGGCTGTTTGGAGAGTGAGCTGGGAGTACATCAGAGCTGGACCAGGACCGCGGGGCATGGGTCTGACCCTGTGAACACATGGGCCCCAGCTGGCAGCAGTGTCCTCAGAAAAGACATGGTGGGAAAGGACCCTGGGAAATACCCATAGCCATTCCATAAGCTTCTTCATGCATTTTCATCTCCCAATGTGCTTCTTGACATAAAGCTCAGCCAGGGTGAGAGGGTGATGCGAGAGAACCAGTGTTTCTGAAAGTCTCTCAACCCAGTCCCAGCAAGTCCACCATCCCCTCCTTCCTCTATGGCCAAGCCAGCGACCTTCATCTTCCTCCGCCCCCACAAAGCAATGGACCTTCCTGATCCATTTTTCTTGGACTGCATTGCTTTTCTTGGGACTGTTCAGCCACCCAGAAGCACAGCTCAGTTTGATTGCTTGAGACTTCCTGCTGTGCCTGACCTTGAGCTCTGCAACACTTCTTCCTGTAAAACCACCCCGGCATGGTTGGGAGAGGGGTTTTAGCCAGGGAACTGCAACCAAACTGCAGCACTGGAAAGGGATAAGTGGAGTGGGGTGGGACGTGGCCACAGGCGCTGCAGCACATACCTGGTTCAGCCTGCAGGACCAGCTGTGCTAACCTCCTGACTGCTGCCAAACCCTCTGCATCTAGGTGACATCAGTGCTGAAAATCTGCGGGAAGATGCCATGGAGCTCTCCCTGCTGATCCGCGGCAGTTGGAAGACCATTCGCTTTGACATTGTTCCCGTGGTGAGGAGGCAGCAAGAGCCGCTCCGGCTCCAGGGGCGGCAGAGCGACAGGGGCTTCCCTGAAGGCAGCCTCAGGAAGGCCACAGAAGAGGCCCACTTTGTCCCTGCCTCTCCCCGCTGCTGGAGGTGAGACAGCTGCATGCAGAGTGAGGTGGTCCTGTGCCAGGGATCCCCCCTGGCACTGCTGGGTGTAGGCAAAAAGAGGTTGGGAAAGGGTGGGGACATGTCAGCAGGGATTGAAGTCACCCCCTCATGATGGCCAAATCCTCTTCCCTGTGTTGGAGAAAAAAACCTCAGCCAAGTTTCAGACAGCTCAGGGAAAGAGGGGGAATGCAACTGAAGGAGCCCCTTGAAATTATTCACAGGAGCTGAACCCTGACTGTGGCAGCTCTCAGATCCCTGCTTGGGCTTCAGAGACAAGCCCGAGCAGCTGGCAGCAGCAGGGTGATGAGGTGCCTCCCAGGGTGGGCTGCAGGACAGAACGGGGTTGCACTGACATGTATCTTGCCTGCCAGCACAACTACCCAGCCCCATGGAGAGGTTGGGTTGAGCAGCCAGCTGGACCAGTCCATATTTATTTTGGGAACAAGGTGGTCCAGCTGGATGCTCAGCCCCTCGTTGGGGACCAACACAGCCTCCCCTCTGAGGCAGCCTGCAGCCCTCCCCACTACACATAGGGGAGCACAGCCCCACTTTGCCCCACTCTTGTTCCTCCTGGGAAGGCAGGAGCTGCTCAGCAGTGTTCCCATCTCACTCCACACCTCTCAAGTTCTGCTCTGCCAGAGGCAAGTGCAGGAGGTAGATCCAAGATGCTGCATGACTGGGACCACGTGTGTGGCATGGGGGGATCCCCCACACGCCAAGTCACTGCAGGCATATTCTCCCCATCCCGGGAGGATGCAGGTCTCCATCTCCCCTCCCACCAGACCCCACTGTCTTCCTCCAGATCCTCCACTCACCTTCCCATCCTGAAGCTGCTCCGAGCAGTGGACACCCTGAAGGGACCCCGTCTGGACAGCCTTCGCCTGCTCGACCAGCTCCGTGACCAGGACTGGGGAGGGGAGGCTGGGAGAGGCAGTCTCACTTTCAACCACCTGAAGGTAGGTTGGTTCTGCTGGTTGGGACCGTGGCTCTCTAGGCAAGTAGAGCCTGCAGAAGAACCCAAACGACAAGGGCAGGTGCCTGCAGTGCTTTGGGGTGTACCAGCCCACGGCTGTGTCTGGAAGGGATGTGTGCTGCTGCCGGCCGTGGTTTGAGGGCTTTGATCCTTCTTCCTTGGATTGAACCAGCAACCCCCAGCTGGAGACACTTTGTGCATTCAGAGCTGGGGCTGTGCACTGATGTGCAGAGCATAATCCCCTGGCCCAGGCTGCCTGTGTCTGCTGGGGATGGCATCCCTGTGCTGCCATGCTGCCCATGCCCTGCTGTGCTGGGACGTGCCTGTACAGAGCCGAGGGTGGCGTTTCTGCTGACAAAAAGCTGCCTCTCCCCACCCAACCTGTTTTCAACACTCTGGAGCCATGCCAAGTGGCCATGCTGGGGACAGCACCTGGTGGCACAATACAGGTGTGCCCTGCCTTTTGATGGCTCTCCAAGCCAAGGGTCAAGAAGGGTGCAAGGATGTTTTCTGCTTAAAGAATGGCTCCAGCTCCAAGTAACCCAAATCCTGTGTACTTTGCTTTGTGTTGCATTCTTTGATGTTTTGGGGGTGGTGGTCGTGGGGTTTTTTTTAAAGAAAAAGGGCACACGTATGTATCTGACCTTCAGAAAAGCATCATCTGCTCCAGCCCTCATGGATTCAGCCCCACAGGTCATTACATGGTGACCTGCAGGTTTGAAGGGATGGCCCTCCTGGCATCAGGCCTTGTGCTCTTCTCTCCCTCCTCACAGATGGTGTTGCTGTGGAGCACAGAGCTCTTCCCCTCCCCGGAGGACTGGCAGGACCTGGAAGGCTCTGTCTACAGGCTCCTGGTGATCCTTCTCCGCTGCCTGGCCACCCAGCACCTGCCCCACTTCCTGAACCCAGAGGAAAACCTCTTCCAAGGAGCAGCCCCAGACCTTGCCTCCCTCTACCATAAAGTCGAGAGCTTTGCCTGGGATCCCCAACGCTTCCTCCGCTTCCATTTTGGCCTCCGTGCGTGCAGTGGCAGCCGGCAGGCAGACCCTGATAACCGAGCCCTCCTGCAGCTCCCCACCGAGGATGGCTCCTACTGGGACACAGCCTACTTTGACATCCTGCTCAGCCAGGTAACCCCAGCCCTTCAGCTGATCTCATGAGGCAGCACCAGAAGCCACCTGGGCTAGGAGGTTTGGGATACGCTGGAACTGGCCCCACCGAGCCCTCTGGCGTGCTGTGGAGGCTGTGGGAGGCTGGCAGTGCTGGGGCATGGAGCTCAAGCAGAGTGGGGAGCCCTGTCCCCTCACCTCCCACCTGCCTTTAGTTCCAGGTGTACCGGATCCAGGACAGTGCCCGCCGCTCAGCAGTGTCCCAGCTCCTCTCCAAGATCCACCAAGAAATCCCTCAGCAGAGCTAAGTGGGACCCTGCTGCTGCTCCATTGGGGTGTCTCAAAACTCTGGGGGTTACAAGGAGAGCTACAGGGCCAGGGAGCAGCATGCTGCTGTGTCATTTTATTGAGGAAAGGTGGTATGGGGGAGTGAGCACATCTGCTGCAGCTGGGGGGCACACACAGCCTCTTGGGCCCTGGGTGCTTCACCCCATGGTACAGAACCTGGAGGGAGATGGCTGGCATTCTGCACTGCAGGGTGGGGAAGGCTGAGGTTGTTGCTGATGGGAGCAGAAGGGACCTATGGTCAGATCCTGCCTCCAGCCCTCTGTCAGCTTGCTGAGGGTCACCATGCCCTGGGGGCAGGGGAGGGGAAGGAACTGAGGGGCCAGGCCATTGGGCTGATGAGAGAAGGCGTTTTGAGCCGTGTCTCACGTCTACTGAGCACAGCCCTCTCCTCCCTGTCCCCTGCTATCCCAGCTTCTTTCCGCTGTGGCTTGGCTTGCTGGTGTTGCCGTGTCTCCTGCCAGCATCCCAGGGAGGCAGTGGAGTCCCTCTGCTGCCAGCTGCCTGCAGCCGGGCGTGCGGGGCAGTGCCAGGCCACCTCCCCCAGCCCTCCCCCGCCCCCGGCAGGGGTGCTCACAGCCTGCTGCGGTGGCAGCGGTTCAGGGCATCTCGCAGGGCTCGGAGCACTCTGTCCACGTTTGCACTGGTCGAGTTGCAGCCCATGAGGCCGATGCGCAGGACCTGGGAGGAGAAGGGTGAGCGTCTCCCTGCAGGACCCACCTTTGCGTCTGTGCCTCGGCAGTCCCGTGCCGAGTGGGGGACACGCAGCCAGGCACGAGCGGTTGTGCACAGCTCCCTCGCTCGTATTTAACACACAACGTTCCTATAAAGAGGCGTCACCCCGCTAATTACGTGCGTGGTTATTCAATGAGGTGGTGATTGTGTGTGGTTGTGCTGCTATGCGTTGCTCTGGGCAATGGGACACAGCCAGCCACACTCACTGTCGGCAGCCAGAGAGTGGCAGGGAATGTGGGGCTCGGTGCCCAGCCGTGGGCAGCAGGAGGGGAGGGCTCTGCCCACCTTGCCCACCGTGGGGCCCAGGCCGCCGGCGATCTCCACGCCGTGGTTGTCCATCAGAAAGGCCGTGATGTCCTTCCAGTTGTAGCCCTCAGGCACCCTGACAGTGGTGATGGTGGGAAGTCTGGCCTTCTGAGGGAGAGAGAAACTGGTTTCTTGCCCACGGCTCCTGGTGACCGACCGGTGGCAGCACACTGCCAGGAGAGAGCATCACTGAGGGGGGAGTTTTTTCTCTGGCATCAAAAGCTGCCCAGGCACATCTCCAGCTGCACAGGGCTGCGTCCTCATGCTGTCCCTACTCTGTGGTGGTGGTGGTGGGCTTGCCCTGCACCCACCTCCTCCTTCACAAAGAGCTCAAGCCCCAGGTCAAGCAGCCCCTGGCACAGCTGGGTGCAGTTGGCCCGGTGTCGCTCCCAAGAGCTCTCCAGGCCCTGTGGGCAGAGAGGAGAGAGAAGGTCTCTGCTGCTGACAGGCATCTCCTGGCACCCACCAAGTCCCAAGCCCTGGCTCCTCCGAGCCCCACGGGCACTGCTGGTGCTCCCCTGCCTGTCTGGTGCCACTAACCAGTTCTGCCAGCATGGCCAGGCCTTCCCGCAGGCTGAAGAAGCTGTTGATGGGTAACGTGTGGTGGTACCTGCAAAACTCAAGAGGCACCCAGAGGGGTTCAGCTTGGCTGCAGCACAGCAGCCCCTTGCTCGTGTTGGGGAAACCGAGGCACAGCATCCTTCCTCCTCATCACCCAGTGCAGAGCGTTGTGACCAGCAGCCGGGGTGATGGGAGGCAGGGCTGAGCCCTGGAGGGCAGGCAGCCCCTGAGGCAGGACAAAGGCTGGGTGGGGAGCAATTGCAGCCGTCTGTAACAAGAGAGCCTGCCCTCACCTCCGTGGCTCCCCGTCACAGCCCCAGTAGCTTGCCAACCAGCCCATGTCCAGATAGAAGGATGGGGGCTTCGTCTTCCTTCTCAGCACCTTCTCCCTGGAGAAACAGAGTACTGGGGAGCAGTGTGACCTTGACCCCACCAGCTCCAAGGTGGGATCAGCCCTGTGGGAGGGAGGATGCCCCTAAAGTGAGTGCAGAGATTGGCTCCAGCTCCCCGTCACTGCCCAGGGAGGGGATGGGCTCTACTCCCACAGCACTGCTGCTGGGCATACTCTCCACAGAGCAGGACTGCAGCAAAGGAGGCTGGCAAAGGAGAGAGGCGACAGCCTCCCCCAGCCCCATCGCCTTCCACCCTCGTGAGGCTGGGCTGCTCTTACCTGGCTCGCTCGCTGAATGAGATGGGAGCACTGCCAGGGGGTGCGTTGAGGACTTTCTGGGACCCCGAGTACAGGACATCGATCTCTGCCCAAGAGGGAAGACAACTCCTTAGGAATCAGAGGCTCCCAGCAGGAAAATGCTGATCCCACCAACCTAGCTGCAGGTGGTGGGTGGGAAGCACAAGGATGGCACACACTGCAGGTCATACTTGTGTTCAGGCTGCTTTGGGAGTGCCCCCTGGCACTCCTGATGGTCCCCCAAGAGGTACAGGCTCTCTGGCTGCAGCTGGACCAGTTTCTAGTACTGCTAGCCAAAGGAGGGACTGATCCCACTGCTTTCTCTCCCTGTCCCAGGCAGGAGCCCCTTTGTCCCCTGGTTGCCCATGAGGGCACTGTGGCTCTTACCCTGCTGGTCCATGAAGATGGGGGCTCCCCCAAGCGATGCTACTGCGTCCACAAGCAGCAAGCAGCCGTGCCTGTGGGAGGACAGAGCTCAGCCCCGTGCTCCTGCCACCTCCTGCTGCCACACCTCTGCCTACAGTCCTGGCATCCTGGTCCCCACAGGGGCTGCGTGTCTCATGGGCACCAACCGCTTCCAGCACAACAGAGACAGAGAAAAGCCCAGTACATATAAACCCCCAGGCCCAAATCCCCAGTGGTGACCTTGGGGTGCCCTCAGTCCCTGTGGGTGCCCGCCAAGCACTGACCGGTGGCACAGCTCGCCCAGCCCCTCCAGTGGCTGCAGCACCCCCGTGGAGGACTCGCCGTGGGTGATGAAGAGCACCAAAGGTTTGTGCTGCACCAGGCCCTGCATGACACAGAGGGAAGGTGACCACACTGGAGGTCAGCTTGTGCCTTGTGCAGAGTGGCCAGCACTCACCTGCTCAATGTCTTGTGGAGTGAAGTACTTGCCCGGGGGCTTCAGCAACTCGTAGACATTGGCTCCTGGGGGGAATTTGGGCAGAGGAGAGTGAGGTTTGGGCATGCTTCCCAGTGGGCAGGTACCTGCTCCGTGGGGCAACTGGTCATGCATGAACCAGGAGCAGAGCCACCTGCCAGGGTCTGGCCTCCTGCAGATTTGCCCAGTGGAAAAGCCATAAAGCACCATAAATGGAGGGACATCACTCCTGGAAAAAACCTGGAGTGCTCTCTAGCAGAGTGCTCTCTGGCTGTGTAAGCCGTGTCACTGAGCACTGCCAGGATCGGGACAGCAAACTGGGGCGTCCTGCCTTCAAGCCCAGTCCCCTCAGCCCAGCCATGCCATCTGGCTGTTCCTGGCATACCCAGCCTCCCAGCAATATCAGCAGCACGTTGTCCCCAGATGCCATTGACGGCTACCAGCACGGTGTCACCAGGCTCGAGCAGGTTGAAGAGGGCGGCCTCCATGGCACAGTGGCCGCTGCCGCTGATGGCCAGGGTCAGCCGGTTCCGCGTCTGGAAGGCGTACTGGATGCCTGCCTTGATCTCATCCATCACCTGCGGCAGCGGGACACTGGCCAGCACTGCCAGTGCTCCTCTTGCCCCTGCAGAGCTGTTCCAGGGGCTGAGGAAGAGGAGGGGAGGGAAGGAAAGCTGGGCTGGGGCAGCTCACCTGCAGCACTTCAGGGTGCATGTGGCCCAGGAGCTGGCGGCCACCCGCAGCCCGGATGCGGGAGGGCACATTGCTGGGCCCCGGCCCGAGCAGCAGCCTCTCTGGCACGGCCAGGGGCCGGAGCAGCTCCTGGGGTGGGGGAACGCGGAGCAGGCTGGTGGCCATGGCACGACGTGCTGTCCCCAGGAGCTGAGCCCAGAGACGAGGAGCAGTGGAGGCTGCCTGAGCAGCAGCCAGCATTGCAGCACAGTGTATCCTGTGCCAGCCGTGTCCAGTGTCCCCATGGACCTTGACCCAGAATTCAGTGCTCCCCCCTACCAGTCTGGACTCTACCCCTGGTTGTCTCCTCTGCCTAGTTAATGTGTCACCAGTGCTATCCCTGCTGTCTTGGGCCCCTCATTTTGGGGGGTGCCCCCTCACTAGTGCCCAGGGCATCGCTCCCCAGGTACGACAGCCTCTGGGACTCCCAAGCACCCAGGCAGTCCCTGTCCCCATGGCCCCCACAACACCAGGGCTAATGTTTCCCAACAGTATCCCAGCAGGTGGGATCCCTGCTCTGGGCACCTGGATCCTGTGCCACGGGATGGTTGTGCTGGTCTGACACAGCTGTCATGGTCACAGCTCCTCCTGCAGCTCCTGTTGACCAGGGCTCCCTGACCAGGGACCTGTCTGACTGGGTGACAGTCTGAAGGAGGCTGGCCAGTGGACTGATGTGCTCCAGGCAGAGCTATGGACTGGACATGGTCATAGTCCCTGCCGTGGCGAGCTGTGCTCTGCAGGCTCAGCCTGGATCATCGGCATCCCAGTGCATCCTGATGGCACCACGGGCCCATGTGGCATTTGGATACGCTGTTACCCGCTGTGGGTACCCACACTGCATCGTGCCCATCCTCTGGCACTTTCTCTGCCATCCATACCCTGAAATGAAAACAAGCTGCCCGCTGCCAGATTTAGCAGACCCATGAGCAAAGCTTTGGCTAGGGATGACAGCAGAGGGGTGAGAATTCCCACCCGGCAGAGCTGGCACCAGTGTCTGCTGCTGAAGACATATGGGACAGAGAGACATGGGGCTGGCAACAGTGCCAGGTGAGAGCACATCTGCCCAGCAGCTGGATGGGGAGGGGAGCTGGGGGCAGATATGTTCCCTCCCGCATGGATGATGGAAGCCACAGTCAGTCTGGGGTCTGCTGCCCAGCCATCATCCCACCACGGTGATGACGACATATCGGGTGAAGATCTCCCAGCTGCCTGTCCTCTAGGGAGATTTGGGGCATGGCTGGGGCGGGCAGGGGACGCGTGGCCTCGGAGCTGCCGTGGGGCGAGGGTGGCCGTGCTGCTGGAAACAGCTGGCAGCGAGGGAATAATCCGCTTTCTGCGCTGGCTCTGAATCCCGGGCGCAGATGGGCAGGAGCGGCCGTGCCCCGTGCGGCGGGCGGGGGCTCGGCGGGCGGATGAGCGAACGGACGGCGCCGGGGGCACAGGAAGTCCTGGCGGGGGCCGCTCCTCGCGGTACTGCGCCGGGGAACAGGGGTACCGGGGTACGGCCCGGGTACCGGGGTGTCGGGGTACCGGGTACCGGGTACCGGGCCGGTGCTGGTTGCCAGGCGACGGCAGCAGAGACCCGCCCCGCCCCG
>VZRO01001101.1:0-32290 GCA_013397915.1 Daphoenositta chrysoptera | reverse complement strand
GGGGCGGCAGGGCTGCGGCCGGTGGCCATTTTGCGGGGCCCCCCGCTGCTCAAAATCGTGTGTGGGGGGAAACTGCCCTCGGGTCCCCAGCGCGGTGACCGCCGGGTGCCGCCCCATCTTCCAGAAGGATCCAGCCGGGGGAGGGGGGGCCTGCCCGCGGACGAGGAGACGCCTCTGCCGCCCCGACCCCGGCCAGGGTGCGAACGGGGAGGATGCCATCCCCGCAGCGCATGGCGGGGGGCACAGGAACCCCTGGTCACCCCAGAGCCACCCCTGCTTTGCCCTCCGGGGCAGATGGCTCTGGGTACGCAGCTGAGCCATCTTGCGTCATCATCACAATGCTTCAGAGTTAACGACAGCAGCGCTGGAGGGAGTGGTGGATGCCCCACCTGGGGCTCTCGCCGCGGGTAGCTGGCAAAGGTGCGGCGATGGTGAGACTCTTCTTGACCCCCAAGGACGCGCAGCTGCCGGTGACCTTGCGCCGTGGAGTGGCTGGACAAGGGCCGCCATGTCACTGCGGGCCAGTGCAGTGGCTGCTGGCTGTTGAAGGGGCAGGTCCCGGAGTGCAGGGCTAGTGCAGAGCTCCACGCTTGGTCATCCAGGTTCCCAGGGAGCAGCCCTGCACCTGCCCTATTGTCTCACTCCTCTGCTTCTTTCTCCTCCTCTTCCTCCTCCTCCTCCCCCTCTTCCCTTACGGGGCAGTGACCCCTCCCCTAGATCCTGCAGACCCCGTGTGAGCCGGTCTCCTGCCTGCTCAGGTCCCATGCGACAGAGGACAAGGAACGAGCCGAGCATCTCCCCTACCACCCCGCAGCCAGGCATCCTCCCATGCCCCAGCACCCAGGGCAGCCCCGTGCAGGTGGCCTCCGTGGCACTAGGGGGACAGGGAGGCAGCAGACCCTCCCCTCCCCTGGGTACTGGCCAGGGGTGTGGTGGCTCTGCCATCTCGGCGTGCTGCTGCTGACCTCCATTTTGTCTGGGAGGTGGCAGCTGGCACTGGCAAAGATGCTGCCACCACCCTCCGCCTCCCTGCATGTGGCAAGAGCTGCAGCCCCTCAAGCCCTGGGTCATGTGGGAATCTGTTGTCTGCCCCCTCCCTGGCTACCCTTCTCCGTGCCCAGCAATGCTGGGCACCCACCGGAGCTCACTGCCTTTTCTGTGCAGCTTTTCCCTTCTTTGAGTTTGAGTGTCTGGAAGAGAGGATGGAGGGAGCAGGGATGGGAGGTGGGGTTACTTTGCGGCAGAGATGGGGAGCAGAACCCCTCGTTCACATCCTGGATGCTACCTGCAAACTGAATCTGCATGGAAATTCTCAGGGAGCTGCAAACTCTGCCCTGAAGCTGTGTCGCTGCTGGGGTGGGCAGGAGGTGAGGGGGCGTGGGGCAGGGTGCCTGTGACGGCACTGGGGAAGCAGGGGCTGGATTTCAACTGAGCATGTCTTGCCCTTGTCCTGGGCTGTCCTCTGAGCTGCTTCCCTGCCTGCAGGTGCTGCTCTGGAGGAAACTGCACTGTCATGGCCCCTTGTCCTGTGTGGGGCGGGAGGTGGGTGAGGAGCTCGGCTGGCAGGTGTCGATGGTGCCGTGTCATCCCGCAGCGTGTTCCCTGCTGCCCTAGAGGCAGGACAGAGTCCCGTGGTCCCAGTCAGAGCTGGGGGGCCCCAACAAAGGGTGCAGGGGAAGGGCTCGCCACAACAAAGCCTGGCAGCTGCTGAGAGCACGCTGGTGCAGCCAGGCAGGGCGTCCACCCTCGCCACTGCGGTGACGTGGGGTTGGATGCGTGCAGACAAAGGGAAACTCACCTTGGATTTCCCTGGGCACGGGCAGCTCCTCATCTGCTGGAGCCGGGGGACCGGCAGCATAGCATGTTCCTTAGCATCCCTTGGGGAAGGGCTTGCTTCTTGGTGGCACTTGGGGACAATGCTCCCCGGCCCGTTGGTCACCTCTCAGCAGGAGAGGATGCCAGTTGGTAGCCCTTGGACTTAAGAGAGGTTTCATTAGCTAATCTCTCCCCAATTAATCTTAGCTGATCCGGTTAATCATGGCTCTCTAGGCCTTTCGCTCCTCACGAGGGGTGACCGATGTGTCACAGGGATGGGCAGAGCCAGCAGGCTGCACGGGAAGTGATGCCCTGCAGAATTGGGGGACAGGTCCAGATGTACCCCCTGGCTCCCTGGCCCCAGGGACCCCCTTGGCCACTCCTCTCTGCAACCTCCCCTGTGTTTGGGGTAGCTCTGGGAGGCAGCAGGGAGGGAGCAGGGAGCGGGGCTCTGGTGCTGGCCTGCTCCCAGCGCAAGGCTGGTCATGGCCTATCGAATTTCTCTCGATGGCAGTGGATTAGGCAGGCGGTGGCTGCTCTTACTGTTCCCAGGCAGAGCGAGCTGGCTGGGCTCGAGCTGCCCACAGGCTGGGGGGGCTGCCTGGCCCTGCCCCTGGTCCTGCTCCTGCAGCCTGGCCCCTCTCCTTACGGGATGCTGAGTGCCTGTCACCAGTGATGCCATGGCTCACGATGCTCCTGTGTTAAGTGGGTGCAGGCTGGATTCCTCCCTGCAGCTGAGCCAGGGAAGTGAGTCAGAGGAAGGAAAGGAGGGTGGGAAGCAGCTGGGTCAGTGTCTGCTGGTGGTCCCCAAGGGCACACAAGGCCTGGGGTCCTTGTGCTGCCGTGGCAGGGATGGAACTGGAGAGCTGCAGAGGAGCAGAGGGAAGCAATGAGTGCGTTGCCGACCAAGGAAGCTGAAGGAAATGGATGGAGCAGAAAATGGAGCTGGGGCTCTGCAGCAGGGAATACTGGCTGGGAGAGGAGCTCACACTGCTGGGCAAGAAGAGCCAGATGGGAATACACTGGGATGTGGCCTGTGGATGGCAGGGAGAGAGAAAAGGTCCTGCTGGTGAGGAGGGGGTTTCTCATGGCCAGCAAAGGTGGGGGTACAGGGTGTGGGGCTGAGCGGGCAGAAGAAGGTCAAGAAAGGAAAGCAACACCAATGCAAGGTACACAGCAGGATGAGGCACATGGAAAAGTGGTTCAAAGGAGAAACCAGAGTTTCTTCATGGGAAGGGGTAGGGCTGGAGCAGCTGGGAATGGCACAGGGCTGGGAGGGAATAAGAGCAGGGGCTGAGGTGGCCCGTGGCAGGCAGCAGGCAGTCCTGGGGCTGGTGGGCTCACTGATGGGTGTGCTGTTCTGGTGGCTGTGCAGGAGGCAGGAGGCCAGGGACCTGAGCCACCTCATCAGAGCCCTGGTAGCTGGAGAGGCTGCAGAGCTGGGGAAAGGGACCTGTCTTGCCTTTTGAGAGGAGGGAAGTGTTTGACACAGGCAGTTGTCAGGTGTGGATGGGATTTAGCCCAGGGATGAATCCATTGTCCCTGAGTGGTGCCACAGGGTGGAGCAGCTCCAGCTGATGGCCTCGTGAAGATGCAGCCCTTCCACATGGGAATATATCCAATCGTTTCATGGGAAAAACAACTTTTTCATTCCCCTTTGGCAAGCACTTCTGTTTAATTTTTCCTTTCCCCCATTTGAGTGGGGAGGCAGAGGCCACTGGCAGGCAGCAGCCTTCTCGCTGGCTTAGGGACTCAAGGGTGGTGTTAAACACCTGCTTAAAATAATCCAAGCTCAAGAAAGCCTGAGACCAAATGCTTGAACTCTGGAATTTATGGGTGTGATCACTGGCTGAGCACAGTGGGAGCTCCAGAGCCGTCCCAGCAGGAAGATAAGAGGAGGGTTTGGGAACTCCAACAGAAGAAGCTTTGTCCTCTGCGTGCTGTTGGACATGCCAGCTCACTTTTAAAATAGGCAAAGGGTTTCTGAAAGGCAGTGCCAAGCTTGTAACACTTTCTTGCTGCAAATTTTTCCACTGTGCCTATGGTTTCCTCTCACCCCCTTGGAAATCGAACCACAGCTGTCAAACCTCAGGTAGTTTTAAAGCCATCCGCTTCTCTTGGGATACTTTCTATTCTGTGGATTTGTTTTCTTTCTTCCCTTTCGCCCCTTTTTTTCCACCAATTCTCCCGAATTTTTCATTTCCACTATGGGAGAACACATCTCATGTTCGAGATCCATCCTTACTGCTCCACTTGCTTCTGGTCACGGCCCCTGTAACCAGAGCTGTGCCGGTGCTCACTAACGATCTCATTCCTCCCTGACCTCCTTCCTCCCGGAGCAAGTATCCTGCTGGCAAAACCCAGGCTTGGAAAGCACTAGGGAATTCACGGACACCCTTGCAGGTGGGATGCCAAAGGAGCAGTTCTTGCCCATTTTCTGAGGGGTCCTGGGCTCCATTTTCACCAGCAGGCTCAGCATGGGGGAGCCAGGGAGCAGGGAAAGGCAGGAAAAGGGATGGACCAGAAGGCAGGAATGGATTTTGTCAGGTCCAAAAGGATCCCGAAGGGTGCAGCAATCAGAGGAAGGATCCCAGTATAATTTTCTGGCCAATGCTCGTGAGGCTTAACTGCAGCTCAGGGAAGGTGAGAACAGGCTGCACCTGGGCACCAGCGCTGGGATGGGACACTGCTCTGGGGGATGTTGGTGAGCGGTTTGTTCCATCTCATGAGATTTGTGATTAGTAATGTTTTAGCAAAAGGACTGGAAAAATGATGGTAAACTGTGAGCTTCTGCTGAGTGCAATGGCCACTGGCTTCCCAGGAAGGGCTGCTGGTGCTGATACTGCATGTCTGCTTTGTGGGAGCTGAATGGGAGGCACATGCCAGCGACTGTGTTCAACAGCCGCCTCCTTTCTCAATGGAATGCCGTCGCTTTCCTCCCCGCTCCGCCCTGTCCTGCTGCCCAGTCCCTGCCTTGCTGGGCTTGGAGTGGAGGCAGGAGGCTCAGGTAATGGGCAGGAGCCTGTGGGCTTGCTTGGAGGTGAGGGGGCACCTACTCAGTGCCACCCCGAGATGGCAAAGCTGCTCCTTGGGGGTTATGCTGATGTTGACAGTGCCTACAAGGCTCTGTCCACTGCTGTGGGTGCCCACCAAGTGATGCTGCAGGGTGATGGAGGCTCCTTACCCCCTGGGGTAAGGGCAGGGATGGCCCCTGGGACTGAGCTGGGGGGTCCTGACCTGAGATAGGACAGGGAGAAAGGAGAGGTAAAATGAGGGCAGATCGAGGTATGAAACAAAATGTCATCTTTTGGGCAGAGGCAAAACAGTGTTTCTTGCACAGGCTTTCATTCATCCTGCACAGCCACAAGACGTGGATTGGAATGCAAGCTTTCCTAACCCCCTTTCCTTCCCTTTTGCAGGACAGCCACTGCTCCTCAGTAGCAGGACCCACGTCCGGCCAGCGCCATGGCGGGAGCGTCAGTGAAGGTGGCAGTGCGCGTCCGGCCCTTCAACTCCCGGGAAATGAGCCGGGAATCGAAATGCATCATCCAGATGTCGGGAAGCACCACTAGTGAGTGCCTCAGGGGCAGGGGGGCTTCGGGTGCTGCCTGGGAAGGAGCATGGGTGGTGTGGCCGCAGCAGCAAGCGCTGGCCTGCGGGGATCCTTGGTGAGGATGCCTGTAGCACCTTGAGTCATTTGGAGGAGGGAATGTGGGGAGGGTGTCAGCTTTCCCACAGGGAAACGCAGTCCTGCTGCTGAAATGGCAGTGGTGGGATCCACATGGCACTGAGCCCTTGGATTTTGGTGGCAGTGAAAGGGGCAGTATTCCCCAGTAGGCAATGAGGGAGGAATCGTGGAATCACAGGATGGTTTGCTTTGGAAGGTACATTAAAGATGATCTCGTTCCAGCCTTCCACTATACATCAGGCTCCTTCACATCCAACCTGTCCTTGAAGCTGTGCACGGGCCAGCAAGGGGTTTTTGATGGCAGTTCCTGGCCATGTAGCACTCACTGTGGCATGCCAGGACCCATCCCTTCTTCTTGGGGGCTCTTGGAGATGCAACAGCAGCAGGATGCAGGGGTTGGAGGAGGCTTTGCCAAGGGAATGGTGTGCTCGGGGTGGGGGATGTAGCACGGAGGCTTGGGGCTGTATATCCTGTCAGGAGCCTGTCTGGCCTTTGCCCCTCTTTAAATAACAGCTGCTGGCAGTACGGTGTGGGAATGGCAGTCAAACCCCTCCTCTTTGGCTCTGGAAGCGTCCAGATGGGACAGTGTCTAAAATAACTCCCTGCCCGCCCGCCCGCCCGCCTGGGGCTGCCTGCGTCACCGGCGGTGGGTGAGACACCGGTGCCAGCCACCCCCGCCCTGCAGGCTGCTATGACAACCCTGGTGGTGGGGAGAGGAGGGCACCCAAGGGTGCAGGGTGACTCTGGGACCCCACCGGGCCCCCTGGTCGCTCCAGGCCTAGGGAACAGCAATGGGGGGTCTGTGGGGCAGCACCTGCTGGTCTCTGGCATCCTGTGGGGGTTCTCCCTTCGTGGTTGAATAGGGATTCTCCATCTGCCTGGGGTGCAAAGCTTCTGCCCTCATGGTGAGGAAGCCTCCTGGCCACGCAGGAGCTTCCCACCTGCCCAGGGCCAGGGAATAGGCTGGACAGATGTTCCCCATTCTGGTTCTGACAGGATGGGGGGACACTTGCCATGCCTCAGTCCCAGTCGAGAGCATCAGGCATCCCCCACCTCCACCATGGCCATGTTTGTTCAGAGCTGTCTGCCCCTGCTCATCCTGCACACCCTGGCTGTGCCCCCACCCCTCCAGCCCGTGCCTCTGCCTGCACCAGGGAGGGCAGCAGGGCTGCGGGCAGGAGCCCTTTGCTGACTGTGAGGATTTTCTCCATGAATGGACAAACCGCTGGCTAATCCTCTCGGCCAGGGGGCTGGGGAGCAAGTGTGGGGGGCTGAGACGCCTGCTTCTGCTGTGGCTGGTGGAGGCAGGAGGCTGCCAGTAGTGCCAGCAGAGCAGGACTGTCTCAATCTGCTCCTTGCAGATAAGCCAAAGATAAACATGTTTGAGGGGAGTGAGAGCAAGCTTTCCCCTTCCCAGGGTTATTTGCAGAGACCTCTGCATGTGCTGGTGCAGGGGCAGGTTCTTCTCCTGCCTCATGCATTGAGCCTCGTGGGAGGCAGCGGGGCCCAGGGTGGGAAGTGATCAGCCTTTCTCTGCTGTCCTTTTGCCTCTGAACTTCCCTCTGCCACAAGCACCCACCTGCTTGCTGACACTGCTGCTCTGTTCCTGTGCTGTCCTGCGCTCTCTGGGCACCATCCCGGGCACCAACACTCCCGGCCTCTCTCCTGATGGCTCCCACCAGGATGGTGTGGAGGAGACCCCTGGCTTTGATCCCATAAGGCCATTTAATGTTCTCTGTCTGGAGCTGTGCCCCCTCTGGCTTTAAAATCTGGTGATTATTTTCTCTGATGTGGGTTCTGGGCTTTCTCCTGCTTCGTGCCTGCCCACTCAATGGGCTGTGCCGTGCTGCTGGCTCTTCAGGGCGAGGCGAGGGACATCTCCAGAAGTTTTCCTCCCTCCTGCCCCCTTGTCTCTATGTTTGTCTTCACCTCCACACCCCTCCTTGCGTTTTGAATCCCATGGGCCCAGAGCATGAATCTTTTGCAGCAGCTTTGCAAAAAGCCTTATATGCCTGGTCACAGAAAAGGAAAAAATCCACTAGCAGCATCCATCTGCCTGCAGGCAAATAAATGGGAATGACAGGGCCATGGGAAGAGAGTTTTGGCTCAGGACAGGAGATGCCTGCTCTTGGGATGCTCCCTTCTCCCCTGTGTCCCACTCTCTGGTTTCCCATGCCAGCTGGGCAGCTGCAGCTGGGATGCCTGGAGCCGCTTGGTGCCAGCCCCGGCCGCTTCTCTGCCCTGTGCCCAGCATGGGCTGGCACTGGGGTGCAGAACAGGCTCCTTGTGCAGCTCCATCCTGCTTGCTGCACCACTTGTTTGTGCTCCTGTTCGCTGCGGTCGCTGTCACCTCCGCAGGGCAGAGACAGACCCGAGCTGAGCACAGTGACCCGATGGCACAGTGGAGCTGCCAGGCTGAGCATCAGGAGCCATCAGAGATGCTCCATCCCACTTCTTGCATGACCTCCAAGCCTGCTTCTCTTCACAATGCCCTCAGCACAACAGCCAGGTGTTGGCAGGGATCAGCCACTGTTGCTGCCTGTGCTGCCCATTCCTGCTCTTCCAGGGACCTCCACATCCCTGTTTGCTGCTGCAGGATTGCCAGTTGTTACTTCCCAGTCCTTTTTCCTGGTGATTAGTCTGCCTGGAATGCAGCAGGTGTCCAGAGCACTGGAGTCAGGCTGCCTGCAGTGGGTAGGCAGGCAGGGAGCCCATGCCAGCCCCTTTGGTGCCAGAGCTGGGCTTCTGTCAATGGCAAGGAGCATCTCAGCAGCACCATGCTGTGGTTTTGTGGTCAGGGCTGGATCCTGACCCCACTTCCCACCCTTCCCCTGACTGCCTCGCTGCTGGTGCAGGCAGGCCTGGGTTGTCCTCAGGTCAGAAGTAGTGGACCCTTTCCAGGGGAGTAGAAGGCATATCCATGATAGTAAGGGAGGAGGAATTCAGAGCAGAAAGCATCCATATGCATAACACTACACATCTGGGCATCAGACACCACAGCAGTGAGCTGCACCGTGCCTGGGGCTGCTCAGGAAGGCCCCAGCTGGAATCTGGAGTTGGTTTGAGCCCTGGCTGACTGCCGGGCAGAGCAGGCTGGCATGGAGAAAGCTCGGGGTTTATGGCTTCCTCATCCTTGGTGGTGGCAGGGAGTAGCTGGGGCAGTGGGCATGGGAACTGTGCTGCGCAGGCCCCAATGTCACCTCAATGTCACCTAACATGGCTGGTGGCTGAATCTCATGATTACCCGCTGGTTTGGGTTTCTTCTGATGCATCTGTTGTTCCAGAAAAAAACCCATCGTAAATGCTCTACAGGAGGAAAAAAACATCGCATGAGGAAGAGCAGTGATGCAGTCTCCAATTTCCATAGCAACGTCCTTTTCATCAGGGGATGACAAAAGCAGACTCTTGTTTCCGCTGGTGGTGTGACAGGAGGCATTAATCACCCTGCTGGGGCTGGGGACCTGCAGAGGCAGGAGCCAGAGGGGCTCTAGGGCAGCCCCGACAGGGTTGCAGCTGCTCCCACCCCACAGGTGCCAGCATGGCAGCTTTGGACACGCTCCCCCAGCTGTGGGGAGAGGAAGGCTGGTACCCTCCTGTGTCAGTGCTGGGCTCCAATGGGCAGGTGCCACAGCAGGAAGGAACCTGAGGGAAGGAGTCGTGTCCCACTCACTGTGTCCAGCAAGGTGTTCGGGCAAGGCTCTGCCCTGTTCCCTGGGCTCTGCTGGCCATGGCACCCATCCCTGCTTTCACTGTTGGGGTCTGGGGGTTCTGGACCCACCTGCAGAGCTGGAAGAGTCCCAGTCCACCTTCTAGGCCTGTTTTGGACTGAACCCCATCACCCTTCACCCCTCACATGGAGGGGGGAAGTGGGGGGGCAGGGGTACCGTGGGTGGCCGGTGGCCTCATGTTCCCATCTCTTTGTCTCCAGCTATCCTGAACCCAAAACAGCCCAAAGAGACACCCAAAAGCTTCAGCTTTGACTATTCCTACTGGTCCCACACTACGGTAAGCATTGGGACACCTGAGCCCGCCGAGAGAGCTGGGTTGGGGACGGACAGGACAGGCTAAATTTCTCCGTGTCCTCCTCCTCTGTGCAGCCTGCAGACATCAACTATGCATCCCAGAAGCAAGTGTACCGGGACATTGGTGAGGAGATGCTGCAGCACGCCTTCGAAGGCTACAACGTGTGCATCTTCGCCTACGGGCAGACAGGAGCTGGGAAATCCTACACCATGATGGGCAAGCAGGAGAAGGACCAGCAAGGCATCATCCCACAGGTATGCCTGGGGAAAACTACCTGTCCCCAAGGTCCCAGAGGGATGCCCAAAGGAAAAGCAGAGCTGGGAGGAAAGAGGAAAGCAGGGTGGGAGTGAGGGTGGGTTTTGCCGAAGTCTAATACAGCACTGCTGCGACAGTGAGCTGGCATGGCTCCGCTGTGGAGTGGGGGGCCAAGGAGGGTCGTCCAGACTCCCCAAGACTGGATGGACTATGGTCTGGCCACACAAGGTGTCCAAGAGCTGAGCTGCTTACCAAGAGCTGCTGCATACTGGCCCAGCAGGACTCGGAGGGGCTCTGGGGATGCTGATTCTCCATATCAGCATGGGGGGCTCTGCCAGCTCCCCAGGAGCCATCCCAGCACTCATTGGCTGGTTTTTGGGGTGAAAAGGTAAAATCCCTGTGGCCTGGGCACCCCTGGCAGGAGCATCCTGCTGGTGGGGGGCTGAGCCCTGCTCTTCTGCCTGCAGCTGTGCGAGGACCTCTTCTCCCGCATCAATGACACCACGAATGACAACATGTCCTATTCCGTGGAGGTAGGCACCCCTCTGCCCGCCCAGCCCCCTTCCAGCCTCCCACCTGGCTCCACAGGTTGTGCCAGTGTGCAGACCCCTCTTTGGGGGCTGCCTGGGTGGCTCGTTCTGCTAGCTCTGCCTGTGCCCTCTGCTCTAGGTGAGCTACATGGAGATCTACTGCGAGCGTGTGAGGGACCTCCTGAACCCCAAGAACAAGGGGAACCTGCGGGTGAGGGAGCATCCCCTTATGGGTCCATATGTTGAGGACCTTTCCAAGCTGGCTGTGACCTCCTACAATGACATCCAGGACCTTATGGACTCTGGAAACAAAGCCCGGTGAGTTGGAGAAGGAGGATATGGACAGGGTTTGGAAAGTTTGCAGACACTTCTTAGAAGGTCCTGCTTCACTTCCTTACTTTGCCAGTCCAGCTGCTCTGCAGGTGGCAGCCCCCGTCTCACTGAGTGTTGGGTACCCCCACTTGATGTCACCTTAGCTTCTTCCTGCTTTCCAAGTGCACTGGAGAGAGCAGGAAAAAGCCTGAATTTGTGCACATCTTCTCCCAGAGTCCTCCCTTGTCCCCCAGCCTTGCCTTCCCACCACGTGCCCTCTCCTGGCATGAGCCCTGGCCCTGTCCCCAGCCACTCCAGTGTCCCTGGCAGAGTGTCACACCTCCCTGTCCTACTCTCCCTGCAGCACAGTGGCTGCTACCAACATGAACGAGACCAGCAGCCGCTCCCACGCCGTGTTCAACATCATCTTCACGCAGAAGCGGCACGATGCCGAGACAGACATCACCACTGAGAAGGTGAGAGCAGAGCCTGAAGGACTCGGGGGAGCCCACATGGATCCAGGAAGGACTTTGGTGTTCTTTCATCAGCACTTGGGACGAGGTGGTGTGGCCTGATGGAGGGTTGGAGCAGAAGGGAGATAAGTCCCAGGCACATGCCAGGCTCATGGTCCCTTAAGGGACTGGCCCCTGGACAGGATATTTGTCAGCTGGTGCCCTTCACCCCTGCCTGCAAGGATATTAGCCCTGCTCCTGACCAAATCCTGCAAGGATGACCCTGCAGAGCCCACTGCTGCCCTCAGAGCAGTGTCATCCTGCAAGAGGTTTTGGCTTCGTGCTGGGCAAGGTTTGCTGGGCCCACAGGGCTGACAGCCTCCCCTCTGCCTGCAGGTCAGCAAAATCAGCTTGGTGGACCTGGCCGGGAGTGAGCGAGCTGATTCCACAGGCGCCAAGGGCACAAGGCTAAAGGTGAGAGCTGACCCGAGGTCCCCTTCTGCTGCTGGGGACACCATGTCCTCCTCCCTCGTCCCCAGCCAAAATATCTCCTTTCCTTGCCTGGTTCCTTGCCCACTGCACTGCCAAAATCCTTGATAGGATTGTGTTTGAAAGCTGCCTAGTGCCAGTTTCACCAGAGTCCATGAGTCCCAGCTGGGAGGTGCTGGTTACCCAGTAAGACCAGCTGCTCTTTGCCCACACCATACTGGATATTCCTCGTTTTCTCCTGGGCTTTAATGTGGCTCTGAATTGGGGCCTGAACATCTGGGCTTTTCCTCTTCTAACCAGGAAGGAGCAAACATCAACAAGTCCTTGACCACTCTGGGGAAAGTCATCTCTGCCCTGGCTGAAATGGTATGTAGCCAAAACACAGACAAACAGTGGCACCAGGGGGAAATGGGCTCGGGCCAGCAGGGATGGGCTCAGTTCTGAGGGATGGAGCATCTCAGCTCCATGGGATGGAGCATCCTAGCTCCAAGGGATGGAGCATCTCAGCTCCATGGGATGGAGTATCTCAGCTCCATGGGATGGAGCATCCCAGCTCCGAGGGATGGAGCATCCCAATTCTGAGGGATGGAGCATCTCAGCTCTGAGGGATGGAGCATCTCAGCTCTATGGGATGGAGCATCCCAATTCTGAGGGATGGAGCATCTCAGCTCCGAGGGATGGAGCACCCCAGCTCCATGGGATGGGCAGACACATCCCAAGCTGTCTCTGCAGCTGGGACAAGCTGGGCTGGTGAAGGTGCCATCTACATAGGGACCCATGCCACTCTACTTGAGGGCCAGGGATCTGTGGTGGGTGCCAAGGAAAGAAGCAGCTCTCCTAAACAGTCTCTCTTTTTCCTTTGCAGGATTCAGGGCCGAACAAGGTAGGTGCCCAGGCCAGGTGGGGAAGGGGGTGTTAGTTTTTAGCACAGTGCGAGTGGGTGGGAGTGGGTTGCAGGGTGGTTTGGGAGTGAGACACTGCCTGGACTCAAGGAATTCTTCTCCTGGGGGCTGGCAGAATCTTCAGCCTCCTCCTCGCTCTGGGGCTTTCAGTACCCAGCCTTAAACAACCCTCCCAGCTCAGGGCATTTCACAGGCAGGACCTGTGGACCTGGGCAAAGATGCCCAAGGTTGCAGTGGCTGGGCAGAGCCATCCTCCTCCAGGTCCCCATGGTTGGGAACCAGCTGTCACCTTCCCTGGGAGGAGAGCAGGCAGCTTGACAGCCCTTCCCTTTGCTCTCCATTCCCCAGAACAAAAAGAAGAAAAAGACAGATTTCATCCCATACCGCGACTCGGTGCTGACCTGGCTGCTGCGGGAGAACCTGGGTGAGGACAGGCGGGGGTGTGGTCTGGTGATGGGCACGGCTGCCAAGCAGAGGGTGACGGGGCACAAGGAGCAGCATCTCCCTCATGGCTCTATCTTCCTGGGCAGGAGGCAACTCCAGAACTGCCATGGTCGCTGCTCTCAGTCCTGCTGACATCAACTACGATGAGACCCTCAGCACCCTCAGGTAGGAGGAAGTGCCCTTGTTCTGCCTGCAGTGAGCAAGAACAGGGGAGGCTGTCTGGGGCCCAGGCACTGCCACACGTGGATTGTCCTGGCACTGGGATCCTCCAACGGATCACCTACTAGAGGGGCTCTGCAGCACTCTTGCTTGTCCAGCAGCTGGGGTTTTGCCCCTGTTCTCACTGATGTTCAAGACCCTGCCCTTCCCTAGGTATGCTGACCGTGCCAAGCAGATCCGCTGCAATGCTGTCATCAATGAGGACCCCAACAACAAGCTCATCCGGGAGCTGAAGGACGAGGTGGCACGTCTGCGTGACCTTCTCTACGCCCAGGGCCTTGGGGACATCATTGACAGTAGGTACCACGGTTGCTCTCTGCCAGTGGCTCCAGGCAGCGATGGGCTGAGGTCCCGCCAGCCTGCAGGGCTGATGTCCCCACAGCCACCCTGCATCCTGCTCCACTGGCCCCACGGCAGCATCATGCTGCCTCTGGTGAGCCCCTGCACGCATGTTCACAGCCCTCAATTTCCCCCTGTCGCAGGGGGAGCTGCTTTCTGCCCAGCAAACCTTCCCTTCTTCCCTTCCACCCACCATCTTCAGCATCCAGCACCTAGCAGAGGTGCCAGGAAGGTGTTACTGGGACTGCACCTGCCCATGGGCTCCCCTCCCTGTGCTGTCGGATACCCTACTGAGATGAACCCCCTCTTGTTCTGTTCTCTCTGTCTTACCCCCACTCCCTGCCCTCTCTTTCTCTCTTAGCCCATCCTGCTGCAGGAGGATCCAAATGTGTGTATTCCCCATCACTGGTACTCTCTATTGCTTCCCGGCTTTTCGGAGATACAGGCTGTGCCCAGGGGCACCCGTGCAGCATGGGGAAGGGCTCCCACAGCCAGCCCCTGCTGATGGAGCCTGCAGGCTGCCCATCCTCAGGGAGCTGGCACAGGGGACGGTGGCAGAGTCGTGGTTAGCACCTGGGGCTGGGATAGTGCTGGAGGGACCAGTGTCCTCCCACTTGGCCATGCCAAGGGCCCAGTCCGCACGGGGACCTCCTCCTTCATGCTGTCGTGATGTTTGCTGTCGCTGCTGCTGCTGCTGCTGCTGCTGCTGCTTCTGCTGGTGCTGTGTCTCACTGGGACTGGAGGCTGGCACGGCACTGGGGGGGATGGAATGGTGCTCTACTGGTGAGCTGGTGGGCGGTGGTGGCCAGGAGGCTTTTGCCCATGGATAAGCACCATGGCCCCGTCCCACCCCGGATCAGGCAGTGCAGCCAGGCTATGGCGAGCCTGCTGAGGAGACGGGGGCCTGGTTGTCCCCTCCTGGCTCAGCTTCCCTGGATGTGGGCTCATGGAGATGGGTGACTAATCCTGCACCTGCTAACCTGTGCCCTGCCTGCCTCTGGTAGGCACCTCTGAGACCCAGTGGCTCCTCGGGACTGGAGGAGCATCTCCGATACCTGGGTCCTAAGGCACCACAGCTGACGCTTGGGGTGCCAGCTGGCAAGAACCACTGCCTGTAGTCCTGGCTTCACTCTCTGGCTGCCTGGCCAAGGTGCTGCTCCAGCAGGCCATGGGCTTCCTTTGAGCAGATCCTGTGAGGGAATCCTGCCACTTCTCCTTCCCCGTCTGCCTGACCCCTTTGTAGGGCAGAGGGCCACCCCCTCTCATCCCCTTCCTTTCTCATTCTCTGCTCCCAGATCTGGCTGATCTGGGGCATCTGGGCAGGGAGAACCAGGCTGTATGAGATGGAGAGGATGACAGAGGCGGTGGCACATACCTGGGGAGGACATTTGATCCCAGACCCGATGGATGCAGGACCCGATCTTGCAAAGAAGTGTCCCTGGGAGCCCAGGAAGGCTGCTTCCAGCATCTGCTTCACCAAACAGCCCTGTTCCCTGAAGGGCTGCCCGGCTGGGGAAGAGAGTGCCTGCCCTCGCCCTGTTGCTGTCTGTGCCGCAGTGCTGTTACCTGTGCCTTTTCCTGTAATTCCTGGCTTTTTTCTCGACGCACCGGCCACTCTTTTTTTTTCCCAACAGCTTTTCTTGTCTCTGTCTTTCTCTGTCATCCTGTCTGTGTGTCCTTCCCCGGCCCATCCCTCCTTCCACGCCCGTAGATGTGTCCGACTTTGAGAACAATAATGATGCTAGAGGGGCAGAGCTGAGTCACCGCCATGACAATCTCTCCACAGTGACCAACGCCATTGCTGGGATCAGCCCCTCTTCCTCCCTCTCCGCCTTGTCCAGCCGTGCTGCCTCGGTTGCCAGCCTCCACGAGCGCATCATGTTTGCTCCGGGCAGCGAAGAGGCAATTGAAAGGCTCAAGGTGAGAGGCTGGTGCCCTGCAGGGTGAAGGGCTCGGCTCAGTGTGCTGCGGCTTGCAGAGGGACCTCAGTGTTTTCTGGAAACCCATGAAGGGTGATCTTCATGGGAAGCAAAATTCGGATGTGCTCTTGAAGAGTGGACAGACTTAGAGCTTGCCCAAACTGAGGGTTTGGGTGTTGTAGGGTCTTCCTGGTGCTGTGTTGTGGGGCATGGCTGCCTTTGACCTGCGGGACAGGTGCTCCGGGCTTGAGATGGGCACTCCTGTCATGGGATGAGTGCTCCTGGTCCAGCATGGTGCAGGAGTAGGCTGGCAGCAAGGGAATGGAGGGGCTGGTCTTTGTGCCTCACTCTTTGAAGGTGGGACTGATGGAAAGATGTGGGTGAAATGCTGCTGCAGCTTGTATAAACAAGCCTGAAACTGGGCCCAGTGTCCCACTGCAGCGTGCTGGGCAGAACTGGGCGGAGTGGTCAGGTGTGCTGCCCACGGGATACACTAACCCCCTGTTTAACCCACGCTTGCCAGGAAACAGAGAAGATCATTGCAGAGCTGAACGAGACGTGGGAGGAGAAGCTGCGTAGGACAGAAGCAATACGGATGGAGAGGTGGGTGGGCTGGGCTGGAGTGGGACAGCCTGGGATGGGACAAGGTGCCATTCCTTGGGCATTTCCCATCCTCTGCACTTTGCTAGAGCAGTTGACTTCCTGGGGCAGCCAAACAGTTTGAAAG
Organism: Daphoenositta chrysoptera; assembly: GCA_013397915.1. Lineage (NCBI taxonomy): Eukaryota > Metazoa > Chordata > Aves > Passeriformes > Daphoenositta > Daphoenositta chrysoptera. Next base: position 16,176 of record VZRO01001101.1, on the reverse strand, counting down.
TCCAGCTGGACCCTGGGTTGCCCCCTGGGCACCCCAGTCAGCCTGCATAGAGGTGGGCTGCTCTGCAAAACCCACCTGAACTATGACGAGAGCTGTAGCAAGCCCTGCATTGCAATCCGTGGGACAAACCATGGGTTTCCATCCTAGTGCTGGCCCCAGGGGTGCATGGAATTTTGACAGGCTCTTCTTTCCCTTGCTCCTTCAGGGAGGCGTTGCTGGCTGAAATGGGGGTGGCCATGAGAGAGGATGGAGGCACCTTGGGTGTTTTTTCGCCTAAAAAGGTAGGATCATCCTATTCTGTTCTTCCTGGGGACTGGTTTTTACTCCCACAGCTCCCTTCTGATCCACTCTGTCACAGCTGGCCAGCCCCACATACTTCATTAGCCTTTTCTTGGCTCTGAAACCTGTGGGGGAAATCCCAGTATTGAGCCTGCTGGGTACAAACATGGGTAGAAACACAGGGCTAAATGTCCAGCCCCCACTGCTGGGGTGCTGCCCCCCTTCATGAGGGTATTTGCTGATAATCACTCTCTTGGACTTCAGTGTTAACTTATCAAAATTCATACTTTCAGATACTTAAAACTGCTGCCCCTGAAACCAGCAAGTGCTCGCTAAGAAATGTGGGTGGGCAAATATTCATCTCTTTATTGCTTGTAGCATTTGGCTTGGCCAAACCTCTCAAGCGTGTGTGTCCCCAGCTCAGGTGGTGACAGTCTTCTCAACCTTCCCCTTATGTGGCCCAGCTGACTTTTAGGATAAACTTGTACACTGTTGTCTTTGTTTCTTGTCCCAGCTGCTGCCTGTTAGGACTCCAGACCTTTGGGTAGGAAGCGTGGGGGTTTATTCCCCAAAGCAGGTTGGTCTTGGAGGTGGGGCATTGCTGTGGTGGTCTTGGTGCCTCCTTGCTCTTCAGCTATCTGGCAGGTGGAAACTCTTCTGACTTCTCCAGTGGCTGGTGAGAAAAGTTAGTGTGGATGGTGTGCAAACCCCATTTTGTTATGGGCATTGCACTTTACTGTCCTGCTGCGTGCCATGGCTGGGGTGGTTGCAGCTCCAGGAGCTCAGCAGAAGGTCACCACCAGCTTTACAAATCTGGACAAAAACTGCAAGTGAAGGAGTCTCAGCCCCCAGGGCTGTATGTCTGTCCAGAGGGGCCAGAGCTGAAATGTTACAGCCAACTTCTGCCAGCCACCATGGAGAAGAGCCCACCTTTCCCTTGACCTCCAGCTCTGCCTGCCCTGTTTGGAGTGAGTCTCTGCTGTCAGCCAAGGCTTGTGGCACCATGGTGAGGGGCCTCCTCTGCATGCTGGGTCTCAGCAGGCTGATGTGGTGTTCCTTACAGCCACTATTATCCTGTCTGGGAAACTCAGAACGTCTCCCACTGATACTCCTGGGACTGCCCCTGTTCCCTAAAGGTGTAATCCCAGCAGCTCAGCTGGCTGTGGCCAGAGAGTCCTGTGGCTGGGAGGGAAATTTTCCTCTCATCAAGAACAAAATGGTTTGTGACCCAGGGGTAAAAAGGTGAGGGACCTGTTAAGAAGAAGACCAGAAGGTGAAATTCAGACTGCAGATAGGGCTTCAGGTCTGCACTGCTTTTGGATGAACCTCTGGGACCTGCTCTTTTGGATGCATCATCTGGTGTAGAATCAGTGGAGGAAAATGGGCACTTTTACTTTGTTTTTGATCTGGCAGAGGGCAGGGTTAGATTGGGTATTGGCAAGAAATTCCTCCCTGTGATTGTGAGGAGGCCCTGGCACAGGTTGCCCAGAGAAGCTGTGGATGCCTTGTCCCTGGAATTGTTCAAGGCCAGGTTATATGGGGTTTGGAGCAACCTGGGGTAGTGGAAGCTGTCCCTACCCACGGCAGGGGGGTGAAATGAGATGTGTTTTTATGTCCCTTCCACCCCAACCCGTTCCATGATTCTATAATACACAGCACAGGTGGGAAGGGTCCTGCCCCAGGAGACTCTGAGCCATATCAGGGATTCCCCATGGGAAGGTTTCAGCTCTGTGTTGGGCCTGTTTGGAACGTGAATTTTGAAAGGTGGCCAGAGGGAGGGTAACTAGGGCTCAGCCCTGGGGGGAGGAAAGCAAGGAAGCTTGTGGCAGCAGGCCATCCTCATGCCAGCCTCTCAGCTCTCTGCAGTGCCCTGGAAAAGGACCTGTCTGGACGTGTCACCCCGAAGATATAGAGGGCAGGAGAGCCTGTGCAGAGGCAGCCTGCAGTGCTGCTGAGCTCCCACCCTCCTGCAGAGCATCCCTCAGTGCCTGGGCAGGCAGGGCACACAGGGATGACTCCTTCTTTGTCTCTCCCAGACACCACACTTGGTCAACCTGAATGAGGACCCGCTCATGTCCGAGTGTCTTCTCTACTACATCAAGGACGGGATAACAAGGTGAGGCCCAGGTCCCATGAAGCAGTGGGAGCATTGTCCATGTCTCAGTGTCTGACTTCCCAGGTGGGCAGTGGGGTGACAGCTGTCCTCAGGCTGGGCACTGTTCCCAGGGCACCCCCAAAGTGCATTCCCAAAGTGCAAATCCCCAAGATTTTGGTCTTGCAGTGCACCAAGGGCTGCTCCTGTCAGCTCCAAGGATGGGGCTGGGGGGAGACTCAGGAGGGGCTGCTTTGAGGAAGGATTGAGCTAGGTTTCCCCTGCAGGGTTGGCCGGGAAGATGCTGAGAAGAGGCAGGACATCGTTCTCAGCGGGCACTTCATTAAAGAAGAGCACTGCCTGTTCCGCAGCGACACCAAAACTGGTGGTGAAGGTATTTCTTGTCTGGAGGGGCTTCACTGCCCCGGGGACCCATCCCTCTGCATGTCCTCAGCACCTGCCCTCAGCTGAATGTCCTGCCCTCCTCAAACTAGTGTGGCTTTACTGCATGGCTGTGGCCTCTCCATGCTTCCAGATGAGCTACATCCCTCATGGCTGGGAGGGGAGCTCATGCAAGGCATGTGGGAACAAAGCACGGTGAGGAGATCAGGGCAGGATGGCTGAGCGGACTGTCCATGATTCCCCTGCTCAAGGTGTGGAGCAGAGTCCACCCCCCAAAATGGCAGGAACCTGGGTGTGAAGGGGCTGTGGGAGATGAGCCTGGGGAGGATGAAGTTGCCTCTGGAGGCTCTGATCTCCTCTCGCATGCAATCTCCAGCTGCCCTTAGTCCTTGGGACTGCTCTGATTAACATCAGGTTGGCTGAATCCTGTTAGCTGCCCATGGCGTGGGTGCTGCTGGTGGGTACCACCCACACCTGGGGTGCTGGCTGGGGCAGCTCTCCCTTTCTGAGGCTGCTGGAGCAGCAGAGCAGGAGATGCAGAATTTCTCTCTCTGCTTCCACCTGACCTTCACTCCCTTCTCCCCTTCCCACCATCTCCCCAGTGATAGTGACCCTGGAGCCCTGTGAAGGTGCTGACACCTACGTGAACGGCAAAAAGGTGACGGAGCCCAGCATCCTGCGCTCAGGTGGGTCCCTGGGGCTGCTCTAGCCCACCTTCCTCCCTCCCATGGGGGGCCTGCACTTGTCCCATGTTAAACCCACACCTTTCCCCCACCCCGTGCACATCTCTGCAGGAAACCGCATCATCATGGGGAAGAGCCACGTCTTCCGCTTCAACCACCCCGAGCAGGCGCGGCAGGAGCGGGAGCGGACCCCGTGCGCTGAGACCCCCGCAGAGCCTGTGGACTGGGCGTTTGCCCAGAGAGAGCTGCTGGAGAAGCAAGGCATCGACATGAAACAGGAGATGGAGCAGCGGTGAGAGCGTGGGCTGAGGTGATGGGGAGTTGGGTGTTCACTTCCAGGTTGGTCATCCTCTCCTTCCCCGTTTCCACCTAGGCTCCAGGAACTGGAGGACCAGTACCGGAGGGAGCGGGAAGAGGCGAATTACCTTCTGGAGCAGCAGAGGCTGGTAGGTGGCCGGGACACAGCTCCTTCTCAGGCTGCCCAGGCATGACTGAAGTCCTGGCAGATGTTTGTGTGGGGTGGATCTGTGTTCTAAAAACAAGGGCAAATCTATTGTTCCTGGAGTTGTCAGCACAAACACTGATCCAGAGGAGGGAGGAGGCTGTGCTCCTGCAGGGAAGAGGAGTGGGATGTGGCAGCATGGAGGAAGGTCACACCAGTGGGTTGCATCACCTCTCTTCCTGTCTCCCCCAGGACTATGAGAGCAAACTGGAGGCTTTGCAGAAGCAGATGGATTCTAGGTATTACCCGGAGGCAAATGAGGAGGAGGAAGAACCTGAGGATGAAGGTGAGGGCTGTGAGCCACCACGAGGTTGTTATGCTCTCCGTGGGAGCATGAAGGGTGAACTGTGGGCCGATGTCCTGGTAGTGCCATGACTGTCCCTCCATGTCCCCACAGTGCAGTGGACAGAGCGGGAATTGGAGCTGGCCCTCTGGGCCTTTAGGAAGTGGAAGTGGTACCAGTTCACCTCCCTCCGCGACCTGCTCTGGGGCAACGCTATCTTCCTCAAGGAAGCCAACGCCATCAGCGTGGAGCTGAAAAAGAAGGTGGGTGGCTGGGCTCCTTTGTGGTTCGCTGACCCACAGCAGAGGCCATGAGAACAGGCAGCCAGGCAGTGCTGAGGAGGGGTCGCCAGAGGCAACGCGTGAAGCTCTCCGCCCTCCCAGGTGTCTGATCACCCCTTCTGCCCCCTCCAGGTCCAGTTCCAGTTTGTGCTCCTCACAGACACGCTGTACTCGCCTCTCCCTCCCGACCTGCTGCCTCCCGATGCCGCCAAGGACCGGGAGAAGAGGCCGTTCCCCCGGACCATTGTGGCTGTAGAGGTGCAGGACCAGAAGAACGGGGCAACACATTACTGGACCCTGGAGAAGCTGAGGTGGGTGAGAGATGGCTGTGCCAGGAGGGTTTGGGTGCCCACAGCCCCGTGTCTCACTGCCACCGTCGGCGTCCCTCTCCCTGCAGGCAGCGCCTGGACCTGATGCGTGAGATGTATGACCGAGCAGCAGAAGTGCCTTCCAGTGTCATCGAGGACTGTGACAATGTGGTGACTGGCGGAGACCCTTTCTACGACCGCTTTCCCTGGTTCAGGCTGGTCGGCAGGTGAGCGCTTTGGCTCCTACGAGGCGTGGCTGGGACCCGTAGATAGCCCTGCGGGAGGAAACGCTGCCAGCGCCGCCCGCCACGCGCAGGGCGCCCGTGCCCTGTGGGACTGCAGTGCCATGGCTCTCCTCCGTGTTGGCTGCCAGCACCCCAAGGGACCCACGGGCTGCTGGCAATGCTCCTGCTGCCTGCCACGACCCAGAGCTGAGAGCCACGGGCTCCAGGCTTGGGGGGTGTGGGGGCCGTGGCTGTCCCGCAGGCAGAGAGCCTGTGCCGTTGTGACCTCCACTGCGGCGGGCATGTGTCCCTGTGCACGCGCTGGTGTCTGAGCATCTGTCTGTACAGTGTGTGCCGCATGTTTCCGTGCCCTTCCTGCACACTGGTTGGAAGGGTGCGGTGCCAGCAATGAAGATGGGCCACCTTGGAGAAGGCTGGGGCAGGGGCAGGGCAGGGCAGGGCGAGCAGGGGGCTGAGCTGCGTGGCCTGGAGGCATTCCCCCGTGCCGTAGCACATGGAGGGATTCTCTCCAGCAGCAGGGGCAGTGGCGAGCCTTGTGCCACCTGCTCTGTCCCTGCGTTCCCTGCAAAGCCAGGAAAGGGAGCCCCCAGCATTCACAGTGGTTCCTTGGGTTGCTCTTTTGTCTGGCTGTTGGTGGCTTTAGAGATGCACCAGATGGGCAGGTCTTTGTTCCCAGTGTCCCTTGATTTAAGCAGACAAAAAACCCACCCCAAAACCTAACCAAGAAAAAACAAAAAAAGCAAAATTCCTGTTCTTTCTGTTTGGAACAGCTGGTGTTAACATGTCTTCTATCTTGTTGTACTAACCTTAGTTCAGATATCTCTGGCTGCAACAGCTCTCCTCTTTTCAACACATGCATGAGCGAGCGCATGGCTGATCTCACCCCCTCCCCTACCTTCTCGAACCCCGACTCCGACATCACCGAGCCTGCTGACGAGCAGCACCAGGGGCAGGAGGAGGAGGAGGAGGAGGAGGAGGAGGACCTGGAGGAAGACATCTTTCCGGAGTGCCCGCTGTGTGATGGCCGGGATCCATTTTACGACCGCTTCCCCCTGTTCAGTTTAGTAGGAAGGTTGGTGAGGTTTTAGGAGAGCATGCCGGGAAGGACCTAGCTCTTTCGCATGAGGGAACTGCTTTTGGACACGACTCCCACCTCCGGGGCATCCCGGAGGTGCAGGGGGTGGCCGGCTGGGATTGCCGCCAAGCCCAGGCGCCTGGCGGGGTGAAGAGGCTCCCGCTGAGGTAGGGCTGTGAGAAGCATAGCGGTGGCAAGGGATGGCAGGGGAAGGCAGACAGTGCCTTCCTTTATGTGGGTATCTTTTTGGGGGAGCCCCTGAGAAGGGGAGCTCTGCTGTGTCTCCATCACTGAAAGAACTTGGGGAGCCACCTGGGGGTCTTGGTCCTGGGCATTTCTGTCCCAGGAAGGACCACCTCCCACCTGGCTTGGGATGACCCTGTGGTGCAGCTGACTGGGGACACACAGGCGCTTCAAAACCCTGTGTGCCTCTGGCACTGGCTTGGCTATCCTGGCTGCGTTGGTCAGTGTGAGCCCCCCTGAATTTGGAGGCTTGGATGTCCCCATGTGGTTTGGGGGGGATGAAGCTGAGGGGAGTGAATGGAGAGCCGGGTGCAGGACAGAGTGCCAAAAGCAGTGTTTGCTCTTCCCAGCTCTAGCCAGTGCTTGGCTTGGGGCCATACCTGCCACCTTGGCATAGGAGATGTCCAGGGAGGTTGTGGGGACCTGGGTGTAGGCTCCAGCTCCTCTTTAGCTGGAGCCAAGGACAAGAACTTTGATTTCTCAAACCTGTTGGCTGGAGACCCCCTTGGGCTTCATCAGTCTTGGCCTGGAGAAGCCCACCAGCTGCCCCAAACATGGCTGTGCCACCAAACCTGGAGCCATCTGCCCATCCCTAGAAGGGTATGTGGAGCTGCCAGCTTTCCAGGGGTTTTCCCAAGGGGGTGTGCACCAGGAGCTGTTCTGAGAGCCTTTGCCTCAGACAGGGGCTCCCTGACTGGGGGGAGCTGGGGCTCCTCTTCCTTGGTGTGCCAGAGCCAGGCAGCGTGGTGGGAAGGAGGGACCAGAGCAGGCAGAGAGGGTGGAGGTGGGGTAAGAGTCCTGCAGCCTCAGACCGAAAGAGCTGGGTTCTTCCCCTTTTATTTTATTTTTTCCTTTTTCCTTATTTAAAAGAAAAAAAAAATATCAAAACAACCCCAAAACTCTCAAGGGCACCTCAAAAAACCAAATAAGGCCCTGTGGCAGCGGCCCCACTCCATGCCGGGGGCATGTTCCCCAGAGCTCGGTGCCTCCTGACTTCTTTTGAGTCTGCCCTGGGTTTGGCTCCCCGCGCAGCAGCTCCGCCGGCCACATTTCTTGTGAAGTGTGCTTGGATTGGTTTATGATTGGAAGCTTGTCTTTAATTTTTTTTCTTTATTTATTTTTTTCTTTCCTTCTGTCTTTCTTTCTTTCTGTCTTTCTCTCTTTCTCCCTCTCTCTCTTTCTCTCTTTCTTTTTCTCTCTCTCTCTCTATTTCTCTCTCTCTTTCTTTCTTCAAATTTTTTTTAAATTTTGGTTATTTTAGGGTTTTTTTAATTCTTTTTTTAGCTGCTGGCTCTATCTCTTCAAAGCTTTAGCAAAAATTGGGGTTATTTCACTTTTGTCTTCCTTTGGAAAGGCTTTTCTTTGATCTGAGCATGCCATCTTTGCACCTCACCAATCTTGTGGTTAGTGTCCCTGCCCTCCTTCCTCTAGTGATACACTTGTCCCCCTCCTCCCTGCCTGGCCCACTTCCCTCCCACTCTTCCCTGCCCTCTCCAGTCCTCCGCTTCCACACCAGCTGCCCTGTGATTTCGGGTGGGTGGGCACACACCCTGCGTGTCTGAGAGTTCCCTGTGGTCACAGGGCTCTGCCCCAGGCATGAGGTCCTGCTGGGAAGCCCTAGCATGGTCTGACCATTTGTTCCCAGTGGCATCTGAGAAGAGATGGGTTGAGACGGGCCCATCAGGAGATCATGATTTGGCATCACCTGCTTCCACAACTTGAGTCCTTTGAGATGCTTTGGGTGGGAGAAGCCGTGAGGAGAAGTTGAAGGTCAATAGAAGTCACCAGAGCAGGGGAATCTCCTGACTTGGGAGTTGGGGTGCAAGTGCAGGGCTGCAAGAGCCCCCTGGGCACTTTGGGGTGCCATTGAATATGAAGATTCCTGTGAAGCTGGGATGCCCTGAGCAGCACAGCAGCCGTCTGGAGATGCAACCCTCACGGGAGCCTCCTGAGTAGAGGTGTCCTGGCCAGTCCCCAGCACCCTCCCAACCCACAACACCCAATGACACTGCACGTCAAGACGCTGGCGGGTGCCACAGGGAGAGGTGCCGGGCACCCCACTGCTGCCAGCTTGCACCTCTTGGCAGGGAGCTCAGTGCCAAAGGTGACTTGTCACTGTGGAGGGTTCGGCGCGCCACCGTGGCCAGAGCTGGATGACCATTGGAAGCTGGCAGTGAGGTGGAGGGAGGCAGCAACAGGACCCAAAACACTTGAGAAACAGAGAGTGGTGGCCCGACAGGAGGTGCTGACAGAGACATGGTGCAGCCATCGTGTTGGACTCTGGCATGGCACCTCGCCATGGTAGCGTCGGTGACCTGGGTGCTGCAGAGGAGAGCAGGGAGGCTCAGGCTTGCCAGGCATGCCGTCCATCCCTGTGACATGCTGGCAGGTGGCCCGGCACCCCGAAACCATACGTGTGAAGGGATGGGGAGGGGGGACGCACAACCTGATGTCGCCAGCCACACCACGCAGCCTCCCTCCCAGTGGTCTGCAACACTGCAGGCAGAGCCAGGGCCAGGAACCCCCAGCAGGTTCACCTCTGGAGGTCCAGGGCCTTGTCCTCTCACCTCCTTCACTCCTGACAGCCTCCATCTCCCTTGTCACCCTTCCTTCCCCCCGTCTTGCCCCCGTCCTCCCCGTGGTGACTCCGCAGCCGGCCCCTAGTTGTGTTGCAGCACCTCCTGCCCAAGTTCTCCAGCTCTCTACCACAGAGAAGGTCCTCTTGCCCTACGGTTTCACGGTGGCACCAGCGCAGCCCTCTCCCCTCCTGCCTGCCGTGGAGGTGACGGTCGGAGAGGTCTGCAGGTCTGGTGTGTTCTGTGGTGTTGTCCATGGCGTGTGCCACCCTCCTGCCCACCCTCCTGCCCGCGGCACGCTGCCTGCCCGCTGCCCCCAGCCCCTTCGCCTGGCCCTGGCTGCCTTCTCTTTAGTTTTGCTTTGCAGCGCTGCGGTTGCGCCCTGAGCAGTGACCTGGGATCCCGGCCGCTGCCGGCCACGCCCGCCGTGCCTGGGGACCCACGGGTGGGAGCAGTGACCGCTCTCCCCCCTGTTGTGTGTCCCCCCCTTCTCTGGCAGGGCCTTTGTCTACCTGAGCAACCTCCTCTACCCCGTGCCCCTGGTGCACCGCGTGGCCATCGTCAGCGAGAAGGGCGAGGTGAAGGGCTTCCTGCGCGTGGCTGTCCAGGCCATCTCAGGTAGGAGGGACTCCTATCCCCCAAAATGTGCCCCTTGCATCCCCTGCACCCTTTGCACTGGCTCACCCCCGTTCCTTCTTCAGCGGATGAAGAAGCCCCTGACTATGGCTCTGGTGTGCGGCAGTCAGGGACAGCCAAGATCTCCTTTGATGACCAGCACTTTGAGAAGGTAAGGTGGGGCCAGCTCTTGGTGGATGCCCATGGACCCCAGACCCCTGCCTGCCACCTCAATGCTTCCCCACAGGGACCCCCAGGTTCCTAGAGGTGGAGGGAAGGGAATGTGCTCTTGGTCCACCAGGTAGACCAAGGCCTCGGGTGCATCCTGCTCTTGCCTGTGTCCCAGGGGGGCTGCCGTGGGGTGGGAGAGAAGAGCTGGAGGTGGCTGGGTGCTTGGGATGCTGGCGGTGCCACAGGTGGGACCACCTTGGGCACCACCACCATCCCTGAGCTCCGCTCCCGGCACAGTTCCAGTCAGAGTCGTGCCCAGCTGTGGGGATGTCTCGCTCGGGGACCTCTCAGGAGGAGCTGCGCATAGTCGAAGGTCAGGGGCAGGTCAGCGACGTGGGTCCGTCTGCTGATGAAGTCAACAACAACACGTGTGCAGGTGAGGAGGGGTGACAGGCAGTTTGGGAGTGGCCCCTGAACCCAGCCTCTTGCACCCTCATTGACAGCCCACTGCTCCAGTGGGGGCTGCTGGCAGACAGAATCACAGTCAGCTAGGCTGGAAAAAGCCTTTGAGATCATCGGGTTCAACCTACGACCTAACACCACCTTGTCAACTCCCATGGCACTGAGTGCCACATCCAGGTTTCTCTTAAACACCTCCAGGGATGGTGACTCCATCCCCTCCCTGGGCAGCCCATTCCAGTGCTCAATCACCCTTTCTGTGAAGAGCTTCTTCCTAATGTCCAACCGAAGCCTTCCCCGGTGCAGCTTAAGACTGTGTCCTCTTGTCCTGTCACTGGTTGCCTGGGACCAGAGCCCAATCCCCACCTGACCACACCCTCTTTTCAGGGAGTTGCAGAGAGTGATGAGGTCTCCCCTCAGCCTCCTCTTCTCCAGGCTAAACAACCCCAGCTCCCTCAGCTGCTCCTCACAGGACTTGTGTTCCAGGCCCTTCACCAGCCTTGTTGCCCTTCTCTGGACACGCTCCAGCATCTCAATATTGTTCCTAAATGTTCTGAACACTGAGGGGATGACACCCTGCCTTGCTAAGAGTCTCCCCCTCTCTGCAGTGACCCCAGAGGACCTTCTTCTGGACAGTCCAGAGAAGCCTGCACCGGACGGGCCGCTGGAGGTGGCTTTGGATCACCTGAAGCTGGGCAGCATCTTCACTTTCCGCGTGACGGTCCTGCAAGCCTCCAGCATCTCTGCAGAATACGCAGACATCTTCTGCCAGTTCAAGTGAGCCCCCAGTGCCCCCCAGCCCTGCTTGTTCCACCATGCTCCAGCCATCACCCGGGGGCTCGTGGTGAATTTGGGAAGTTTCCTCCACCTCTGAGCCCTTTGTGGATGGAGAGGCAAAACCAAGGGCTGTGGAATCTGCCCGAGCACTTGTTTAGTCACTGGCAAAAGGCAGGGAGAGACTTCCATCAGCTTCAGGGAGTCCTGTGCCAGCCAAGGGTACAGACAGCAGCCCCAGGGGGAATAGGCTCTTGTTGTGGTCCCTTGCTTTCACTCCCCTCCCTGCTCAGCACGTCCCCACCCCACAGCCCCTGAACAACCTTCCTTCCCTCCACAGCTTCATCCATCGCCATGACGAGGCCTTTTCAACAGAACCCTTGAAGAACACAGGACGAGGGCCACCCCTGGGCTTCTATCACGTGCAAAATGTGCGTATCCCTCTTCCACCACCCCTCTGCCCCTGCAGCTGCTGGGGTCTCTGCAGGGCCATTGGCTGCATCCTCTCCCAGGGAAGCAGCTTCCTTCTGGCTTTCCCAGCCCCTCGCAGCCACCCAGCTAAGCCAGCCTTAGACATGGTGGACATGCAGGAGAAACACCAAAAGCCACTGTTGTCCACCTGGAAAGGCTGGGATTTCGGGGCAGTGGTCTTGGTGGGGAGAGCATCCCTGAATAGAGGGAAGAGTGGGTGAGGGATGCAGGGGACTGACAGTCTTACACCCTTCCACATCCCAGGTGCTGTTGCTGGCTCTAACCCCTTTCCCAGCTAAACTGCACTGTCAGTGGCTCAGCAGCTCTTTCTCTTCTAGATTGCTGTGGAGGTGACAAAATCATTCATCGAATACATCAAGAGCCAGCCAATTGTGTTTGAGGTGTTTGGCCATTACCAGCAGCACCCCTTCCCACCTCTCTGCAAGGACGTCCTGAGGTGGGCACATCTGGGCCACCCCCAGCCCCTGGTGTGGTGGGCTGCCTGGGGACCCAGAGAAAGGGGGGCAGGTGGTGGGGGGTGGCCCCAAGGTGAGCCTGGCTGGGTTTGGGGGTCCCTGGGGATGCTGTAACCAAGCTGGTTCTGTCTGCAGCCCACTGAGGCCATCCCGACGCCACTTCCCCCGTGTGATGCCACTCTCCAAACCAGGTAGGGAACCTGGTCTCCTACTCCTGTGCCCACCCGTAGTTCCCATGTTGGGTGGGTGTCCCCTTCCCCAGAGGGACCAGTTAGCACCCCAGGGGCACCACAAAATATACTACGGGTCAGAGCACTCGAAAGCCCTAGACACCCATTTCCACAATCCTCAACAGATGGAAAGCCCCCATCTCGCCTCCTGCAGAACAGCAGGGAGGAGGTTCATTGCTCTGTGTGTGCCCTGAGGTCCCTGCCTGCTCTGCCCTTTCCCTGCCATCATATGCCTCACTCCAACTGCTGGCAGCAGGCTCAACCTCTTACCTGTCTTTTTTGACCCACCGCAGTGCCTGCGACAAAGCTGAGCACCATGACTCGGCCTAGTGCTGGCCCCTGCCAGTGCAAGTATGACCTGATGGTCTTCTTTGAGATCTGTGAGCTGGAGGCCAATGGCGAGTAAGTCCTGCTGGGAGAGGGAGAGGGAGAAGGAGAGGGAGGAAGGCAGCGGGGGATTTGGCCAGTGCTCAGCACCTCTGGGCAGGCTGGCAGGATTCTGTGTCATGCTGCAATCCTCTCTTCCAGCTACATCCCTGCTGTTGTGGACCACCGTGGAGGCATGCCGTGCCATGGGACCTTCCTCCTTCATCAGGTACTCTCTGCCCAAGATGCTGTCCTAGCTCTGACTCCTCCTGGGACCTGTGTTAACTACTGTCCCTTCTCTCTGGCCTCGTGGGTCTCAGGGCATCCAGAGGAGAATCAGTGTCACCTTGGTGCATGAAACGGGCAGCCTCATCCACTGGAAGGAAGTACGGGAGCTGGTTGTAGGTAAGCCAAGCCAGCCCCCAGCCCCTGAGCTCCCAGGCATCCTCTCAGGCTGTTTCTTGCCCACATTCCCATGTTCCCACATGGAGCTTTATGCCTTGTCTCCCCTCCTGCCCTGCAATAGTAAAGCAGTGTCTGCCTGGCAGGTGACACTGGGACACTGCGTGGGCAGGACACCTCAGCCCCTGCCACTCTATCCAGGAGCTGAACCAGGATCTCTGGTGCTGAATAGCCAGCAGTGGGCTGAATGGCCAGTGCTGGGCAACTGCTGCCTGACAGGGGGGCTTCAGGCAGGCAGTCTGCCCCTGCCTTCATGGGGACCCTCACAGGGCCACTGCCTGTCACCTCAGAGGCAACTATGTGCTGCATTTGCAGGTCGAATCCGGAACACCCCAGAAGCAGACGAGTCACTCATTGACCCCAACATTCTGTCCCTGAACATCCTCTCCTCTGGGTACATCCACCCCTCCCAGGATGACCGGTGCGTGATGCTTTTTTTCTTGCTCCTCCCCTGCTGTGGTGAGGGATGGAGGGGGCAAGTAGCCTTTCCTCTCTCCCTTGGAAGGCTCTTGGCCCTTCTGCTGACCCATTGCTGCCTTGAGGCAGGGTTTTTCTGAAGCTGCACAGGGTCTTGGGGTACAGGGCTGCCAACCCCCTTCCTCCTCCTCCCCAAGGCCTTGCTGTGCTGGGGAGAGCACTACAGGGAATTTGTGTGTGGGTCCTGCTCTCTGGTGCTGGCTGTGACAGGCTGGCACAGGGAGGCAGTGGGTGCCGGTGTCCGGAGGATGTCCCAACTCCATGGCTAGAGGGGAGGGCTAGTTGTCCTGTGTCCCAGTAAAATTGCTGGAAAGGCCACTTGGCACCCATGGCAGATGGGTGCGAGTAATGTAGGAAAGCCATTCCTACCCCGTGTGGGTGACTTCAGGGATGCCCATCCCTTCCTGCCTATCCCAGGGGCTGTCATAGAACCACAGAATGGTTTGGGCTGAAAGAGACTTTAAAGATAATCTCATTCCAAACCCCCTGCTATGGGTAGGGACACCTTCTACTAGACCAGGTTGCTTAAAGGTGTCCTCACTGTAGGTTTGGCAGGGTGTGAAAGAAGCAGGACCGGAAGCTTTTTATCTCCAAGATCTCCCTGTGTGAGTCCTGCAGCGGCAGGGGGAGTCGTGGGCATGGAGGGCAGAGCTCTCCTCTGCACCAGGGCTACTGGTGGGACTCAAGGGACTGGTGGGGGTCTCTGGCCAGAATGTGTGCATGCAGGCAGCTGCGACAAGACAGGGATGGTCGTTGCCAGCACTGGGAGTAGCAGGACTGGTCCTTGGCTGGGTGCGTTGTGGTCATTGGTGTAGGAACATCCTGCCAAGCAACGGGGACCACTTTTTCCTTCATTTGCTTTGTGGTCATGACTGTCCCAAGGCAGGGTGTTTTTGGGGGAATTATTGGGGTCTGGATAGGATTTGCTACCCTGAGCACTCTCAGGGCAGCTCCTGGACACGGCAGAGCGGCTCGCACAGAGTATCTGGGCAGCAGAGGCAAGTCCTGGGGTCAGCATGCGTGCAAGTGTCGGACCAGGAGACTTTTGTCACAGCCTTGGGGATACAGACGGAGGCCAGATGGGGATGGTCAGACGAGGAGGGCCCAGCCCAGTGGAGCGGTGGTGTTTTTTTTGCTGGGAGCCGGGTGGCTGTGGCACTCACGGGCTGTTGGGGCTGCGCAGCTGTTTGTCAGCTCCTGATCTGGTTGATTGTCTGGTTGGTCCCAAATGCAGCCACACGGGATCTTCAGCATGCCTGAGGTAGCCTGGCAGGAGGGATGTGCCTCCTGCTCTGCCTGCCACCCTGTGAGTCCTGCAGGACAAGGGGACACGGCTCGGGCTGGGGGGATACTTGGGGTGTGGAGAGAAGCGTGGAGACTGGGGGCCTATTTGGGGCACAGACCGGTACACATGTCATATCTGTCCCCTATCTATCCCATGGAGCCTTCCCATGGTGAGGCAGGGGGAGGAGGGCGTGGCCAGCTGCCCGCAGGGTGCTAGCCACAATGCCCCCCACTTCCACTCCACATGCAGACGTGCATGCTGCACCCTGCAGCTGTGAGGACAGCAGAAGGGAGGCAGAGAGCAGAGCCAGTGCCCCTTCACCCTCCTCCCAGCCGCTTGTGCTCCCCGCTTTGCTGCCTTGTGCCACGCAGCCTCCATTGCCTGGAGCAGCCCTGGCTTCCCCTCTGCAGCCTCCCCAGTGCCCCGGAGCCACTCAGGAGGAGGCTGGGAGAGTCCTGAGTCTCTCTTCAGCACGTGTCCATCCCTGCATCGAGCGCCCAGGGCGGAGGCGCAGGGGGCAGTGCCTGGTGTCCCCCCTCGCTTCCCTCAGCTGCTACTGCCCATCTAAGCCCACACTAACCATGTGATTGTTTTGTGTTTTCGCAGGCAGTTTCTTGATTCGGATATGCCTAGGTATTATTTGTTTCCATTGGTTTTTTTTCCACCCCTCCTTCTTCTCTCCTTTCTTTCTTTCTACTCCCTTGCCTCGGCACGCTCACTCCTGCCAGAGGCAGCACTTGGACATCCAGCCCCTCATCCCTTCACATGCCCCATCCCTCCTCCCTCCTGCACTGGCACCTCTCGCTCACTCGACCCCTTTTGCTGTTCGTTTGGGCCACGCTCTGGCTGGCTGCCGCTCCCCCTCGCACGCCTGCGTCTCCATTGCCTGATTTGGGTTTTATTCTTGCTTTTTGAATTTGCTGCTCTCCCATCTTTTCTGGCATCTGGCACTGAGCGTGCCGGACCCTCCATTGTCTCCTGCCCCAGCCCCAGCTCAGCCCCTGGTGCTGCTTGGTGTAGCTGCAGGGCTGGTGAGGACAGTGGAAGTTTTGGGGCTTGTCCTGCCCTCTCCTGGGCACCTGGTAACGATGGCAGCACTGCAGTTGGTGTGGCAGTGGCTGCCCACCCCGTGCACGGTTGTCCTGTGGGTGTAGGTGTGGCATACAGGCAGCATGTCTGTATGCAGGTGTGACAGTGGACACACGCATACATGGCACAGACTCTTGTGCCCCTGTGTAAAGGGGCAGTGGCTGTTTGGGGACTCCAGGCTTCAGCTGGGACCACTGGGTGTGCCTGGCATATGCGCGCGAGGTGACAGATCTGTGGATGTGCCACCAGCCTCTGGATGGGAGCATTGTTGAGGCCCAGGGAAGGGGCCCACCACTGTGCCCCATGGCAGAAGAAGAGGGGCTTGTGTCTGG
>VZRO01001096.1:249308-262909 GCA_013397915.1 Daphoenositta chrysoptera | reverse complement strand
AAAGTGCTGCGTGCACAGCAGAGTGTCCTAGAAGGTGCTCCCAAGGGCCTCTAACCTAAATCTACCCTTTTTCATTTGTAATATGTGTTTTTGTTCAGCAAGAAAGAGCTCCTCTGCACAGGTCTGGGTCAGGCCAGACTAAGACCCTTCGCTGTATATGGTGAGCAGGTGTCCTCGGGAGCCTTCGCGTGGCAGAGCTGTTCTGGGATCTGCCGTCAGGTTATACCACTGCGAGCCAGGGGGGAAGGCACAGGCAAGGGCAAAGGACGGGAGAGAGGTCTTCATATGAGTTCCAAGGAAGGTTTTATTAGAGAGAGGGTTCAGGGACGAAGGCAGTGTGCTGAGGGTGTGCAGGGGTTTTTCAGGGGGGTGGTACTAAGGGTAGTGCAGACAGGTTAACCAGTCGAATTACAACTTGGGAGGGTCCAGGGTAGGATTGGCATAACACGGGCTTAATGGGGAAAGAGAAGGGACTGGAGGTGAGGGGACACGGAGTAGTAGAGAACTTTCCAGAGTAAGGGGTAGTACAAAGCTCAGGAGAGGAGACCTAGCACACTGAGTGACAGGGAATGGGGCAGGGTACCAAGTCACAGGACGAGCTACCATTAATGAGGGAAAACAGGGGACAAACCATTTGGGGAAGAAACAGCAATTAACAGTGAAAATTAGAAACCACACCACAACAATCCTCTGGCTCTGTCAGTGCCTTTTCTGTTGTCCTTGGACTGCCTGATGTTGGAACTGGGAACTTGCACCAATTCCAAGGTCTGCAGTGACAGTGAAGGTGCCAAACCTTGGATTGAGCAGTTGGAATGGTGTCTGTACAGGGCCAAACTAGAGTCCCAAACCTCCTTTGATGCTGTCATGTTTGTTAGCAGCTGAGAACACGAATAGAACTGTAGTTTTGTTCTCAGCTTGGGGAATCACAGAAACCCAGAGCACTTTGTGTTGGAAAGTATCGTCAAAATCATCCAGTTCCAAGCACCCTGCCATGGGCAGAGACGGTCTGCAGGCTCACCTGTCACTACAACTGGAAGAACACCTATCCACGTTTACTTTTCCCCCTTTCTGGATTAAAAGCTAAGATGAAAAGATCAGCTGGTTAAAGCTGAATTTTGTAGCTCACGGAACTAGGAACAGGAATCTCCAATGGGACCTGGTATGTCCATTCAAACTTTGTAGGATCTTGCAGTTGGAGCTCAGCCCCATACAGCCCAGGCACAGGCTCCAGGCTGATCCACTTCAGCATCCCCAAGTCTTTGTGGCTTCCCATGCACCCTGAGACTTCTGAATGCATTCTTGAATTCCCAGCTACTGCCGTGCAGGACATGAGAGCACAGTGCTTGGAATAGCCTGTTTGGTTCATTCTTGGCTTTGCTGCTGCTGACTAAAGTCAATTCGGAGTATATACTGAACACCAGTGAATTTTTGATGACATGTCTAAAACCTTGTGTGACTGTTCAGAGACTCTAAAATCCAGAGGTGAAAATGACAGCTTTGGTATTTAAGGACCCTAGAAATGTTGCCATCTGAATTTACTGGTCAAGGATTTGAATGCCAAAAATGAAAACTTGTTTCCATTGGCAACCCCTTTTAAATGGCATCAGTACACTTAGAGGGGACAGGCTATGACAGCGGGGACAGTACTTGGCAGTTAATGGCTTCAGATGTGGGAGATCACTGCTTTGCCCGGTTTCAGCCCAGAGTTCAAGTTTTCCCAGGGCCTTGTTTGACTGCTCATAGCAGGTAACTTTGACCAAATGCAAAAGGATGTAACAGCAGAACTTCTGGAGATTGTGCCCTAGGGATAGGGAGAAAACCTTGCAAATGATAAGCAGGCTCTGGAAAACTTAAAAAAAAAAAACAGATATAGTTCTGTGACTCTTCAGGCACGACTCTTTGGGTCTGGAGGTAATGTTTGCCTTGCATCAGCTACAGTTTTGCAATGACCCTGTAAGAACTGTTCCTGCTGACCCAGCAGGCACAGTAACGCCTCTGAAACTTCAAATAGTTGAAGTTTCATAGGGTCAAAGTAATGAAGTGAGGCCTCTGAGATTCTGCGGCAGGCTGTGATGTTTCAGAATACCCACCTGGTCTGTGTTTCTGTGTTTTTGTTTGCTGTAACCTATGCTTTTTGTTGCTTCACTCTGAAAGTCCACTTCCAGCTACACCAGTAGGAGCTGCAGAGGGTGAGGTTGTGTCCATTGGACCTGCAGTGCCAAAGGGATCAGACACTGCATAGAATCACAGAATCATTTTGGTTGGAAAAGATCTCCAGGACCATCGAGTCCAACCTGTGACTCATCCCCACCTTGTCACCAGCCCAGACCACCAAGTGCGCCCTCCAGGCGTTTCTTGATCACCTCCAGAGATGGGGGCTCCACACCACCTAGACAGCTTGTTCCAAGGCTTGAACACCCTTTCCATGAAGAAACTCTTCCTGATGTCCAACCTGAGCCTTCCGTGGCACAGCTTGAGGCCATTTCCCCTCATCTTGTCCCTTGTTCCCCGGGAGCAGAGCCCAACGCCCCCAGCTGCTCCCTCCTGTCAGGGAGTTGTGCAGAGCCACAAGGTCCCCCCTGAGCCTCCTTTTCTCCAGGCTGAGCCCTCCCAGCTCCCTCAGCCTCTTCTCATATGACTTAAATGTGTGGCAGAGGGTACCAACTTAGGACAGTGTGTGAGCAATTAGAGAAATTGGAATCTCAAAGGCTTCTTCTCCTTACCAGGGCGTCAAGAGCTGGAGAATATTCAGCAGCCCACAGGCAGTGTCTGCATGGGCTGTATGATTTTCTGCCAATATCTCAAGGAACACAACAGATGAGTTATGAAGAGAATTGAAGCTGAGTCTATTGTGTCTGTGAATTATGGATTATATTAGAACCCTCTGTCTGAGCAAAATGTAGAAGCCTTTCTTCCTACCTCTATCAGCTGATGTCAATGTAAGTCTTCTGCAGGTGTGGTGAAGTTACTCAGAGAATCATAGAACACTTCAGGCTGAAAGGGATCTGAAAGCCTGTTGCAGACCGTTTTTAGGCTTATTAGTTACCTGTTTTCTCCGTTAAGAAATCCTGCCCTGTTGGTATGGTTTGCCCCGGTTAGTTCTTCACCCCACCTATCCCCTAATGTCGATTATGCCCTGAATACTCTTCTGTTATACCCCTATTGGTTATGTACTTGTCACCGCTCCTGGTGCCTCCTACCCTTAAAAACCCCTGCACACCCTGAATCCTTGCTTTTCCGTCCCTGGACCCCTTCAAGAATAAAGGCTCTTGGAACTCCATACGGAAGCCTCCCTCTCATCCTTGCCCTCGTCGACGCGCTTCCCATCGGGCTCGCGGTCTCCACCCTGCTGACGGGGCGTCGCTGCGCTCCGCTGGCAGGAGGCTGCTGAGGACACCCGCTGCTGGCGCAGCGAGGGGATCCCCGGGCTGGACCCTGAGCCGCGTCAAAAGCCCATCTCATTCTGATCCCCCATGCCATGGGCAGGGACACCTTCCACTATCCCAGGTTGCTCCAAGCCCTGTCCAACCTGCCCTGGAACACTTCCAGGGATCCAGGGGCAGCCACAGCTTCTCTGGGCACCCTGTGCCAGAGCCGCCCCACCCTGACAGGGACGAATTTCTTCCCAATATCCCATCTAATCCTGCCCTCTGACAGTGTGAAGCCATTCCCACTTGTTCTGTCATGTCATGCCCATGGTAAAGAACTTCTCAAGAATCTTTTGATTTTGCTAACGGCAAACCACGAAAGCTATGGACAAACAGAGGAATGTACTGCTGTGAACTTACTTGTTTTTTCTTTTATCATTAACTTTCATCTGTCATCTGAATGTCCAGGAAACTAGGGATCAGGAATAGCTCCTCGGTGCCTCTAATGCTCCTTAGACTGTTTTCAGCATACAGACATGTGATGATGCTGGATGGTTTACATTTTAAAGGAGAGTTCATCTTGTAATTACCAAAATTTCACTCACAAAGAGAAATTATGGTTCTGGTAGTCTGGGAACAGAGCTGACTTGATTGCTGGGAGTGAAAGGAGTCTGAAAATAGTAATCTAAGAGAGGTGCTTTAATTTCCTCATTTCTTAACGAATGCTGGTTTGCTGTGTAGATTTAAATTGGATACAACTCCCTCCCTCTGGCCCAAGCTGCATCTGGAACTTTCTGGTGGTAAACTTGTGGCAGGACATCCCCTCTCTCTCTCATGCCTGAGGCATTTGGAAGAACCCAGGCCAGACTAAAGCACAGCTGGGGGTCGGGTAGCCCAACGAGGGGCTAAAAGCCCCATCAGGGAGGTGCCCGAGATGTCTGGGAAAAGATAAAACCCATCAGAGAACCATCCCCCAGGTGCCTGAAAGTCTGAACCCAACCCTGAATACTTGTCTTGGTAAAGGAGATATAAAAAAGAGATAAACATAACTGACTGAAAGACATGGTTTTGTGTCTATAAAGGCCCACGCAACTATCACAGAGGCAGAAGCTTCTTAAACACCCCTTGGGATGTGTGAGGGGACTTCTCCCTAGAGCTTGATCAACTCTAGGCCTCTTGTTTCCTGGGAATTGAGTGAAAGGAACCTCGATGTGGACTCCATCAAAATTGGATGGTAAGAAACATTGAATCCTAAGTTACACAATCTCTTCGCTAGCTGTAATTTTATTGGTACCTCTAAACTCTGTGTGTATCTTACTAGTAAGCCCTTTGTTTTATTCCTGTGTAGTAATAGTCTGTTTAAGTCTTGTCTGTCAGATTTTATGTCTGTTAAATACATAATTCATTTCATAATAGACTGAATCAGCCGTTATTAAAGAACTTGTGGATAAGGTGGATTTTTGGAGTGCTGGTCACTTTAATACATATCCTGCCTGCTGCCATAGGCCTGGGCAAAGACAGGAGCTCAACTAAATTCACAAAATCCATTCATAACAAAATTCCAAGTTTAGTCCTTAAACAGTCAATTCTCCATCTCACCTTTCATCATGTCTCTGTGTGCTGTGGCACCACTCACCACCTGGTGCTTCCTAGCAGAGTCCTTTATCAGCAAATGCTGGAAGCTGGGCACAAAGAGAACCTGATGGTGAAAATCTCAGACCTCCCCAGAAACCCAGAACTTGGGGCACTCTGAGTCTGAAAATGTAAAATTGGTTCCACTGCTTGAGTCTACTGAAAGCAGAATTTCAGGGAGCTGAAATAGCAAACATTGCTGTTCTCCAGCTGCTGTAAAGCCAGGGCTCTGCAGAGGTACTTTGATTTCATTAAACAATTTTCAAGTCCCACTCAGCATTGCTACAATCCTGCTGGCAGCATTTCCTAGGAGCTAGTCTAAGAGGACAATATTTAAACTCTGCAGTTGGCTCAATATTTAAAATTACTATTGGACTGGCTACAACACTGTGCCTCGGTGGTTGGAAAGGAATTTTACATACTCAGCTTCTAGTGGAATATTAACTGGTCCCAGCATACGAGAGGCAAATGGTTCCCTTTTTAGGGATGAAGTGGAAAGCTCAATGTTGTCCAGACCACTGCAGCAAGGTGAAAAACAACAAGGATCTTGGGACTCTGAATGCCAAGTTCTTTCTGTTCGAATGCTTTGAGCGGTCTCATTCCACGTGTTTCATCACCACCTCTGATTGATTGCAGAGAAACCATGGCAGAAGCAGGTCAAAGAGCTCACCTGAAGGTTTTGCCTTGATCTGAGGCAGCCTGGTCTTGGCTCTGGCAGCAGGGAAGTTGGGCATGGCACAACAGGCTGCTCCTGAGAGTCTCCAGCTCAGTTTAAATCCTTTGCATTGTGGTGCTCTGGTGTGGCTGCAGCCACAGCAGAACATTCCTGGCTGCAGGTGAGGGTGTCCAAGATCTGGGAGAGAACATCTTCAGCTGCATGGAACAAGGAGAATGGATGCAGAGAGAGGCTCTGGCTTTTGACTGGGAAAAGTTTCAATCGGCATATTGGACCCCGTTCCCAATGCTGAAATCCAAGCTGGCTGGCAAAAAGTGTCCAACCCTTTTTCTTTTTTGGCTTATGGACCTGCATCCACCTCTGTCCAGGCAGTGCCTGGGCGGGATGGCAGGTGAGGTTCCTGTTTGGCACTGCCTCTGCTTGTTCCCCCATGGTTCCTAGCACCATCTCCATGCTCATAGCTCTACCACCTGGCACACACACTCTTTAGCAGAATGTACCCCAGGTCAGGTTCCTTTTCTGGGATCCCACAGCAACAACAGGACATGAATCCAGTGACCATTGAGTCTGCTGGCCTTTAGGGGTCTTTGCCCCAAAATACCTCTAGTGTTGAGTGATGCCCAATTCCTTCTGTCACTTGAGAAGTCAGATTCCCCCGGTGTCCAACCTTGTGACCGGCTACCATGCAGCAATCTGACAGCTTACAAGCAGGAGGAACTTTATTCTCTTTCTTATCAAATTTGAGCCTCCCACAAGTTCTTTGTGATTTGGGAAGTTCTTAAAATGACCCCGTGCCACAGAATTTCAGTAGAACTGCAATTTGAAGGCTAATGGAGGAACGTCATTCGTGGGATCTTCAAAACGGACATGGTTCTGAAGGACACCCATCTCTGCCTTGTGAACAAAGTGAGCTTGCTTGAAGGCAGGAGTTTCCAACATCGTTTTCCCAAAATCCCTTTAACTTTTGGGCTGAAACTGGGTATCCCGGTGATCTGCTGTGTGTCTCGTGTCTAGGAGGCTTCTCGTGGGTGCTTCGGTCTGCAGGGTGATGGTGGCAGTTCCACGTGGGTGAATTCCCCTCTGGTGCAGGGGAATCCTCAGGGAATGCCAGCTTGTAAGTGCTTCCAATTGCTGCCAAGACGTGAAGGTCCTGGGTCCAGTGCTAAGGAAAGAGTTGACTCACCCCATGGAAAACTAATGTGAACAAAATAACTAGATTCTGCCTTTAGTTATGAAGATATCAGGAATTAAGTGCTCCCTGAATTCCCCAGCGGGGAATTCAGTCCTGGGAAAAAGGTACTGCAGCCCATCGCTTCTCAGAGAACTACTGCTAGATGGAGAAAAGCTGGCAACAAATATTTACCCTGGGATCAATTCTGTTTAAAGTGCAATGTTTGGAGCAGAGCTTGGACATGGGGAGGTCAGGCATAGGATCAAGGCTGCATTTATATAAAGACAGAGGGATAGGCACTGGGAATCCTTGCTTGGAAAGGGAAGAGACTGGAGGATTTTGAAAGACACGCTATGAAGATCTTAATTTTTGTCCTCACACTGAGCATTTTCTCATGTTCAGGTAAGTTGGAGCTACGTCCTCCTTCTTAGGGTGGTTTTGGGGGGAAAAGTACAAGCCTACAACAACCTTCTGATGGAACTGTGCCTCCCTCTCAGGTTTTCCAACGTATGACTATGAACTCCCTGTCACAGAAGAGGCTCTCAATGCTTCCATTGCACAGATCAATTCCCAGTCATGGAGCAGAAACCTGTATGGTGTTGTCAGGAGCCGAGTCATGGGGGTAAGTGCGCAGACAACGGAGATCCTTTACCTGAAATGTGCTTTGCTGTGATGGAACACTCTTTTCCACCCAGTCCTGCAAACCCAGATTTAGTTGGAGTTTGCTGATGCTGCTTTAAAGAGGGTGGGTTTGGGCCATCACCTGGAGTTACGGCCTTAGGAACCTAAATACCTTTTGTATGTAAGTTTGTAATTAAAACACTTTAGGAAATCAGATTTTTCACGCCTAGAGTAGAAGTCCTTGAGGGTTGTCTCATAGGATTTCTTTCAAAAGTGATGTTTTTGAATACTTCCAGCTAACTGCTTTGCTTTGGGCATCAAGCAGCTTGGTTCATCTGATGCTTTTCACTGATTAAATGCCCCCACAATTCAGGATTCTTTCTCTGATCTTTATTTATGTCATCTGTTTCTATGCACCAATTCTGGTTTAAATCTGCTAGAGTCTAAGTGCAAGCAGGAAACCCCTATCTGTTTTAATTTGTGGTGCTAAGAATTACACTGGATACCCCCCGAGTTAAGGAGTTAAAGCATCTTAATTCAAAGTTATCATGTCCATGCTCCCGAAAACACCCTCGGAACCTTTCTGTTTCTCTAGGTGGCCTGTATCAAGTCTTCTGCAAGAATGAATGTCAAGATGATGTATGGATTTATATGGTTTGGATTAAAACCCCCAAATATTTGAAAGTAGTGGGAATTTGTTGTTTGTTTGGGGGTTTTTTCGGGGCATTGCTTTTTTTTTTTTCTTTTTTGAGTCTCCCATCTTGAGCTAAAGCATTGATTAGACTATGACAAAGAGAAAAGAATAATCAAAAAGCAACTAAACTGTCTAAAGCTTGGGGCAAAGCCCATCAAGGCAGCTTTCCCCACACACATCAATCTGCTCTAAATTGGGCACTGACCCCCAATGCCCTTATGCCATCTTCTGCCTCACAAAGAAGCCAGATTGCCAGGGAGTGGGGACAACAGAAGAGTGACAAGGACTAACGATGTGTTGTATTGACCCTCATTTCTCCAGGTGGACATGTGGGACAGCGATGCTTACAGGTTACATCTGCAGTTCAGCATCCGTGAGACCGTCTGCACCAAAGCTTCAGGGAGAGACCCCTTCACCTGTGACTTCAAAACTGGGCCTTTCGTGGTAGGTGCCCCTGGTGGGAGTGGGAACCCTCCCCACCATGCAGGACCTTCTCAGGATGGGTTGGAGTGCTGCTGGTGCTGAAAAATGAGGAATGGCTGGCTGGCTTCCTGGTACAACCTGCAGCATGGAGTGGGTGTTAGGTGGGAAGGGTCAGTGGTGGGAAACTCTTCTGCCTGGTCAGTGGGGAGGGCAGGGAGCTGAAAAGAGGATTTGTGTCTTGGAGCAGCGTGTAGTGAAGGTATGTGTGCTTTCGGGGCCAAATCCTAGAAGGAGTGGCTTGTTCTCTAAGATAAGAGGTAGAAGAGCTGATGTTTCACTTGCTTCTGCCTATCTGGGCACCATAGAAAGGGTTATCTTCCCATGTAGTGCAGATCCCCCCTCTGTGCTGACAGTGCCGATCTCTTTCAGATTTTTAACTCCCAGCCTGAAATAAAAAAAGGTTCTTGATACAGCTCTTGCTCTGTTCTGAGTCTTAAATCACTAGCTTTGGTATAAATACATTGTCTTTGAGTCTGGACTTTTCTGTGCACAGTTACTTGGGCCGAGTCACATCTCTGCTCTGGAGCTAAGCAACTCGTGTGTGTGTAGATGGCACCACACGGAATTGTTGGTTATTGCTTTGCTGCTTTTCTTTAAAAACACAAATATTGGTGGCTACGGTGTTATCCCTTGTGTCCTAAACTGACACCATCCTTCTCTTCTCCTTGGGGCAATGTGGTAGTGTGAGGATGTGTTTTCCAAACCTGAGTGCAGGTTTTGCTGCAGTTTTTTATCAAATTGCAGGGACAACATATTTAAGGGTAGTTTAAACTTCCAGAGCTGGAGCTGCCGTTGGCGTAGCCCTGCACTGTCTTTCTCTTTGTGCTTGGTGAAAAGCTCACCAGAGCTGTGAAAAGGATCTGGAGGTTTTCTCCTACCTCGAGCAGGCTCAAAGGTTTGTACAACAAACACGTAGTTGTGGAGCAATAACCTGTGTGTAGTCGTGTATAATCTTTCTCAGGTTTCTTTCTCTTGGAATTTATTTTTTAAATCCTTCTTCGGGTTCCCAGCCTCAGTGAAGCTCACATGAGAGGGTTTGTGTTGGATGTTTGCTCTATGAGATTGGCTTTATTTTGTTCTGTTACAGCCCACTGCTTCCTGCAGGAGCCTTGTGGAAGTCTCTGGGGAACTGATTTCCACCATCACCGTGCGGTGCCATCGTGGCACATTCAGCTCTGAATCGATGAGCAGCGAGGAGGTAAGGAGGGGGAAAACCAATTTTTGCTGCCTGGAGGAGTGAAAATTCTGCTTACCCTCTTTTAAAGAGAAGTCAGGTGTCTGTGTGTGCTCCTGTTGCAGCTGGAGGTCTGGATCAGGCAAGTGGCTGTGGTTTGAAATCCAGCTGCCAGCTGGATTCCTTTCCATCAGCTGAGGGCTCTGACCTTGCCTGGGAGATTGTGACTTTCTGTGGCAGTCTGGCACATCCATCAACTCCAACTCTTCCTTCATGGAGGATGTGCCTGGAGAACAGTGATTGGCACTTCTTGGGCACAACAAAAATCCCTGTGGCTCTGACTCTGTTACCAAACCCAGCTCTCAGCTGAGCATGTCATCACAGCACAGCCCAAGGACATTTGGTCTGCTGAGATCTGTGTTCCCTTTTTGAGCTCTTTTTTGGTTTTTAGGGTGTTATTCAATGCTGACCTAACCTGGGAATTCCTGCTGGCTGTTTCCAAATCATGCCAGTGTCCACTTTATCTGTGAAATCACTCTTGAACTCGTGTGTCTGCACTTAGAACACAGTTCTACAGTGGGTGTTGTGCTTGAGGGAACAAAGTTTCACAAGCAAAGATTCGGACAGCTTTTATTTTTGGAAAATTCAGGGAACTAAATGAAGAAGTTGAACTGTAGAATCACTGAATGGTTTTGGTTGGAAGGTCCTTAAAAGCCCATCTTGTTCAACCCCCTGCCATGGGCAGGGACACCTTCCACTATCCCAGGTCTCCAAGCCCCAACGTCCAACCTGGCCTTGGACACTTCCAGGGATCCAGGGGCAGCCACAGCTTCTCTGGGCCCCCTGTGCCAGAGCCTCCCCCCCTCACAGGGAGAAATTGCTTCCCAATATCCCATCTAACCCTGCTCTCCTTCAGATCAAGGCCATTATTCCTTGTCCAGTCACTACAAGCCCTTGTGAAAAGTCCCTCTCTTTCCGCCTTGTAAGCAAATAGGATTCTTTGCTACTTTCCCTTGGCTTGAATTGCCAAATTAGCTCTTCCTTTATTCTTTTTTTTCCCTCAAAATCTCCGTTCAGAGCTAGCTAGTGAGTGCACCCCAGGAAGCCTGGCTTTGTAGAGCAAGAAGACTGTGTGTGAAGCCCTGGAATGTGTAACACAGTCTGGATGTTCAGTCAGTCCTCTGTGGGTTGACATAACTGTTGTTTAACAGGGCACTCAGCACCAACACTTGGTTCTACAAGCAGACATCTTCCCTCAAGTATTCCTTTAACCATCACTTAAAATTCAGCGCTGTTGCCAATACTCCTGCTGGGGAATGTGTTTTCCTGCAATGTTAATAAGGAATAAATGCCAAAGGGAAATACTGCACTTGAAAAGGAAAAGTGTTTCCCTCTGCAGAGGGCCGCAGCAAGTGCACTGTTAGCTCTTGCTGTGGAGCTGTAGCTCTGCTCAGGGGATCTCAGCTGGGCTGAGGTGGTGTTGGTGTACCTGTGGGGGCATTTGGATGGGAGAAGGAATTGTGATTGACTGAAGCTGACAGAATATCCTGAGTTTGGCAGGACCATGGAGTCCAACCCCTGGACTGCAGGAGCATCAGCAATAATCTTGTATTTGGTGAAATTAAAGAATGAGGTTTGGAATTACTCTAGTGATCACCTAGTGCCTGAGAAAATGGAGAGGTGGGACTTCTTGCCAGGTGAGGTTTTTAAAGACATGTCTTTGATTTCCAGATGTTGCACGTGCCAATAATGACCCCTAGCAGGCAAGGCAGCGCTCGCAGGGAAGGTAAGCCAGTTCTGCTGTTGCCTTTTCTTGGTGTTAAAATTAAGAGTTAAACATGCTTAAAGGGTTTTTTTTTTTCGGTATTTATTTAAGGGTTTTTAGGTGCACCACATTGTCTAGGTGGAGTGCACCAAGATGTACACTGGAATGCACACTCATGATAGACTGTGTATACAATTTATAGACTTTGTAAATTAGTGTATTCCTTAAAGACTCTCTAATGAGGGGCTTGGATGAACTTTTTGTTTTGAAGAGGATTTTTTAATGGATGGGTTTATTTTAGTTTATAGGACATATGTTAGAAAGGACTTTGGTTTTTAGGGTTTTTTGACTTTTAATTGTGAGGTTTTTAGGATGTTTGGTTTTTTGGTTTAATGGAATTTTGGGTATAAATTAAGTTATCAAACTTGGGGAATTATAAGGATATATAAAAGTTATATAAAAGTTATATAAAAGTTATATAAAAGGCTATATAGAGGGGTATAAAAGGGGTGTATAAAAAGGTTAAAAAATCGTGGCATCACTGCCATGCTGGAATACCCTGACCTGTGTTTTCCTTTTGGAACATCTCAAGGTCATCTGTCTGAGGGAGAAGACAATGTGAAAAATCAGCTGTTTGCTCCTGGTCATGGGCAACTGGTTTTTCCCTTGCAGAGGGGTGTCCAGTTGAAGGTGCAGGGAGGGCACTGTCTGTTGCTGCGGCCGGCCCAGGAATAAAGACACAGAGCCCAGAGTCCAGGAAGAATGAAGCGATGTGTATATATTATTAATTTACAGAACGGTTTATATCCTTTAGTTCGCTTGAAGCTTACATGAAGGTCAGGAGGCTATTGGACGTCTGGGTAGCCACCTACCAAGTTCATTGGTTAATTCTAACTTAACACCTATTTCAAAACATTTCCCTAAAAGAATGATAACAAAGGCCCAGCTGCAAGAAGTTTACAAAACGGTAACATTGTTTTGAGTTACTTGCATGGGAAAGACAGAAGTCTCAGAAAATGCTGCAGAGAGCTGAAGAAATTCTCTGCTGAAGCTTTCTTAGCGTCCACAACTGTCCTGCCAGGCTAGGCCGTGCTGAGGTTTATACATTTTCTGGGTTGTCAAATTTCTGCTCTCATAACCAGTCCTTGTGTGCAGGATGCTGAGTATTTTCTATTGTAGAATCACAGAGGGGTTTGGATTGGAAGGGATCTGAAAGATCATCTTGTTCCACCCCCCTGCCATGGGCAGGGACACCTTCCACAATCCCAGGTTGTTCCAAGCCCTGTTCAACCTGGCCCTGGACACTTGCAGGGACTGGGCAGTCACAGCTTCTCTGGACAACAATCAACACATGTTTGAAAGCACCTCATGCTCACAGATGTCTCCATGTTCTTTTTTTAGATGATGTCTTTGCTCCTGAGGCCTTCCCTTCAAGGGGAAGAGGCAGCAGCCCTGGAGACTGGAACAAACCCAGCTACTTCGGCACTGACAAGATGGAATAACCTGGTTTGGGTGGGTATGGATTAGGGTTAGGGTTAGGGCTGAGAGAACCAAAGAGCCTACAGCTCCAGGAACACTGGGGCTGGAAAAGGCCGTCCCAGCAGGGCCTACATCTTTGCTGCTCCTACGTCTTTCTGATCCGGACCACCCACAGTGATGGGGTTCAAGTTTGGATTAGCTTTTCTACACCCTGGGTCTGTAGGTTTTGTGGCAGGGTGGGGAAATGCCTCCTCAGGATGAAGGACTTCTAGCTGTTTCACTCCTTGGAAGACATCCCAGCTACAGAGCTCATGGCTGTCACCCACTTTTGAGTTGTCCATGCCGTGTATTCTGATGTATGCCAGTGTCCTGGGGTGTTGTGGTGTGCTATGGCAGGTTATTGGTTTGCCCCATAACCAGCCACTGCCATCTCCTCCCATCCCCTGTATTTGGTTCCTCCCTCTGGAAAATTCTGTATTCCCCGATACCCCCACGGTATTCCTCCCCTCCCACAATGCTCCCCATTGGTTCTGTACCC
>VZRO01001096.1:203749-249284 GCA_013397915.1 Daphoenositta chrysoptera | reverse complement strand
GCCTCCGCCTTCCTCTCCCGTCCGGGCGGGTGCCGGCACTGGGGAATGCACAGCCAGCTGGACAGCCAGTGTCCTGGCACTGGGCTACAGGTAGTGTGAAAAGTGTGCAAGAAAACCCATCTGTAAACTCGGCGTTTGAGTTTAGTGTAGGGTTCTAGCCCTTTTACCTCCATTTTCCTCATGACAAGAAGGACACGGTGGGGCTAGAGCATGTCCAGGGAAGGGAACGGAGCTGGGGAAGGGGCTGGAGCCCCAGGAGTGGCTGAGGGAGCTGGGAAAGGGGCTCAGCCTGGAGAAGAGGAGGCTCAGGGGGGACCTTGTGGCNAGGAGGCTCAGGAGGGACCCTGTGGCTCTGCACAACTCCCTGACAGGAGGGGGCAGCCAGGGGGGATCAGGCTCTGCTCCCAGGGAACAGGGACAGGAGGAAAGGGAACAGCCTCAAGTTGTGCCAGGGGAGGTTTAGATCAGATATTAGGAATTTTTTTTTCACAGAAATGATTCTAAAGATTTGGAATAGGCTGCCCAGGGAGGTGGTGGAGTCACCATCCCCGGAAGCATTCAAAAAACCATGTAGATGTGGCACCTGAAGACACGGTTTAGTTGTGCTGGCTTGATGGTTGGACTTGGTGATCTTAAAGGTCTCTTCCAACTTTAACAATTCTGTGATTCCTTCTCTCTTGCCTGGCAGAGACATGTTTCTGTCTGATGCTCCATGGATTCTCTGGACCTCATCCAAACCAGTTTCCTTCAGCAGGGATGTGTCGCTTGGTTGTGGGATCTGGAACACGCTCTGGCAAGGAGACAGATGAGTTGTTGGGTGCTCAGGCGCTTCAGAAAGTCACCCATTATCTCTGTGCTGGTGCTCTCCTCCCACCCATGGCTTGGTGCATGTATCCTGCAGATTCTTCCAGGAATGGCTGTGTCTTTGTGCCAAATCAAGCGCCCCAGGCCCACACAGCTCCTCAAACAAAAAAACCTAAGGGATCTGGGAGAACCACGGTGTAGTTTGCCCTGGAAAAGCACTTGTCTTGGGGAATCTGTGAAGGAGATGTTTGGAGCCTAATTAATGGGAATGATAATGAAAGACACCCGTGATTTATTGGAGCTGGCAGAGTCTATCCTACAGAAAGCACCTTTGCTGACCCGCCTCTGCGGCTCTGTGTGGGAGCAGCTCTAATTGCTGCTGCTACTTTACCTGCCATCTTAAGGAGTCAATCTAAAGGGAAGTGGCTTTGAAAGAGTTTCAGCATCATGGAATGAGCTCATTCTTTGGCATGCTAAACAGGTTTAAAGGTGTTGGGGAAGGAAGGGGAAATTACTTAGTGCTCTGTCTTTGTGATTAAAAAGGCTTGGAGCACTTGGGTACATATTATTAGCCGGTCTCTGTCCCTGTGGAGTGCCAGAACTGAGTGCTCCCTGTGTGTGGAGCTCAGCTCCAGCCTGTTGCATTGGAAAAGAGACAGTTTTAGATGGAATTTAGCACTGGTGACTCACCAAAAGCTAACACATGTTACTCATAAGCATATCCGTGTTAAACCTCGATGTGCTGAAGGAGACAAGCCTCCTGCTCTCCTGGAAACGAGATATCAAAGGAAAACCCAGGCACTGTGCTCCATTTGTAAGAATTATTTCATTAAATCCACATGCTGTTTTAGTTTATCCCCGAGCTACTAAACCAAATAGACCTTTTTAATCACTGCCTGTCTTCTTAGAGGAATCTCTAACTTTTCTTTGCCTTTGGAAAGTACCGGGTATCTTTAATTCTCTGGCTCTCAAGAAGAGCTATCCCCTTCTCTGAGAAGCAGCACTCAGAAATGCTTTGTGTTCTTGTATCTAACGTCTAACAAATCTCCAAACCAAAAGCAAGATGTAAAATCTTCCTGAAAAAAAAAACAAACCCATGAAACAAATGGGGAGAAATTTATGGTTCTTGACACCCAGAGCCATTCAAAATTTAATGCTTTCTGCTTGCTCTTGAAGATGGGTTGTAAGTGTAATTTTATGGAGCTGTATTTCATGCAAGTGTCATTTATGGAGCTGTGTTTCCTACCAGTTTCCTGGGTTTTGGACATCTCAGAGGCAGATACATCAGGAGATTTAAAGAGAATATCAACCCCAACCCCAAAAGCCCCTTGTTTCTCTTGCTTTTCTAAATTTGACTTATTAGTTGCAAAGTCTGGAGAGGAATCTTCCTGATTTCGCTTGTATCCAGAATTAGAGAGTTTCATTTGAAATGAAAAATTAAACAGATTTCATGGGTCTGAGGCCAGGAAAAGTTATTCCCGGCTGTTTTCCCTGGGTTTTGGCATGGGTGTGATCCTGGCTGGCATTCTTACAAGCCATGCAGTGTTTGATGGGGCATGGGGAAAATGAATGCTGAGTGTTGAAATGGCAGTAGCTCAACTGGCTTAGCTTAGCTGAGGATATTTTGGGGGAGGCTGGGGAAATAGCAATTTAATAACAGAAGACTTTCATCTCTTTGCTGAAAGGACCTGGTGCTGACAGGCAAAGCTAGACAAGTCCAGGTAAGAAATGAAATGTGATTGTTTTCTTTTACACGCCAGAATGGGTAACTGACTGCTGCAAAAATTGCTCGGGCAAGTGGCTGACAGTTTTTCATGCTGGATTTTACATTTCTGAGCGAGGCCTTCTTATCTTTTTGGCTACAGGAATTATTTCAGGAGAATCCTGTGCCTGACTTTGTGCAAGAAGCTAGGCTGAACGAACTCACTGGTGCTTTGTAGCTCTTTTTATTTATTAGAATGTGCTAAATATTCAAGAGGAAGAAAAAAAAAATCAGTGCCATTGTTATATAAAGAACATTTCTAAGTCTGCAGTCTTCAGACCCACCAGTCTGCTGGTGCCTGCAGGAATTAGAAATTGCGTATGAAAAACCCCATCAATGATTAATGAGCTTACTTCAGTGACAAGTCCTAATCAGATTTTCTGGATTTATTTCCTAGTCCATCTCCAGAACCGGGAAGATTGTGAAATTCCCATGGCATGCTCTGGGGCCGGTTTTTCCCTTAAATAGCTGAGGGACATGGGGAGTGACAGGAAGGGGGAAAGCTGCTGTGCAAGAGCTGATCACCTGTTAACAACCCGAGCCTGCAACGAGCTGGAAGCTGCTTAATGGTGCTCATGGCTCTGAATTGCAACGAGGAGCATAAAAATGGCTCACACTTACTGCCCACCTTGATCCCCAAGAAGCAGAAGGGCCCTGACGCTCTGCTTTTCCAAAATCACCTGCCTAAGGCAGTTTTTTCTTGTGCAAGGTGAACCCTGACCCGTAAATTATACCTGGAGTCTCCCCAGCAATGCTTTATGTCCTTGAACAGAAAAATCAGAAGCGAGTTCCTGTCTTTGCAAAATACATGTAGATGGTGAAAGCTGATGGTCTCTTGCTCATTAATCACACAAAGAAAGAGTTTTTTAACAGGAAATCAACTTCCTTCAGCACCAAGCCAAGGGGCTGTGATTTCCTCCTCAAGTTTTCTGTATTTTTCTCACAATTGCTCCC
Organism: Daphoenositta chrysoptera; assembly: GCA_013397915.1. Classification (NCBI taxonomy): domain Eukaryota; kingdom Metazoa; phylum Chordata; class Aves; order Passeriformes; genus Daphoenositta; species Daphoenositta chrysoptera. The sequence goes on along the minus strand of VZRO01001096.1, from coordinate 245,764 downwards.
TGACTGAAGTCTCTGTCACCGAGGATGGTGGTGGCAATTGTGAGGAGCTGATTAGCAGCACTGGACATGCAGAAATGGATAGACTGGCATCCTTAAATATTAGGGTAGGGTTTTTTTGTTTAATGGAAGAGTAACAGGCAGCATTGGGCCTCTTTTCGTACCTAAGAAATCCAGCATCTGACCTGCAGAGTGAAATGGATGCTTGTTTTTCTGTCTCCTATAAATATAACAACAGAGCAGGGCTCATGGCTCTCCTGGGGTATGGAAAAATGAGCTTTAATCCCCAGTGTCCTCATTAAGGAACTACTGAAATTTCGTTGCGGTTTTATATCCTCATGTCTTTGTTTTTGCTTCTCCCGTTCACCCACCCACATTCTACAGTTCTCGTAAAGCAGCTTATTGCTTTCTGTGGGGGAAAAAAAAAAAAAGTGAAGCACCAGAGGGAAGGAAAATCCCTGCAGAGTGGGATCTGTTGCAGAGGGCGTGAGCTCCGTGTCGGATGAGCTTTGGGAGTGAGAGCTGGAGCAGTTTGTCGCTTGGGGAAGTGACAGGCTGCTGTTTCACTGCTCCTGCCGCGGAGCCTGGCTGTGATGGCCGAGTCCTTGGTGTCACCTGGCAGCTGTGGCAGGCGACAGCATGCTTTCATCTGCTCAGAGGGAAGGGACTCGGAGTGAAACAGAGCCGGGCAGGACCTTTCCCGCTGCCAAGGTCAGAGCGCAGCTCAGGGATGGGGCAGAGGTGTCACAGCAGAGCGGGGAATTGCTGTGACAGTCTCCCGGTGCTGCGGACAGCAACAATTTTTGTCTTGCCCTTTGTCGCCCTCTTCTCGGTCTGTTTTGAAGGATCAGACCCACAGCTGCATGGAGGAAATTGTTCCTACTTAGGGAGGACGCAGAGCTTGGATGATCCTTCACACTTCACAAGCCCTTTCGTCTAATTCCAGGAGAAAACCAACAGGACTTCCTCCTCTGGAGGAATGGAAAGGGCTCTCCATTGCCTTCAGCCTATTGCTCAGTGCTGGATTGTAGAAATGAGCTTGTTAAAGAAGCAGGCAGTCGGGAAGGACTTCTCCAAGCAGGGTTGGGTAGCTGAGGCTGGAATGCCGTGGGATGGAGATCCCTCATCCTCTTTGGGCTCCAGAGAGGAACCCTCTTGGGGGAAGTCTTTCTCCTTAAACTGAGCTGAAATTCCCCGTGTTCCCACTGGTTCCTGTTTCTTCTGTTGTCACTTGGTCCCCAGCAATGATTGCAGTGGCTGGTCCTGGCATCCCCTGTCTCCAGGGCTGGGCAGGATTCCGGGGCTCCTGGACAAGCTGTTCTTAGAGAGTCACTATATTTAATCCCTTCCACACGTGTGGACTCTCCTTTCTTGCCCAAATCTGTCTCTAAAATTTTACTAACAAAATTGTCTTGCAGAAAAATTTCAGGTTTCCATGGTGACCAACTTGCTGAAGACACAGAGTGTAGGCTACAGAGTGCTGGGGAAACTTGTCACATGCTCCCTCCGAAAAACACATCTCCAATTTCTTCTGAATGTTGTCCTCTCAATTCAGATCCATTTCAGAGCAGACCATACATCAGCTTCTAGCCTCAATCATCTCTGCTTTCGGGACTTGATAATGTGTGTCCATTTGTGTCCCATGGGACTTACTTCACTGTTGTTAATTTTTCTAACAGTCTGCTTCTTTTTATTCCCTTTTTTTTAAACCCTAATTAGCCATTGCCATGACATTTGAGCACGTATGAAATGTTTTGCATGTGCAGGTTTCTTTTTGCAGATTCCACGTGGTGGGAAGCAAATTAATAAGCAACTTGCTGGAGCTGAATACACTTTCCCCCCGGATGTTTGGTTGGTTTCGTGATGTATTAGACCAATTCCCAGCTCTGACATTTCTCCTTCCTCCCTGTTTTTAAAGTAGATTGGAGAATGAGAAGAATCAGGATTCAAAGATCCAGCATGGGAAGAAGGAACCTGATGTCTTGGCCTTTCCTTTTTGGTGAAAAACTGTTCTGCAGTGGAGTGAGAGTCTTTCCCCAAATTCACTTTCTGCTCTGCTGGCAATTGGAGGAGCTCATGAGATGCTAAATACACCCTCGTCCATGGATAGCCCTTCTGGCGTGTTGGGTCTCCCTGGGAGGACTCAAATTTATCCGTGTCCAGGATATTTGCACCATCCTATAATGATGCTATTAAAAGCTCGTTATTCCATCTGTTTGTTCTGTGTTGCTCCCTGCTTGCTTGTAATTTTCTGTGATGCTCGTGGCTAATTATTGATTATTCAAACTAATACACCCACACTTAATTCCTTTCTCTCCGAGCTGCGGACAGAGAAGCCTCGCTCCAAATCCAGAGGCCGGAGTTGCAGCCCACCAGGAATCTGGCTTTAATGGGGACTTGGTCGCTAATGTGGAGAGCTGAGGGCTGCTAATGACAGTGATTATCAGGTACTGATGGCTTTTGGAAGAAGGCCAGGTTAGAACAGACCTCTGATGTGTTCCTCACCTGGGAATGGTCTTAGCAGTCATGTCCTGTTCTCTCCACTCCCTGCACAGAGCCCACCCTGCGGGTCTTTGGGCAATGAAAAGTTACCGTGCAGTTTGGGGGATTCTTGTTGGGTTTTTTTAAGACTTTATCAGTGAAAATCAACTTATTTTTCTCTCTGAAGCCACTCTCCCACTCAGTTTGACTTTATTCTCCCTGCTGATTGCAGCGAGGTAGCCCGATTTGTAGGAATTTCCATCTCAGAAGCTTGAGAAAATGTAGTCAGAGCCCTCGATGATCACCTGTAGCAGGGAGCAGAAGGAGGTGGAAGGTGCTGTTGAGGTGTGGAGGTCTAACAGAGAAAGGGATGTTTACCTTTTCCATGGTGGTTTTGCTTTGCTTGGATAAACAGGACTGGGAACATCACCCCTTCATGGCCAGGTTGGACAGGGCTTGGAGCAATGTGGGATAGTGGAAGGTGTCCCTGCCCACGACAGGGGTGGGATGAGATGAGCTTTAAGGTCCCTTCCAACCCAAACCAGTCTGAGATTCCCCAGTTCCTTCGCTCTGGATGCACAGTGCCAGAGTCCTTCATAATCTGCCTCTCTGCTGCAGCTGAGTAATTTTTGCTGAGCATCTTCTTCCCAGTAGGGCTGATTTCACACCTCTGTGCTGGTTTTAGGTAAAGCCACAACTCTTCATTGGACAGGAACAGCTCAGGTGCTTTCTGAAACTCCTGAGCTCAAGTGATGGTGGCTTAGGCCTTCTCAGGTAGACAAATATGTCTTACTGGCCCAGGTGAGTAGAAGACCTTCCTGGCCTGTTCCTGCAAGACCTGGCTGTGTTTCCTGGAAGGGATGAGGTGGATTGACACATGAACCATCTTCAGCTGGGCTTGTACTCTTCCCTGTTTCACTCTTGCTTTTCCCAGTTCCCAACAGGCAGTCCTCAGGGCCAGGAGTTGGACTCAACAATCCTTGTGGGTCCCTTCCAACTCAGGATATTCTATGACTCTATATTTTGCTGATATGTGATCATTAAATGTGCACTTCTCTACACACATACACAAAAGGGAAAAACCCCACTTTTTTTTTTTTTCTCATCTTTTTTTTTTCCTCCAGCCCAAATGATTACAGGGTACTTTAAGCTCCTTGCTGCACACATGCAAACGCAATCACACCTAGGAGCTGATGTGGCATCTGCCATGCAGATGTTTATCTGGCAGCAGGGAGCAATACTTCCTTTGTCCACATTACTTTCCTGAGCTTTTCCTGGTCTCAAATCTCTGACTCAAGCACTTGATGCTTCAACATCCCAGTGATCCTTGCTGGGGATGCTCCCTTCCAACTCCCCTGGCTGAGAGTTTGGTCTGTGTAAGCAAACAACGAGTTTTGTTGTTGGATTTTGCTTGGGGAGATTTATACAGCAGCAGGGACAGGGAGGGAGCTTTCCCCACGCCCTTAGAGGCACTACTTTCCCTGGAAGGAATGTGCAGAGTAGAAATTATCCTCTTGGAGATTTTGAGGCTGTTCAGAAACTCTGAGGCAGCAAAAAAAGGGAAGGGAGACAGCAAAGCCATCAGGGATGAGACGGGCTTGCTGCATATAGGGACTTTGAGCGTTGTTGCCTCACCAGAAGGTGAAATGTTGTCACCCTTTTAATGCAAAGCAGTTGCAGGATGAGGAAAGAAGTGAGGGTTTGGATTAGTATGGGAATTTGGGGAATTTGGAGCAACTGCAGCTGCCCGCAGTGGCGGGGGCAGTGTCAGGACACCCAGACCCTGCACTGACCTCCAGCACTGCAGTCTGTCCCCAGGGAAGGGTGGAAACTGCTGACTTCTTGCTCTCTGAGCAAAGCAGTAAAACTTGCATCCATGGCAGAATCACTCCTTTTATATGCATTTTCTCTGTTTGGGTTTTTTGTACACCCCAACACTTTTTATGCTGACTGTGTCTGGGCAGGAATTCCTGTGGTGTGGGATGGATGAAGGACACCACCATACAGTGATGATGAAGAAAAACCGGGCTCAGGTCCCTTCTCTCCCTTCAGTCAGCATTTGTGAAATTTGGGCTCCAGGGTGCCACAGTATCTCATTTCCCAGACCCTGTTTTTGGCACCATGGCACAGATGCTCAGTGATGGACACACCACCCCTGGCAGTGGTCAAGACAAGATTGGACAGTGCTTGGAGCAACCTGGGATAGTGGAAGGTGCCCTGAAATGGTCTTTACAGTCCCTTCCAGCCCAATTTGTGATTCTATGATCATCACCAGGCACTGGTGTGGTGTGTGGCTCCACGGGACCGGTACTGGTGCATTGGTAGCCCTACGGCAAATTCTGTGCATGTGGGCTAGCTGGGAATAGGTGGAACTACCAGCAGTTAAGAGGGGTTCAGTGCTGCATGGAACTAGCCTAAAAGAGTTCCCAAAGAACAGACATGATCAGCTGGATGGAGCCTAGCCCGTGTTAGACAGAAGGGTGTTGCTCATCCCGGAGGAATGTGGAGATTTCCAGGCATACGCTCTGCTGTCAGCAACCTCGGTTTGCTCATCAAGACTGACCCCTGGATGATCTTTCTGAAATGAAGGAGGGTCTTTAATTGCCAAAGCTGTGTCCTGATTCAGAGTGGGGAGCTGCTGGGAGCAGGACCTGAGCGTTTTCCCATCAGCTCTGCCGTGGAGTGTGGGGTTGGCAGCAGGTCTGCGAGTTCAGCATGGACACTGGGGAGGGTTCTAAAGGAGACACAGCTGTGCTGAGGGTGGAGAACATCCTCTGTGGCACAATAAATCAGTAGCTAATTCCAGGGCTGTCGGTGAGCGTGGCTGGCCACTCCTGCTCCTGCTTCCCACTGGTGCTGATGCCCACTAGATGTCAGAATTGAATAAATGCAAGGGAGGCAGCATCTCCGTTCTCAAATTATTCCCTTTTATTTTTTCCCTTCTGATTTCTGGCCAGCTGTGTGATAAAATGACCTCTGTACAAGGAGGCTCGGCATGTTTAAACGGTGAAGAGAACAGGGGATGCAGAGAAGTGACTGAGACAAAAAATCCTGGCCAGGCTGGAGTGCTTGTTTTGCCTGTGGCAGCCCAGAGCTTAAATTCTGCTCCAGGCACAGAGACGGTTTTGCTTTTTACTCCGTGGGACAGTGGAATTTTCTTCCTCCTACATGACAGACTTATCCTTTTTGATAAAACGGCTTTAAATCAAATTTCCCAGCCACCCCTTGCCTTGGCTGTGCAGTGCCTTTGGTAAGAGGAAAGCTAAGAGAAATAAATGCTGCTTGTGGAGAGGGTTTGATTTTAGAGTTGAAGTCTTCTACCTGTTCCCAGCTCCCACCTCTCCTCTTGCTCAGGAGCTCAGCTCATTCACTGCAACTGCTTAACTTTAGCAAGAGCATCCTTAATGGCTCTAAAGATTAGGTGTGCTAATGAATGCTTTCACAGTCAGGAAGAAATTTGCTGCTGTCTGACATTCACAGCTGCCACAGCGTTTGCTCCTTTCAAACCTCCAGCTGGCTTTAAAATCCTGATATTTTTCCCAGGACAAATTGTTGCCTCTGTCTCATGGCACAGTGGGAATTCTCTGAAGGAAATGGAGCACCAGCACTTGGCAATCGTCACATGGTGAAGGCTTCTGAGAGGGTGGCTGTGATGTGTCTGTGGGCACTGCTTGTCCTCTGTGACCAACAAGGAGTCTGGGCTGGAAAACCAGCATTAGACCTGGCAAGGGGAGCTTAAAACATAGGTCTTAACTGTTCCAAGGAAGTAAAGCTCCTGGAAGTGATCTAGATGTTCGTTGGAGATTAAATCAGGGGGAGATTAAGCTGGGAGAAACGTAGCCCAAGAAGGAAATTGGGATTTCATGTTGGCCTCCAGAGACTAAACTGGTTTAGGGTATTATTTATCTGTGAGACTTGAAGGACGAGACCACCAGAAAAACCACAAAGCCTAGCAGGATCTCAGGGATAACAGACCCTGATTAATGAGAGTTTAAAAAGAATCTTAGGTGCTTTTGGAGAAGGAATATTTTTTGGAGCAGTGGGAAGGTGATGCTGCTGGCTGAGCCTCCTGATCTGGAATGAATAATGGCGAGGGAAAAAAAAAACAACCCCAGCATCCCAAATGGAAGGCTGTGGATTTAAAGAGAAAATAAAACCCATAATTTCATCAAGAAGAAGTCCTGTGAAGAAGAATGGGGAAACATTTAAGCCTAGGGCTACATGACACTTGTGGGTTACTGGATAGACTTGTTGAACCTTTCAGGTTGGAAAAGGCATTTAAAATCATTGAGTCCAATTGGCAACCTAAAGATGGGGCAGCAAAACCCCAGTAACTTTTTCCATGCGTGTTTCAAAGGTCTTTAATTTCCTTTTGTGTTTGAATACTGGAGGCAGTCTTGTTCAGCAGTGAGAAACCTCCATTAGGCAGGTTTGCTGGGGGCTGTGGGAGCAGATAGAGTGGATAAAAGAGGCAAAACAGAAAACCCTGTGGTGGTCTCTGATGCAGGGGCTGCTAAGGCATATTTTTATAACTTTTCTGCTTAGTGGAATGGTCTTCCAGGGTATTTTGGTGGGAAGAAGCACTGACTACAGGTAATGCTAGAACTGATTGCAAAAGCTTTTGAGTTGTTTGGTTTTCTAAGCTGGTGTTTTATTAACTGCCAACTTTTTATCCTCCTGGAGAGAACAGGAAAAAACCCACTTGTCCATGCAATTTTTTCCACCTTCTTGAGCTCTTTTAAAGCATTCACAGGTCCTGCTGGTGAATTTTCTGGAGCAGGCTCCACACCACCTTCCCTAGCAGAGGGAAAAGGACTCAAATACGTGAGGTTTATGCATCAAGAAAGATGCACACCCCCTTTTAAAGGGTTGGAGCAGCGGATCTGTGCATCTGCAGTGTGTTCAGTGAACCAAAACACAGCTTTTTGTCCTAAAAGCTTAAGTGCCAAAGTTTGAAAATGTACCTGTTGAAGTGGAGGTGTCTGAGGAAAGATCAAAAGGGAGTGGTTGGGTGCTCTGTGGAGAGTGGCAAAGATTTCAGTTCCTTCACTGAAAGGGGATGGAACCAAAGCCTGGGCCTGAAATAATAGGCATTGGTTTTCTGCCACGATCATATGACTGTATCTTTCTTTAAAATGACTCTTCATTATGAGTGTTTAATCACTAAATGACTCTTTGGTTGCTATCTGCTGTTGGGCAACAGGCCATGTTCTGACACTTCTGCATTTCTCATTCCTCCCTGGCTGAAACAACTCTGCAGGAAGTTGCTAGCAATCCAGTTCCCCTAAAAATCCTATTTTTAGAGAGAATTTATTGAGAACATTGCCCAGTCCCAGGGTGAACAAGAGCAGAGATTCTCAGCGTGGTGCTTGTGCCTGCCGTCGACTGACATTTGCAGTGTTGGGTCTGCTGGAGAAGAGCAGCTCGGAGCAGAGGGCTGGAATTCCACAGGGATGTGCTGGGAGGCTGGAGCCTGCCATGGTTTGAATGTGAATGCTGCTGGTGCAGGAGACTCCACATATTTTGTATTCACAGCTATGCTCTGATACTGCAGGGCCTTGGCCTAGCAGGGGATTCCAAAGCCCAGGAACCTGGTCTATAGGTGCTGAGTGGGATCTTTGGTATCTGCCCCACTGAGCACCCAGAGAAACTGCAAGGCTCAAGTCTGGGGTTTAAAACTCTCTTTTTCTTTCCTTGATGCCAGGGCTGTTCATTTAGGGATGAGGCTGCTGTGGGACCTCGTGTGAGAGGTTTTTCCTTCCAACCCCAAGCACTCCCAGACCTGCCACTCTTTGCACAGCCCTGGTGTGTTCAGTGGTGGAAGGAACGGGGCTGGTTTCACCTCAAAGCTGCCAGAGCCAAGGGCCAGTTTGCCAAAAGTTTCTCATGCTTGTGCCTCCTCTCTGCTCCTAGAAAGAAGGAGAAACAGAAGAGGTCTGTGTTTACATGGAAGAGATGCTTTTCAGCTCTCACCTAAAGGGAGGCATTTTTGCCTGTATGTGTGATTTTCCAAGAGTGGGAAATTCACTCCTTAGCAGCCCATGACATATGGCAGAGCTCAGGAGAGGCTCAGCTGAAAGTCTTGTGAGCACTTTGCCTTGGCCTTCCTTGGACGTCTCATCACCTCCCTGCTGGGAGAGCAGAGGGAGATGTGACTTCTCTCCTGAAAACACACCTCCCTAGCCCCCTAAGATGTTAAAAAACATGGCAACAGCTTTGTTCCAGAGCTGGTGAATGACATTCTGAATAGTTGAGCCCAGTGTGGGCCAGAACTCCACACCAGGTTCCCCTCACACTAATCCCAATTAACGTAACCACAGGACACGCTGCTACATGGAGGCACAGAGCACAAATGTTTTGCCATGATTAGAGACCTGTAGGTACTTGCTAGCATGGAGTGCTGCCAACTTTGAGGTTGCTTGCTCTTTTGAGTCCACTTTTAGAGGAGAATTCAACCAGTCAGCCACCATCTGGTTCCAAGACACTGATTTTAGCAAACAACAACCACAAAAAGTCTGTCTTCCCCTCGTTTCTCCTCCCTCATCCTGCTCTTCGCTGATCGGGGACAGCCAGTTCAAGTGTGCAAGGGAAACACGAGCTGAGGACATGAAAGGCAGGGAGACAAGGCAGCTCTGAAACTAGGTTAGAGATGAAATGAGCCTGGAATTTGGCAGCTGCAGGCAAGGCTGGGTGGCCCGAGGGAAATGGCTCGAAATGATTGATGAGATAAATGATTAATGAAATAGCATGATTAGCCCGGGTGCGGGGTTGTGTTTCTGTTTGGATCCCAAAGACACAAGCCAAGAGGAGCTGGGTGGGTGTGAGTGATGCAGGGGAACAAGTGCAAGGGCAGCATCTCCCACAAGGCAAGGAGATCACTCAAGTCAACCTCATGCTGGCTTTCTTGCACCCCCTGGGTGTCTAAAATATGCCCCCCTCTTTGGAGGGTTGACTCATCGTTTGGTACAGGATTTGCCATCTGCACAGCTCTCTTTCTCTCTGTTCAGCTCAAATAGAAAGAATTTAATTTGAATCTCATTTTACACTTTGGTTTTTCTCTTACCTTCTCTGCCATCCACTGAACACCTGGGCAGAACATGGTGTTTTTTGGCTTATCAGGAATTGTGGATCTCCTGGGCTTCCAGGGCTGTTTGTGTGGGGATAGTAGTAACCTTGGGGGGCAGGGGGGTGTGTTCAGGTCTCATTCTGCTTTTTCCTGGCAGATATTTCTTTCAGGAAAGCAGGATGTTCAAACAACAGCTAATCTGTCATACTGATGGTCGTGTCAGTGGAGCCTAAATAAGAGATAGATCTGTGCTTACACCCCCCCCAACTCCTTGGAAGGTTTTGGAGCGAGGGGAGTGCTTGTGGGAGCTCGTTGCATCTGCTGTTAGATTAATAGAGTCAGCCTTTAGAATGACATAACCATGCCCTCAAGGGTTTGGGGTTCTTAGCGAGTTTGAAAGACAAATGCATCATTATGTGATTCTGGGAGATCCTGTTGCTCAGAACCAAAAAAGTTTACAGCACACAGTAGTGCCAATCCAACCTGTCCATGAGGAGGCAGCCTCAAGAACCTTCCTCTTTGGACCCATCAGATGAACTTTCTTCTTCCCAGAATGCAGACACAGGTGTTGGCTTTCCATGGCTGGCGTGGCCTAACGAGTGGCTACACCTTCCAAAAGAAAACACCAAGATCAGAGCAAAAGCTGCGCCCAGGAGATGCTGTTTCTCCCAGAATTTACAGCATCTTCTGGTTATTTAATGGCAGCTGGCTGGAGACTAAGTGTGGATGTGCACGTATCCATGCGTGTGTGTATATAGATGTCCTGGGTTGCAGTGTATTCTATTACCATCTACATGAACTGTTGAAACCAGGTGGGTGGTGTTGCTTTCCTCCTCCCTCCGGACTATCTTCTGTTAATGGGCTCATCAAGGTTTTGCCACATGACTCGTAGATAACCCCTTCCGGACAATATCCTGGTAATGGCCCATCAAGGCCTTGCCACATGGCTGACAAAATTACATCGTCCCATTGTGAGATGCTCCGCCCAGAGGGAGGAACCAAGCATTCCATCCTGGATATAAATTGAGATTTCGAACACCACAAGCAGCCTCTTCCACTGGATTCCCAGAGGATGAGAGCTACACAGCCACTGCTGGACCTTCTGAGACCAGACCCTTCTATAGGATCACCGCTTCCAACAGGACCACTTCATTCGGACTGCTACCAACACCCTGACCAACAGGGTGTCAGGTTGTATTCTGACTCTGTCAGTGGTTTTTCTACTATTGCATTTATTTTACCTTTTTTCCCTCTTCCTATTAACATTGTATTTCTGACTTGCAGTCTCTCACTGGTTTGTTTTCAAACCTTGACAATAGATTAAAAAGTTTCTTTAGCATCTACAAGATTTCTTCTCCCCCTGCACTCTGCAGCTCTTCAGCTGTTGTTGATTAGGAGGACACTGATGTATAGAAGCCATACAACACAGAAATGCCATATTTCTTCACCTCTCCCTTTCCCCGAGTGATGGCTTCAAGAATCCTGGAAGCTGAGCTGATATTCTGAGTAACGCCAGTCTGGGCTCGGTTCCTGCTCTTCCTGCTAAATACAGTCAGCTGGCTTTGCAGGGAGCTGCACAGGGAAAACCAGCTCTGCATCAAGGTCATTCATTTCCCCAAGGGCAATAAACTTCCATGGAACTGATTGTCAGAGGACTAAAAGCTGGATTTTGAAGCAGCCCTGACTTTAGCCCTGTAACTTTGTTGGTTACTTGCTGGGCTGGATGCAAGCTCTGGAATGACTCGGAGAAAGGTCAACGGGAAAAAAACCCCAATGTATTTCTGTGTGTATGTCCTTTGCTCATTCTTTTCTTCTTCCTAGCAACACTAAAACTGTGTTTTGGGGAGTGTGTGCTCTCTCAAAGGCTTGGGTGGCACCCTTGGGCTGGGTGCCACCACTCTTGAAAGGCTGAGGTGGCTTTCAGGTACTTGGCAGTTCGGTGAGCACAAAGCCATGAGCCAGCGGGTTTGGCTGACCTGCAAGACCTGGACCTCAGGAGATAAGGAGCTCTTACGAAACGACAGGAGCCATCCTTTGCCTCACTCCTGCTGACGACAAGGCTATTGGGTGGCTCCTCCTAGGACTCCTGTGAACCATCACCCACCGTGATTTGGCTTTGGGCTCTGAGATGGTTAAATGCCAGCATGGCACTGCAGCTGTGCCTCTTTTTTAGCTGAACATCAAGAGGCGGGCATCCAATGTCAGGGTTTTTGGTTTTTTTCTTCCTTTCCATGCCATCAAAATATTTTTTAAATGAAGGGGATTAAAACAAAGAGGCAGAAATGAGATCTCCGTGTGATCTGTGCTTTCCTTGAGGTTGTAGAGTTGTGTGACCCCAGGAAAAGCAGACCTTGCAGCCTCTCCTTTGCTGCAAAGGTGTCTCTTGCTGAAACAACCAGGGGATTTGCCTCCAGCTGAAGCCTCCAGGGCATGGAGCACTACCCAGAGTCATGTTGGCAAAACCAGCCCCTAATACTGGATTGCTGCTGAGTTGGATGGGAAGCCTTTGAGACCAAAGATCTCTAAGATGTGTCACCCTCATGAGATGGAGAAAAAAGAGCTGTACAAGAGCTAGGTGCACTGGTCTCTTCTGGGGTGGTACTGGTTGAGATTTAGTGGCACGAGGGATTAATTTTTCTTGTTTTCATAGAATTCCAGACTGGTTTGGGTTGGAAAGGACCTTAAAGCTCATCCAGTTCCATGTCCTGCCATGGGCAGGGACACCTCCCACTATCCCAGGTTGCTCCAAGCCCCATCCAACCTGGCCTTGGACACTGCCAGGGATCCAGGGGCAGCCACAGCTTCTCTGGGCACCCTGTGCCAGGGCCTCCCCACCCTCACAGGGAGGAATTCCTTCCCAATATCCCATCTCTCTGCCCTCTGGCAGTGGGAAGCCATTCCCTGTGTCCTGTCCTTCCATCCCTTGTCCCCAGTCCCTCTCCAGCTCTCCTGGAATCCCTTTAGGCCCTGGAAGGGGCTCTGAGCTCTCCCTGGAGCCTTCTCTTCTCCAGGTGAGCACCCCCAGTTTTCCCAGCCTGGCTCCAGAGCAGAGCTGCTCCATCCCTCAGATCATCCTCTGGACTCACTCCAACATCTCCACGTCCTTCCTGTGCTGGGAACCCCAGAGCTGGAGGCAGCACTCGAGGTGAGGTCTCACTGCCTTCCTGTAAGGTCTCAGGAGCTGAGAAGCCTCAGGAGAAATGTCACAGCCCCATTCCTTGCTCTCAGACTCCTCTGCAACCATTCCCTGGCTTCTACAAGGGCACATCCTGCAGGCTCCCCGGGATGCTGGGAACACGGAGGGTAACACTCAGCTGCCTGTCATGCTCTTTTCCCACCTGTCCTCCTTGCCTTCTGCTGGATGTGACACATGCTTCCCAGGGTGTCGGGAATCCTGACAGTTGCTGAAGTCTGTTTCAGAAGCCAGGCTGTACTTGTGATTTGAGGTTCCTTTGAGTAAAGTGAGGGGAGAAAAAAACCAAATCTTTTTTTTTTAAAAACATGGGCTATAAGAAGGAAACGGTGCAGAACAAAATGGAAGGCTGAAAGAGATTGGCAGGGTGGTTTCATCAGCTGATTGCTCTCACAGTAACCCTATAATTTTTTATAAAAAAAAAAAAAAGTAGTTTTCCAAGTAAGTGTCTTCATGCTTCACCTTTTCTGCTCTTGGTGTGAGTGGAAGGCAGTGCTGGATGCTCCTCTGCAAGTGGCAGCCAGTTTGCTGCTGGCACATTCCCAGGTGAAGGCATTGTGCAAATGTCAGGGGAGTGTCTCCAGCCTTGGTAAATCAGCTGTTGTTGCTTTCACCTTAACGTGAAATGAGATCCAAGGGGTGGGGAGAGGATAGGACAGCCAAAAGTTGAACTCCAAGCCAAATTAGGTCTGCCTCTGAAAGCAGTTTTCTGTTCCAGAGGTCTCTTTCTCTCCACATGGGGTGGGCTGGCCTTGGGCAGCTGCCAGGTGCCCTCCTGGATGCTCTTTCACTGCTCTTCCTTGGCAGGACAGAGGGAGAAAATAAGGTGGAAAATCTCCTGGATCAAGATAAAGGCAGGGAGATCATTCATCAGTTCCTGTCACAGGCAAAACAGACTTGCCTTGGGAGAAATTAATTTAATTTATTGCTAAAATTTGTGCAGCCTGGAGAAGAGGAGGCTGAAGGGAGAACTGAGAGCAGAATTCAGCTTCCTCCCAAGGGGCTGCTCCAAACTCTGCTCTCTGTGACCAGGGGAGGATCAGGCTGGAGATCAGGGAAGGGTTCTTCCCCAGAGGGTGCTGGGCACTGCCCAGGCTCCCCAGGGAATGGGCATGGCCGCAAGAGCGTTTGGACAGCGCTACCAGGGATGCACAGGGTGGGACTGGTGGGGTGTCTGTGCAGGGCCAGGGGTTGGACTCCATGATCCTTGTGGGTCCCTTCCAACCCACATGATTTTATGATTAAAATAGATTTGGATAGTGAAAAACAAAGACAAAACTCAAAACAACACTTTCTCTCCAACCCTCTTTGCCCAAGCTCATCTTCACTCCTTCGTTCCCAGCTCTTCTATCCCTGTCCCCTGAGGGACTGGTAATGGTTGCAGACAGCCCAGAACATCTCTCCTCTGCCATTCCTTCCTCTTCCCACTTTTCCCCAGGAAGTACTGGGCAGAGGCAACAGAGCAGCTCCAGCAGTGGAGGATGTGGGGCCAAGACATCCGAAATTTGGGCTGTGGGCAAATGGATTTACCCTTAGGGCTTCTCTTTCTAAGACCAGTGCAGGCAACAACACTGACCTCGTCTTGAGAAATATTTGGGGTTCAGTTGATGACTGTGCTACTCGAGGGTGTCATGATATTGCCAAGGTACTTCGAACTCCCACTTCCCTGTTTGTCCTGGCCTTGCCAATGTAGTGTTTAATAAATCCTTTACAATGCTGAGAACTAAAGGCTGCTTAATAGCTTGTCACTTCAGGTTTGTGTTATTTCAGTATTTGCATAAGTGCATTCATGATTTTGGCACTTCACTTCAAGCCACCACAGAAGTTTGAGCTCCTTGGCTTGCCCAGCACAACAGGAAGCAGGGCTGGGGGTAAATCACAAGGGTTGGTTTTCCTGTGGGGTGGGCAGGAATGTTCTGGCAAAAATAGACAGCTCCCAGTTGAGCCAGGCTGGAGCATCTGAAGTCTGTGGTCCTCCCACTTCTCTTCCTCTCTGGCAGCTACTCCAGCAGCAACAGCTGCTTCTTCAGCCCAGGCAGCTGAGCTCTTCTTCCAGAACAGAGAAACCTGGGCCCAATTCATCATCTCAGTTAAATGCCCGCACGTCACAGCATGGCGAGCTGAGCCAGATGCCTCACTGAGCAAAACCCCCAAATCCCTGGAAGCTGCCAGGACTTCAGCTGGATATCTGGAGTAAAGAACCTTCCTACCCTTCCCCTGGCTTTGTTCTCCCCTGTGAGCTGTCACTTTTTCTCAGGAAAATGTGTTTTGAGTACCCAGCCTGCGATGTGTTGGATGTGGACCCAGCTTTTTGTTTGGAAGGATTTTTTTGGCTACGCCAGTCAGAACTGGCTGAGGTTCCTTTTCCAAGAGACCTGTAAATAAGCAGGGTAACCACAGTGGTGTAGCTGAAGAAGCTTCCAGAAGAAGCTGAACTCCAAATGTTGAGGCAGGAGTAGCTCACAGAGCACCAGATGCTTTCTGCCTGCTGAAAGGTGACAAAATGGGTGTTGAGCTCCTGTGTATATGGATTTTATCACCTGTCTCTGCCCTGAAATGGGCTCTATAATCCAGCTTCTGAATCTTAGAGGAGAGCTTCTTCCCCAAGCCCTGGACTAACTGGCCGTGATCTTTACAAGTGTAAATAACGTGGTTTCCCCTTGTCCCTCTTCTCTCTTCCTACCCTGCATTGCTAGTGATATATCAGGCCTCATCTAGGTTGTTCTAAAATCCACATTAAACATTTTTATTTGGTGAATATATAGGTATTTTTCTTCTGTAAGGGAGATTCCTTCAACTCTTCCAGTTCCTGGCTTATTTCTAGGAAGCAGCAGATGTTCATCGTTGACAGAGCCCATTTGCAGTCTTGTTCTCTGACAATTCCCCCACCTTTGTAAAATCTTTCTGAGAGCTCCTTTAAAATGGCTCCTTTTACTTTTGGAGACCCATTGGTTGAATATTGACCTCAAAATATCTGACTGTTGTGCCAATATCAGATTCAATACTCCACAGGTTTTGGTGAGGGACCGTTTTTTGTCATGAGGCAAAATTGACACTTCCACTTCACAGGAGCTGCGATGGAGGAGATTTCCTAGGATTTCTGTAGGAAAGTGCTCCATGCTAATGTGCTAGGAGGATGGGAACAGCTGCTGTGAATCAGCAGTGCCCCTGGAGGCTCCCGGAGTTTGGAGAGCAGGGCACAGCGAGACAAAAGAAGGTGAAGCCAGCAGCAGTGGAGAATGGGATCAAGCTCAGAATACGCTTTAGTCATAGCCTTTAGCTGTGCCAAATGTAAATGAGAGCATTCCGTATCACTGGCATCCAGCTCAGAAGTGGAAACCAGCGAGCTAATGAGATGCTGGGAGGCGTGCAGGAATGCTGTGGATCCCAGGCAGCTCCTAGAGCAGGGGTGGGAAACTGAAGTGAGGTGGTGTTTCAGAAGCAACTCCTCCCTAAGCTTTTGAGCAGGGTCACAAAGCCATTGCTGAAATCAAGGGGCTTGGGGTGTGTGTCCTGTCCTGCGTGAGCCTGTTTGCTGCTGCTTGTGTTCCTGGATTTTAAATTATTCAGGTGGAATGGGACAGCAGCTTGTTGAACAAGGAACCTGTTAGAGAGCGGGATCTGTGCGTGGAAGAAGCAGAGGGAGAGGGCTGCTGGAGCTTTGGGGGCTCCTTAAATTAGCTTTGTTCCTAACCTTGATGTGAAGATGGGGTGGAAAAGTGGAACTCCGTGTCTGGCCATGTCCTTGGCCCAGCCTTTTCCCACTTGCTCTTCCACAGCAGGAACAACCCTGCTGCATGTCCAGAAAGGGCTCCTGTTTCCTCACCCTGAGAATGACTTAAGCAGACACTAAAATTCACCCTATGGCTCAGAAACTTGAGACTCGAATGAGCTCAAACGCGTGTATTTTAACCTTCCCTGCGCTCATCAGGGTGAAAAGCTGAACGTTCTCTGCATGGGAGCAGAAATTCTGTTGATTACTGGAGTCAGAAGTGGAGATGAAGAACCTCTCTCCCCCTCATCCTTCTGCAGCCGTCAATGACAGACTGTAAGTGTCACAGTGTGAATGTTGGCATTTTCCACCAGGGCTGCTGGGAGCCACATTTTCCAGCATTTAGTTCTTGTGTGACATGTGAGAGGAGAAAGGCTGTGCTGTGCTGGCAGGAGGAGCTGTGCCATGCGGAGGGAGGGGGTCTCTACCCTTCAGCAGGAGTGGCTGACCTTGGTCACACGTGGGGGTGGGATGTGGCTCTGGAGAAGCTGTGGAAGCCCTGTGGTTGTCGAAGTGCCACATGGTGAGAGTCGCAGATGGCACAGAGCATCAGCTGCTGGTCTCCAGCCTCACAGTGACAGCTTTTCCTATTCCTGTCCCTCTCACACCAAACGTGGGCAGCAACAGGTGATCTTGGGGCTGACCTACTGCACCCCCAAGAAGTTTCCTGCAGCAGCTCATCCTTCATAGCATTCACAGTCTGTTTAAATGGTGTTTGTGTCTCAGATTTTTTGGAGTGGATGGTGATGCTGCTGTAGATCACAGAATCATTCAGCTTAGAAAAGACCTTTAACATTGTGAAGTCCAACCGTAAATGGTGTGACTTCAGTAAAGAGCTGGGACAGAGCAGGGCTTGATGCAAGAATGCCACTGGAGCCGTCAAGTAGTCAGGTTGTCTGTCCCCAGCAACCTTCAGGATTGGTTCTTTTGCCCCAAGATTAATTTTTATCTTGTAGTGTGAATCAGCTGTGTCCTTAAAAAAGCAAGCAAAGCTACAAAATCTGAGTCATTGCTCTTTGCCTTCATGGAAATCCTGGTAAGGCCAACACAAGTTTGGGGCAAAACATCACTTGGATCTACCAGTCCGTCTATACACTCCAGCTGGGAAGGAGGGGATGCTGCCCCTATCCAGGGCTTCCTGCCTTCCTGGCAGGAGCCTTTCTATGAAGTGTTGAGATAATTTAGAATGTGACCATGCATACATAAGCTTCTGGCAATTCCCATTTCACCCTTTAATGAGCTTGGTTTCCAGAAGTTTTTTTGCCACCCAGTTATGCACCAGTTAAAACTGACCTCTGCAACCCCAGACTTGGTTCCCCACAGCATCACAGGGTAATTTAGGTTGGAAAAGACCTCCAAGATCATCGAGTCCAACCTTGGCACCATGCAAGAAATGCTGAATTTTAAATATAAGTCAGTGATGCTGTTATGGTGGTAGAGATCGAGTCTCAGACTGGTTTGGGTTGGAAGGGACCTTAAAGACCATCTGGTTCCAACCAGGGAGTGTATGATGTTAATTCCCATGGGCAAACCCATCACCATCCCTGGCTGACATTCCTGGCTCCTGTCTGTGAGGAATGAGTCGAGCCAAGCTCTAGGACCTGTCATTACTCTTATCTGGGAAGGCCTTTGAGGAGTGACTGTCAAATGTCCTGTCACACCTACAGACCCAATCCCACTTCAGCTTTTGGAAAGCAAACAGCTTTTTGTCACATGTAAACTCTCTATTTTGGGTGATGTGACCCCTGCTGGTTTTCCAGTAACTCACAAAAAAAGGTGGAAAAAACCTTACCCTGAAGTTTTACTCATTAAACTTGACTAGGAGTTCCAAATTCAGGGCCAGCTTTGCTGCCTGCCACTTCTCAGCCAAGGTGATAAAATGCCCTTGGACGAGGATTTTGAAAGCTTTCTTTGCAGCAGTAATTGTGGGAACTTGGATTCGGAAGATGCTGAGCAGCCTGAAATGAGTCTTGAAATCACCTTTGCCATGGTTTGCAGCAGATTTCTGAGAGACGTCGTGAAGGAAGGAGCAAAACTGAGCATCCCTGGTGTTGGAAATAACATAACTTTTAAAGGTTTTTGTTTCATTTCTGTAGTCAGGCTTGGTTCGCCTTTGCCCTGGGGAAAGGAAATTTGAGGTTTTTTCAGGGGACACAGAAAGATACTCAAAAATAACGGCTATCAACAAACATCAGCCAACACCAACCAACATCAGCCAGCATCAGCCAACATCAACCAGAATCAACCAGAATCAACCAGCATCAGCCAACATCAACCAACATCAACCAACATCAACCAGAATCAACCCCAGATGTTGTCCCCTGGCATGATTGGAGACACCTGGTCCAGAAAGGACTGACAAGGAAATCAAGGAGTGAGGACCGAATTAGCATTGGAGGTGAAGGAATCTGTGGCCAATAAGAAACCAAACATTAGAAAAATTGTGTAATTTGGGAAGGGGAGTGGCTTTGAGGGTTTTTTTTTGTGCATAAATCTGCAGAAAACCTGGTAAAAGGCATGTGTGTGTGGAATATTTTCCATGGCACATCCTGGCCAGAATAAAGCAATGCCTGATTCTCTATCACTTCAAATATAATGTTGAAGGGTTTTTATTTTCCTCCTGAATTTCAGTGACACTGGCACTCGTGGTGTCCTTTTAAATGATTTAGCACCAAAATTATATGGGGACCTCAAGGCCGGGTTGGGCAGGGCTTGAAGCAGCCTGGTCTAGTGGAAGGTGACCCTGCCCATGGAACAAGAAAAGCTTTAAGAACCTTTCCAACCCAAACCTTTCTGGGATTCTGGGATATGATTCCATGACTGGGGATGAGACTAACGTGGCCACCACCCTGGAGAGTGATCCCCCATAACCCATGGAGCTGGAGGTGCTTTTCCACTTGCCAAATCCCTGTTTAATGCTCTGCCTCGCTACTCAAATTAGAGCCTTATATTAAGCACACCGCTTATTAATTAGCAAAAATAACCACTGCCTTGTAAGATAATTATTTTGCCTAATAACAAAACACTTGCCAGGAAGTCTCCGCTCTTCCAGCAGCTCAAATTTGGCCCTGGCTTTCCTGCTGCTTCCTTTCAAGGCTGACAGCTCTCGGTGGCTTTGGAGAGGCTTTTCCTAGGAAGGGTTGTTGTCACGCTGCTGCAGTGATTGCTCCTCTGAGCCACCACAACTCAGAGTGCTCCCCAAAGGCTTTGCTCAGACCTCTTCATGCAGCTTACACCCTGTAGCTCTGGGGTATTTCAAATATGCATAAGCTATTGCTGTGTTTCTGGACTATTTACTTCCTACTCAACTGTCTGTTTTGTGATGGATTTTTTTTTCCTTTGTTCTCCCTCTTTTTTAAATTTTTTTTCTTAATCTGAGGGTTTTTTATTTTATTTGGAGAGAAATTCTCGTTGGGAAGTGCAAGTGCAGAGTGGAGCTGAATTTCAATTCTGGCTTGATATGTGGGCTTGGATCATCTAACCTGGCTGGGCTTGAGGCTGTGTCAACAGATTGAAAAGCACTAATTGAGACCTCTGTAGTTAGAAAAATGTATCCTAGGAGACTTTTCAGGATATTTTCCTCTATTTTAACAGCAATGCACCTTGTAGGAATAACTGCAAGACATTCTAGATTGAAAATAATTGTTATCTTACCAAAATAGCAGTTGGAAGTGTTGATGAGGGTTGTCAGGGAGGGAGGGTCCAACACATGGCAGATCCTTGCTTCAGGTTGACAGCTCAGCTCTGGCCCTGCCTGTCTTTCTCTGCTGCCTCCCAACTGCTGTTACCTCTGCTGAGGTTTCCTCCGGTGGCAAGAAGATGCCAAATAGGCATTTTTAACTTATTCATTGAACCCCTGGGAAGAGGATTTAATTTTTTTTTAATTTGTATTTTTATTTGAACCTTTTTCCGTGTCTTCCAGCACCAGAGCTCCCACCAGAGGGAATTGAAGTGCAAACTCAGAGCTCTGTGCAAGCGTTTGAACTGCTCGGGACATCTGTTAGTGCCATGGGCAGGCTCTGGAACAGACAGTGCTGCTGACAGCAGACAGGAGAAGATCTGTCTGGACAGTGCTAATCACAGTCTCTGGCAGGCTGGCTGTTGGGAGCCAGGCACAGATGGCTCCCTGTTCTGCACTCGCTCCCTTCAAGTCGTCGTAGCTCGCTGGTATTTTGTGAATCCATCTCATTTTAGCACATTTTATGGCTTGTGCTCTCACCAGGCAAAGCTCTGCAGTGACACTGAACTGGCTGCTCAGATTTGAGTCCGCACTGCACTCCCTGCCACGCTGGGGCAGGATTTGTTTCTTGGTGTCACCAAAAATTTGGTTAAACTGGTGGCCAGCACCTCCTGCTGTTTAAATGGCTTACTCCTGAAGGGGTTAACAAGAGAAATAGATCACTCCAGGCTTGAGTAGCACTTCTGTATCTCCTTTCATCCCAATCAAAAGATTACTGGGAACTTGATTAGGAGGAAATGTGATGCAGATCATTGATGAAAATACCCTCTAACAGCTCTGCATCTGGAAACGATCTGAGAAACGCCATTGTTCACCGACAACTGATTAACAGAAACTCTTTACATAGTCATTAACATACCTGGCTGAGGCCTCGCTAATTATCAGCCGAGTTAATGCTTTCATCAGGGTGACAAAGGGGACAAGTCAGACCTCACTTCCAGTGGCTCTGGTGACAGAATGTAACTCCAAAGGTCACCCCGCAGTTGTGGGGATGTTGCTCTCACCTCAGCTGGGTGCTTAGAGCTTCCCTGCTGCTAGGACTGTGAAGACCTCAATTCCTGCAGAACTCCCACACCTTTATTCCCCAGATTTATTTCAACTGTTGGGAGAACATCTCCCATCCTTTATTACTTCCCAGATGGAAGCAGTGTGTTTTAGCCCAAAGGCTGCTCTTTGAACACACAAGAAACATGGAATCCCGGGCTGGTTCAGCTTGGAAGGGACCTTAAAGCCCACCTAGCTCCAACAAACACAGACAAAATCATTCACTGATCCCTTTGTGCCAAGTGATGGATACTGGGGGCAGGTGTGCCCCTGCAGGGGGCTCCCCTGAAGGTCCCAGTGAAGGTCCCAGCTGTTTCCAATGGACTCTCCACGAGGCCCAGTTGGGCCCATCAGCCACAGGTGGGGCAGCTCTGCAAAAATGGTATTTAAGGAAGGGCAAAGACAGTAATAGGGACTGAGGAGAAAGGCTGCTGTGGGTGAATGAGCTGTGGTGCAGAGTTTGTAGGTGCTGGTTGTAGCTGGAAGGCTCAGTTCAACCCCAGTTCGTCCAGGAGCAAGGGTGTTTGGGAGTGCAGTTTTTGCATCCTCACAAAGGTGCTGTTTTGTGGAGAATGATCCTCTTCATCACCTCCAAACCACTGCTCTGCCTTTGCCAAGGTAGGTCTCTGTGTATGTGTGTGTCTGGGCACACGGCTGGAGGGGTCAGGCCTGGCCCGGACCACGAGAGAGAGCCCTGGGCCGCTCTCACCCCGTGTGTGTGGCGGGAGAGATCCCCAAGGCGTCAGTCCGGCCACAGGAGCCTCTGCCCAGCGCGGCTGCGGCGGCAGCGCCGGCAGGGCAGCGCCGCAGGGGCAGCGGCGGCAGATGCGCCCGCGGGATGGCCGAGCCAGCAGCAAAGAGGCGGGATCTGGTCTGGACTCCGGGAGGGTTCATTCTCAGGAGGACCAGAGACCAAATCCAAAAATCAATGGGTGGCACAGGGTTTTAAAGGGGGGAGGTGCAAGGGTAGGTGCAATAACTGTAACCAATGGGGGAATAACACAGGAGGATCCAGGGCACAACAGGCATAACATTGACAAATCTCGAGGGTACAGGAGGGAGGGTTAACAGCAGCATCAAATGGGGTGCCCAGTATAAAAGAATATTCCAGAAACAGGGCAGGGTAACTGGGAGATGGACAATTAGACTGACAGGGTAAAAGGCGGGGAGCGGAGCCCAGGGAGGAATCAAGCGGGAATAGGGGAAACTGGGGACAAACCATTTACAAAACCATACAAAAACCATATAATAAATGAGTAAACAAAGGCGTGCACTGCAACATGTATGCATGCAAAATGAAATTAAGTCGAGGGGCTCTGCTTGCTGATTAAAATCAGTGTCTCTAAATAATTGTAATGTTAAATGCTGCCTGTGCCCTGCAGAGCTGCCTGGTGATGTTTTCTCTGAGTTCAGCACTTAACGGGGTTCTTGGGAGCGTGTGTAACCCTGTGCTTGAGTGGGGCTGACTCACTGTCTGAACCTTGGGGCTATGGGGTGGTGTTGCTTTTAGTCCTTGTTCCACTGAGCAGCAGAAAATATCCCTCCCGTTTAAGAGATGGGAATATTCAGTGACAAATTTCTTAGCAGAGTGCTGTGTAACAAGCCAAGCACCCTGCTAGGACCCCAGCAGAGCTCCTTCCTGTGTTCCATATTCGTGTTTCACCCAATTATGCCCTCCAGCACTTCTTGGTGCAATGCTCTAAGATGCTTGGAGAACCTCAAGGATTCTCCCAGCACAGTAATTGTTCCGGAACAAGTGAGGGATATCTCCTGGAAAAGGAAGGATGTGGATTGTTTTGTCACACGGCGTTTTTCTCGTTTGAAAGCCCTGCTTTTGCAGGCAATTACACCGTGCTAGCAGAACAAGTTTCAGTGAACAGTTGATGAAATTCGTAATTAATGAGCTTTGGCTACCACAATGCTGATTCTGTTCAAAATAAGCTCACATTCCATGCTTGCTTTTCCAAATACGAATGCGTCCGCCTTTAGTGAAATCAAACGTCATTTAGACATATGTAGCCTAGGGGAGAAAGTACATTCCTCAGCTGTTTAGTACCTGTCCCAATCTGTTTGCAGGGATGTATTGATTTTGGCCTTCTAGGCACAAAGTAGGAAGACAGGAAAACTTTCACCTCTATTCTCTCTGAAATGCTGTCTGTAGGGCAAGATGAATTTGTATGGGATGAATGCCGAGAGCGTGAAATGGATGGAAGTGCCAGAGTGAGCTGGCTGTGCTCTTTGATATCCCTGTTTCCCTCTCATTGTTCTCCTCTTCCCCTGGAGGAAACATCCAAAGACCTTTTCTGTTGCTTGCCTGGGGACATCTCTTGGCCAGATTGCAGTGCATGTGGTGGGCTTGGAGGATTGCAGGGAGAAGTCACTGGGGGTGGTGGTGGTGCTTCTTCAGCCAGGTGCTGCAAAGCTCCTGGCAGATATTATAGATATTTATATAGATATTGATGTGCCCGTGTTGCCTCCTTCTCCTCAAAGCAACCTCTTTTTTTGTCCTCACAATTTGTCTCCATTTTTTGCCACAAATGGAGAAGGCTGGGCTGGGAAAGAGGGAGTTGGAACGAGGTGGTGTTTAATGTGTTGGTCTCTTCCAGCCCAGCGTGTTCTGTGGTTGTTCAGGCTGGCATCAGTGGATAAATTGCCTGCAGAGCATTATAAATCAGCCCTGGTACTCAGGTAACCAGGAGAATGCTGACAAAACAATTAAAGCTGAGTAAAGGTGATCTGGGGAAGCTTAACTGGTGAAAAATGAAGGAAACCTCAGCAGCCAGCTGAGTAGATTAAGAATGGAGGTGTGATTAGATGGTCACACCTGACAAGCCAGAGCAGGGGTTGTAATCATCAAACCAGCCTTAGATTAGCTCTGCCCTGGAAGAGAGGCTGTAATTTATAATTTTTCACCTAACTGAATGAGATGTGGTGAGAATGCATCCTCCGGGGATGTGTCCTGTCAGGGAGGCCAGAGTGTTTTCCTTGCTCACAGCTCCAGGATGCTGTGTCTCATAGGAAATTTAATATATGTCTAAGGAGGCTTAATTTTTCTAATAAAACCCCCCTCCGTTTTTTCTCCAATTGATCTACTGCAAATGTTTGACCTGCTGTTGGTTTAAGAGAAGCTGGCCATGAATTTTGTGTTGCTGCCACAGAATTCAGATGCTGGTGGGTGCAAGTGTCAGCTGATGCTGTGAAGACATCCATGGTCACTTAACTGCTGTAACTGAGCTGAAGTGGGGTCAGGCCAGGACAGGGAGCTCTGTTCTCATGGCTGGGAGGTCCTGGGGTCATCCCAGGTGGGACAGGGAAGGGCTGGCTGGCTATAAGCCCTGTTGGCAGTAAGAAACCCAGCTCTATATGGCAGCAGAAGTGGAAAAGTAACGCTGATTTTGGAGTTTTTAAAGGCTTTTTAAACTTCTAGGTGTTGGAACTAGATTATTTTTAAGGTCCCTTGCAACCCAAACCCTTCCATAACATCCTGCTTTGGGATGCCAAACAAACCACATTGCCCTGAAACCCAAGAAGAAACATCCCCATTCACCTCACCTGCTTTTATATTGCTTTTCAAATTTTCCTTTTCACATTTTCCTTTTCACCTGCTTTTTTTTTTCTTTTTTCTCCCCAGCTTTAAGAGCTTTAAAGAATCTCTCAGGTGGAGCGTGCAATGTGGGTATGAGCACTTGGTACCTTCCCACAGATTTTGGCATGTGGACAAAGGGTTGAATATTTCCTTTAGTATCCCAGTTCCTTTATAGCCTGATGCAGTTTGCAGGGCATGAAAGGAAATCCAACTCTGTAGCAGAATTCAAGGGGGAAATAACGAATTGTGGTCTTTCAAATAATTAAAGCACACAGCTATTTAGTTGATCTATCAAGGGGAATGAGGGAGTAATAAGACACTCTGTCCAATTTGTTTTAGAGCTGGAGTTGGAGCACTCTGCTATAAAATTATAACCTCTTTGTTAATCACAAGAATATTCACTGTATCTAGGTCAAATCCACACGTGAACCTCCACAAAACTTTTGCTTCATTCAGCTTTTTCATGATTATCTTTACTTTTTGGCGCCTTAGGGGAGGTAAAATACCTTTGATTTTAAAGGCGGGGGGGGGAAGGGGCATTTTTAAATCCAGTTTCTCTTTAGCTTCTCCTTCCTGCCTCATTTTTTTAAAGCAGCAAGGTTTTTCCTTTTAAAAACGGGGGAAGAAAAGGTTTATTTTATGTGTGTTTTTCACTGAAGGTTGCTCAAATCCGACCAGTTCTATTGTGGCTCTGAAGGAGCCATAAAATTTCATTACAGCTTTTCCACAGAAACCAATTTGAGTGTCCGAGGCTTGGTCTTGTGGTTTAAAGATCTCTCTCTAGAATCGCTGTGTGTCTCTTTCCCATCCCTGTGTGGCTGCCAGGTTCAGTTCATGTCTACTGAAGTACTTCTTTTGGGACTGAAACCAATTAAAACTGTGATGAATTAGAGGTTCTGCCTTTGGGTTAGCGCTAAATCTTGGCTCTTTTTGTGCATGAGCAGCCCACTCTGCAGGTTACTGTGGGGTTGGCTGTGCTCTTTCTCAGTCTGATTTGTACAGAGAATGATGAAGAGGGAGCTCTGTGGCATCCAATATCCTATTTTTAGCTGAAAATCTGAAGGGTGGTTGTGTTTTTAGGGTTTTGGTGTGCTTTTTTTTCCGTCTTTTTTTTCCCCTGTGGTAAATGTTGAAACAAACAATTCACTTTTCGCTCCTCTTATGTTAAAGCTGTTAATATCAGATTGCTCTGGAAATGTAATATCTCCTCAGGTTTTGAGGCACTAGGAATAGTTCCTGCCTTGGATTTGGCAGCATTCCACCGCTGTAATGACTTGCAGTGTGATGTAAACATTGTTACCCCAAAAATTACCAAAAATACCCCAAAATTACCAAAAATACCCAGAGAGGGTCACAGGCTCTTCGGTGTGTTCATGGCTGCGTTTCACTGAGCTGTATCCAAAGCCTGGAGCTGTGTTTTACATTTCTGCCACGTGCCAATCAAAAGTACTTGGAGCTTCAGGCCAAGCTGGCATAATTTGGGAGTGTGCATCCTATTTCCAAATTATTCCAGCTCACACCAGCACTGAGAGGTTTGGAAGGACCTTAAATCCTATTTCATTCCATGGGCAGGGACACCTTCCACTATCCCAGGTTTCTCCTGGCTTTGGACACTTCCAGGGATCCAGGGGCAGCCACAGCTGCTCCGGGCACCCTGTGCCAGGGCCTCCCCACCCTCACAGGGAACAATTCCTTCTCAATATCCCATCCATCCCTGCCCTCTGGCAGTGGGAAGCCATTCCCTGTGTCCTGTCCCTCCATCCCTTGTCCCCAGTCCCTCTCCAGCTCTCCTGGAGCCCCTTTAGGCCCTGCAAGGGGCTCTGAGCTCTCCCTGGAGCCTTCTCGTCTCCAGGTAAGCACCCCCAGCGTTCCCAGCCTGGCTCCAGAGCAGAGGGGCTCTGATCACATTAAAACACTGGCCTGAAATCTCTTTTTTCTTTTAGATAATGTGGTTTGAATTGGAATAAAAATCCATCTTGACTTGTTTTAACCTTGATCCCTGCAGATTGCTGCAGTTGCTGACCAGTGCCATGAGGCCTGATCCTTTCCCACTCTAAGCATCTTCCTGTCCTGCTCCTGAGGGATTGCTCACATCCCTGAGGGATCCATCCTCTCTTCTGGAGCAGTGATGCTGTGGCAGGACCGTTATGTCTGCTCCATTTATCTACTGAAGGCTTGATAAAACTTGAGAGGGCTCTGGTGAAATTGCTGCTTGTTCCCTCACATAATTACAGGCAAAAACTGCTCCTGGAGAGCCTGACACAGCCCTTGCCTGGGCACAGCTGCTGCCCTGCCATGCTGGATCACACAGGTGGTGCTGGATGCTCATCCTTTGGCTATCCCACCCGTCCCTGCTGGGCTGCTTCACCTGCTCACGGTGAGGAATTCTTTTCTGTTCTCACCTGCCAGCTGCAGGGAGGGCTGCTCGCCTTTCCCCTGGACAGCAGAGCAGCCTTTGATCAGAGCAGACCCTTCTGACAGCCGTAGTCTGAATAAATAACTTTGCCTCACCGCCTTTCCATTCTGATTTTGCTTTCCCCGGAGATTTGCACTCTCACCATCACCAAGAAAACACATTTATTTTTGAATGTGTAGCTAAGCTGGCAGCAATGTAACACCTTTTCAGCTCTCGCTTGGTGTAACTGCAAGAATAAATAGCTCCTTTCTCTTTCTAGTCTTGGGAATAGTTGAGCTTCCCGTGACTTTCCAGTAAAATTTGATTTAGAGGGAGTTGGAGCCACGTGTTGTTTGCATCTGACCTGAGGACATTTTTATTGCTCTGGAGTGATAACCCCCAAGGGGAAACTGAAACCCTCAGTGTCATGGAGGCAAGGCAGAGCTTTGCTTCCACAGGGAAACCGAGGATCTGGGAGATGGGAATGGCCACAAGTGGCTTCATGAAGTGCAGCGGGCAAGGAGGGAGCAGCAACCTGCTGCTCTCAAAGGGCATTGTCCTGCTGGAGGAGCAGGAACAGAGGTGCTCATGGTGGCTGTTCATTAATGGGAGAGAAACTGGAGCTTGGATGTCCCATCTGGGACTTGCCTGAAAGAGGGACTAAGGCCTGAAAGCTAAAACTTTATGTGGCTGTGGTTCATGGGGTGAAAACTGAGCAGTTGGGTTGGAAGAGAGGTGCAAAAAGATGTTTCCAACCTACAGGAAGATAGTTCAAAGGTGAATATTGAAGAGCTGGGGACCCAGCAAGTCACCCCTTTTAGAACTTCCAGTCTCTGCAGCCCCAACCCTCTCCCTGAAGGGACCTAATGCCCTAATTAATTCCCTGAAGGGCAATTAATGGTGTAAGGCTGGAAAGGCAGTAATCCCCTCTGCCTGAGCCATTCCATGTCGACCACCTCTGCTTGCTGGAACAAGAGACAACCTGCCCTTTTGACAGCATTTCCTAGCAGGCTTCTGGGATTTATTTTTTTTTTCCTTTTCTCCAGCCTCCCACATGGAAAATAATCCTTTCAACATGCAGATGGCAGCTCCCTTCACGGAGGGGCAGGCGTGTGCAGAAGGCTGAATTTTTGCTTTATTCATAGAGGGTGTGTGCGTGTTGCTTGCAGGGTGTTACTCTCAGTATTATGTTAAAAATAGCTGGTGCTAAGCTTCTAATTCTTAACCTTTTTTTTTTTTTTTTTTTGCTCAAGCTCCTGATTTCAGAGGCCTTTGTGATTTATGGTGTAAAACTTCCCTGTGGTTGAGGCTGATTTAATTTTCCATGAAATATCTACAGCTTGCTTATAAAACTGGGTTCTGATGGTTGAAAATGTGAAAATGCTTGGGGTTTTTTTATAAATCTGCCACAGTAGGCACTAGATTGCCATGTCCTGGTGCCTAAACCCACAGGATTCATAGAATATCTTGAGTTGGAAGGGATCCACAAGGATCTTTGAGTCCAGCTTTAGTTAGTCTGGAGTGAGCAGCAGTGCCGTTACTGCATAACTGAACATTCTGGTCATGAGTGGGAGAAGTAAAATCCTCCAGTACAGCTGAAAGATGACATTAATGGGAGTAAAAAAAGTGGATTTTTTTTGTATTTTCTAGCCTTTCTCCTGTTATTTGTGTGTCACAAGTGGCCTTCTGCACAGAATGCTGCAGCCTGTTTGGAAGGGCTGCATTTCTGGGGTGCTGCTCTGCAGGGAGGAAGGATGAAGTGGGAGGAAGAAAAAGGAGGGGTTTGTCTGAAGCCTTCCTCCTGAGTCTGGTCCCACTTTGTCTGATGATTATTAGGAGCCTCCTGCCCCTGCTTTCCCTTCTGCTGAAAGCATGGAAAACAAAAAGAATCCTGAAAAGCAAATGGCTTGGAGTGAGCTCATCACATGGGGGTGCTGCTCCTACACTGGCCCTGAAGGGTTTGGGTGGGAGGAACCATAAAGCTCATCTCATTCCACCCCTGCTAGGGGCAGGGACACCTTCCACTATCCCAGGTTGCTCCAAGCCCTGTCCAACCTGGCCTGGGACCCTTCCAGGGCTGGGTCAGACCCGAATCTGCACATCCCTGAGGATAAATGTGTGTGGAAACCCTGGGTGGCACATGGAGCAAGCTGCCAGTACTTGGCCCATGTCCCCACCAGGCAGCCTGCCACCTGCAGCAAGACCCCAAGGTCCCTGTGTCATGTTTGTCCCAGTTCCTGATTCCTGGGTGGGGACATGGGACCCTCTGGGGCTGTGGCTATCGTGTCGATGCAAGCATAAATTCCAGCATCATCCTCCCAGTGAAGTTATTAATGAAAATCATCACCCTCATTTAGGAGCTGCCATCACTTAGTAGATTAACCTTTATCAAGCAACTTTGCTATGCCAGCTGCACAGCGAAGTAATTACTTTTAATAGAATCTGCCCTTGATTTGAAGCCACAGGGGAAGCAATTAAATTTAACAAAGGCAAAAGCCGTGACTTATAAATGAAGATGGATGGCTTTTGCTATCTGTTTCATAAATTCCATTGTGTACCAGTAGAAGGAAATACTCAGTTCCCCTCATGTGTTGGGGGGGGTTTAAAATGCGGTGTTAGACTCTTGATCTATGGGTGGATTGGATGTCGTCTGTGCCAGCTGTGGGATTTGGCTTGGGATTGTTTACACTCGAGTTGATGCCATGATTGTTTTTTTGGCCCCTTTTTTGCCTTCTTAGTGCTTTTAACCCAAAACCTTGTAATTTCTGAAGTCTGATAACTTAGCTGAAATCCAATGTTCCATTAAGCCAAGAGACCAAACATCCTGGAAGCCTTGCTTCTAAGGGTCAGAAAGCCCCAGACACAAAGGTCCTCTCTAGAACACACCCTGTAAACTAAGATAAATCCATCCAGGAGAGAGATTCCTTGGGATGGGAGATTCATTCAAGCCTCTCATTGGAATCTTTGATAGATATGCTAATTTGCAAGGCCTACAAGTTGTGTACACAATTTATCGCGTGTGTACATTCTGGTGTGCATTCTGGCACACTCCACCTGGACAATGTGGTGCACCTAAAGATCCTTAAATAAATACTGAGGGTAAAAACCCTTTTTCCTTTTAACCGTGTAATGCCCGAAAGATAGGGTGGAAATAGATCCCCACAGGCTGATGTCTATGGAGCAGGTATTTGTTTATTGCAGTGCTGGTGGTGAGGGGGATTTCTCAAAGCTCACCCACCTTTGTCAAGTGTTGTGGTATATTTATACAGTAAATTATGCTTAATATTTCTATGTCATTACAACATCATCACATATGTGCCGGAACTAATTTACATACCATGATTTCATGGTTATGAGATAATTTCTTCTCACTGCACCTGCGCTCCTCTAATTTGGAGGTCTTCGGGGGTATTTGATGAAGGCTTCTGAAGTCTTCTTCATACCTGAGCTTTTCAACTTTGGCTTCGGAGCATGTGTAGTTACGGTGCTCCTCGGTCTCTCTGGTCTTAACCGGTCTAAATTCTTTGTTTTGTGGCTAATTGGCTTTGCACTTGCCAATTTCTCATTAGTACTGCACTTGTCTATCTCTGAAGCTACAGATAGATTCACCTGGTGAATCTTTTTCTCTCTTTTTGTCTATTCAGCGTTTAAGCAACTAGTTAACCATATACTACCCATTACATTGTATTAAAGTTATTCATATCAGGTTATATAGGTATCAAAAGTTATGATTCAGGTTATGGAAGTATCAGGTTACATAGGCATAGAAGTTATGATTCAGGCTGCATAAGTAAAAGCTATGATTTAGGCTATATAAGTATAGGAAATTATGCTTCTGGTTATATTGGTAAAAAGTCATGATTGGGGTTATATTGATATTAGGTTACATAGATATCTTATAACCTAAGCTATATAAACACTTTGTAACTTTGACCTAAGTCATACGAACATCGTGTGTTTGGCTCTTAATTTTAAAACCAGGAAAAGGCAACAGAGTCACAAATGGCTTGCAGGGGGCTTTGAACCTGAGCTTCTGAAAACCTTGACGCTCGTCTTCAGCATGAAGAGTTTGCTTAGTGGTTTCTTGGACCACCTGATCTCTGAGCTCTGCCTCTCTGCTTAGGGAGCGTTTTGCTTGAAACCAAGATGTGCCTTAAACTGCTTTGTGTGTCTGTGAACTTGTTCAGTTCAGGCTGTACTGATGCCTTGAGTGGCTACCTAGAAACAGAGACTAGACAGGAATAAGGGAATAAAGGTAGGTATTTATTTGAAAGGCTTTCAGGGGTACACCCTGGGGAGCCAAAGGCCCCGAGATGGTCCCCAAGATGGACAACAAGTCACGAGTTCCCCACACCTTTATAGGTTTGGTTCATTTGCATATCAGCATAAATTCACCAATTAAAACTTTAGCTACTGATGTAATTCCCCTCAGCTTGCCCCTCCTTTAGAGGCTTTGGGCCTGGACAGTCTGGGTGTCCTTGGAGAGCAAACCTAGAGAGATTTTGTTATGTCTGTCTTAGCATGAGAGAAGAGCAGCTCACAGGCTACAAAGCACTTCAGAGTTACACACCAAGCAACACAGGGCTTGAAAAATATGAGTTAAAACCTTAAGGCATCAGTACCAGCAAAAAGGGGCTGGTCCACGTGTGTCCTATGGACCTGTATGATGGCCCTGATACAGAATCCCAGAATGGCTTGGGTGGGAAGGGGCATTAAAGGTCATTAAATTCCACAGGCAGGGACACCTTCCACTATCCCAGGTTGCTCCAAGCCCTGTCCAGCCTGGCCTTGGACACTTCCAGGGATCCAGGGGCAGCCACAGCTTCTCTGGGCACCCTGTGCCAGGGCCTCCCCACCCTCACAGGGAACAATTCCTTCCCAATATCCCATCCATCCCTGCCCTCTGGCAGTGGGAAGCCATTCCCTGTGTCCTGTCCCTCCATCCCTTGTCCCCAGTCCCTCTCCAGCTCTCCTGGAGCCTCTCTAGGCCCTGGAAGGGGCTCTGAGCTTTCCCTGGAGCCTTCTCTTCTCCAGGTGAGCACCCCCAGTTTTCCCAGCCTGGCTCCAGAGCAGAGGGGCTCTGATATGCGGGAGCTCAGGACCCTTGTACCACGAACCAATATGATTTCGCAAGAGCCCTTTATTGTTTACATTACACTATTTTTATACATTTCTGCAGCTGTAGCTCACATTATCACAGATCCGATTGGATTTCTCTGCTGTCCATGCTCTGCATGCACCTTTCAGAGAACCTGATTGGTTCTAGTCCAGGATGGTACCATCCTTCTTTTTATCTACTTTCTTGCCGTTTTGTTATCAAGTCTTCCAACATTTTCTTTCCCAATTTAGAACAGTTTACATTTCTGTAGCTTCGACAAATTCTTCAGGTCTCTGATAAGGTAGCTGAGCATACTTGGCTGGGGCACTCTGAGAGAATTTGAGTGCCTTACAACACTGATCATATTAAAACATTGGCCTTAAATATCCTCCTGTGGGGCTGGGCAGCATCATGGTTCTTTCCAGACCTTGATGTCATGAGCCCAAAATACAAATGTGCTTCCCTTCTTTGGTTTAAAGCTGCCAGGTTTGGCTTGGCTGAGTGTAGAAAGGGCAGACCCTCCTCTTCCATCTCTCTGGGCAGTGCTGAAGCTGCTCTGCTCTCTCCTGCAGAGCCCCAAGCCCGTGGTGCCATCCTTTTGCTCACCTCCATGAGGGATGCTCAGCTACCAGGAAGGCTGACTCTCCAGAGCCTTACTGGTTGTGCTTTGTCTGGATGAGCAGTGGGATGTGCTTAGCAGACGAGAAGTGAAAAGCAGAGGACTGCAGGCTGGGGTTTCTCACAGCTGTGAGGAGAAATTCTCTTTGTCCTGGGTTGTGTCAGAGCAGTTTCTCTTCCCTTTGCAGTCTGTTTGGGCTCAAAGCCCTGGCTTGGCTCTCTTCCTCCCCTCTAGCTGATACCTGCTAACCCATATCTGCTTTTTAATCAAATATCTCTGCCTGAGACTGAAATTTCTATATTGTTTTTTGTAAAGTGGAAGAAGCCAGTGCTCTCTGATAGGCACAGAGTAGCATTAAGTGTCCCAGCAGTCTTTCTGCTGGTAATTTTTCTATTTCTTGGGGTTGCTCGAGGTCTCTCCCTCAGTGTTTTCATCCTCTGTGGATCTCTGGGGTGATCTCTGCATGCCAAATGCTGCCTGCAGAAGTGCACGTGCAGCATCGCAGCCTCTGTGTCAACAGATTTCCCTCTTGTGAACTGTCAGCACGAAATTCAGGATATTGGTCCCAAAGGAGGCAAAATCCTTCATGGTGGCAAACTTGGTTTCCCAGGGTTGTTTGGAGGAAAGGGGATCTAGGGAGGAAGGGGTGTGCTGGAACGATCCCTTACTGACACTGAGTATCCAGAAAGGTATGTGGAAGTCTTTGATATGTTAACTTTTAACATATTAATTCAGCCTCGAGAAGAGAAGCTCCAGGGAAATTCTAGAGCCCCTTCCAGGGCCTAAAGGGACTCCAGGAGAGCTGGAGAGGGACTGGGGACAAGGGATGGAGGAACAGGACACAGGGAATGGCTTCCCACTGCCAGAGGGCAGGGATGGATGGGATATTGGGAAGGAATTCCTCCCTGTGAGGGTGGTGAGGCCCTGGCACAGGGTGCCCAGAGAAGCTGTGGCTGCCCCTGGATCCCTGGCAGTGTCCAAAGCCAGATTGGACATTGGGGCTTAGAGTAGCCTGGGACAGTGGAAGGTGTCCCTGCCCTTGGCAGGGGGTTGAATGGGATGAGCTTTAAGGTCCCTCCCAACCCAAACCATTCCAGGACTGTGTGAATCCATGAGGCTGAAGGCTGAGCTCACACAGGATGGGATGGAGACAAGGTGATCTTTGCAGGTGGGGTGACTCATCCATGCTCCTCTGCCATGCCTGTGCTCTGGAAAAACCTGGGTTCCCTCTGGGAGCTGATTTTTAGTCAGTGCAGCTCATGCAGGGAAAAGTGTGACAGCTCCTGGGAGTGGAGCAGCTTATTAAGAGGAAATAGGTTTTATGATTTGCTTGGAAGCTTTGATTACTCTCCTGGGAGCTTTGCTCCATCTCTCCCCCACAGCTCCAGACCAGGGGCTTCGCTACCTGTGTGTTCCTCCCTTCACAGTGACCCCCACCTGGGAGAGGCTGTTCCTTGGCTCTGGGTACAGGACACAGCTTTAACATTTCTCTGGTGAAGAGATCCAGTTGGTTGTGACTCTCCTGGGGGGAGGGAGCAGGCCTGACCTTTTGTACCACCGCTTTTGTCTCTGCCACAAAGCTGCCTGCATTTCCTCTGCCAGTGGTTCGGCGCCTGTCCTTTTCATCCAGTGGTTTTATTCCTCTTTAGGGAGATGGATTGCAATGGAGGGGATGTTCCATGACTGGTGGAGTCTGTTGTTTCAAATACTACAAAAAAAGAGGAGCATTTAAAGCTGCTTCCACTTCCTTTTGTCGAGGAGAGCCTGTACATGTTTCTGAGCAGCTCCCCAAAGCAGCTCCAGTCTGGCAGCGAGCAGCTGCCTGTGCACGTGAGAGCTCCATTAAGATTCAGTGCTGCTTCAAACCTCCCATTTATGCTCAAAACAGCCTTCTAAAAAGCAGGAGGAGAGAAAAAAAACCACCAAACCCCAACTGCATTAAAAAGCAGCTTCCAAATTAGAATTGTTTGTTTCTCTCGGAAGGAACAGGAGCTGTTTTCCTGCATCCCTATGGAGCATCCTAATCCTGCTGCAAGTCTCTCCTTCTGCCAGGTGGCTTGGTCGGCTGGGAAACTGGGGGGATGGCTGGCAGGGAAGGGGTTGGAGTCACCTTACAGCTTGTCTGCGAGGCAGGAAAGGCTTAAATGTGATGTGGCTGCAGGAAAAGAATGCCATGGTAATAAAGGTCTTCAGCTGGGGCAGTGCACTGATGTAAGAATACTGTGTTTTATGTGTGCAATAAAAATTAATCTGGATTAATTGAAGAGAATAAACACGATTAAAGTCACTCCTTTGGAATCAGAGGGGCTTTGTGTTTGATTTGGTCTAATTGGCTTACAGAGTGTTCTCTGAAGGATGCTCACACCCACGCTGTCTGGGGAAGCATGTGCTCCAAGCAAGCCCTTCCCTCTGTCCTCTGGATTTTCCTGGGAATAGGGCAGTTCTATTGGCCCTATTATTCTGTGGAAGTGGAGAGAACTGCCCCACAGGCTGGCCCTCAGCTGGGATATGCTCTAGGAGGTGAGAGGTGCAGATCACACTTTCCCCTGCAGCTGGTATTGAGAGTGCAGGAGTTGTTCCCAGCACCCCTCAGGAGAGGCTGGAAGAGTGAGGGAAAAGTGATACCATGATGATTTTTTGCCTTTTCTTTTGTACCCCTTTTATATATTTTTTCTGTATTCTTAGTGCTTCTAGCCCACATTCTTAGACCCAATATTTTGTCACGCCAAGAGACCAAACACCTTGGCAGCCTGGCAGTGAGGGGTCAGAGAGCCCCAGACACCNTAGCCCACATTCTTAGACCTAATATTTTTTCAAGCCAGGAGACCGAACACCTTGGAAGCCTCGCAGTGAGGGGTCAGAAAGGCCCAGACACCACGGGCCTCTCCAGAACACATCCTGTAAACTGAGATAGGCCCATCCAAGGGAAGCTTCCTCGGGGTGGGGGGTTCACTGGAGCCTCTCCTTGGGGAATCTTTGATAGATGTGCTCATTTGTAAGGCCTAGAATGTGATACCCGACTGACCGTGGGTGTGCATTTCATGTGCTCTGCGGGCATTGCCCCTGGGTGTGCTGCACCTAAGGGTCCTTAAATAAATACCCAGGGAAAAACCCCTTTGTCCCTTCTAACCGTGTTTGGCTCTTAGTTTTAAGACCAGGGTAAGGCATCAAAAGGTTACAGCACCACCAGGGAGAAGGGAAAGAGAATCCTGTATTTGTACTCTCTTCTGCCAGGAGAACAAGGAGGGAACAAATACGGCTTCATGCTGGCGTTTGCCCCGTGATCAAAAGCACTTCTGTGTTTTATAACCAGCTCTGGGGATTTATCACCAAGACTTCAGGATTCCCAAGGGGATTATGTGCACAAATGACAATATTCCCTGGAGTACATAAAAGTAAAGTGGAGTTTTGGAAAGGATATAAACCTTCTTGTCTTGGGGCTCTGCCAGCTTTAACTGCTCGTGCTTTTGTAGACATCAGGGGTATGCAGTGCAGATATCTTGGGAGGGATAACTGGTTTTGGCCAAGTTATACATCACCTGTAAAACCCCTAAAAAAGGCAGGTTCCCTCCTGGGAATGGATTTGACAGGTAGCTGCCAGAATGGGGAGGAGGAATTGCTGATGGTGTTGCAGCACTAAATGCAGCAGAGCATTTGAATATGCAGCTCTCCACTGGAAAATCTCCCCAGGGGAGTGCAGGTGCACAGGTTTGCCTTTAAAAATCACCTTGGTGGAATCTGCCTGCACTGCTGTGGCTCTGTCTTGGTGTCACTCTTGATTCTAAGTCACTTAGATTTTTCAAATTTTTTTTTTCCCCATAGAAAAGCTTTAAATGGGCCTATATTTAGAGCAGGCTGCATGCTACTTTAAGACTCTCTGACAGCAAATAATGATCTTAATAGGGCCCCCTGATACATATCAGGAGTCTTCTACTTCTGATGCTCTGTAGTTTGAAACTTGAAGGTGTTTGGGTTTTGGGATTTATTTTAATTTCTACCCTCCCCGCCTCCCCAGGGCTGTGAACACCTTTTGGTGTAGAGGAGTTGAATTTGAGACAAAATGTGCCTTCTTCAAGATGGATTTGCTGGAAAAAAAATGTGCGTTGCTGGGTGATTTTAACCCTTCATTCTCCCCAAATCTGTACCGGAGAGGAACCGGTGGTGGAGATGCCGTGAGGTCCAAGAGTGCTTAGTTTAGTGAGCTGGCTGAGGTGGAAAGTTGTGTGAAATGTTATGGAGGAGCAAAATTCTTCCCCATGGGATGCAGCTCCTGTCCTCAACCAGCAGCCCCCAAGGTGCTGCATCCCAGAGCTGTGTCCTTGGAGCTTGTGGCAGGTGAGGAAGTTGGAGCTCATGGAGAGGGGTGGTGCTCCTGTCCTGGGAGTCTGCTACAAGGGGCTCTGCCCTCTG
Source organism: Daphoenositta chrysoptera (assembly GCA_013397915.1). Lineage (NCBI taxonomy): Eukaryota > Metazoa > Chordata > Aves > Passeriformes > Daphoenositta > Daphoenositta chrysoptera. The sequence goes on along the minus strand of VZRO01001096.1, from coordinate 208,364 downwards.
CAGCTTCTCTCCTCCTTCCCCAAGGAACTGAAAGGAGTTATGACTGGTTTCCATTTCATATCAAATTTAAGGGTTGTTCTCTGAGCTCAGGGATGAGGGTTTCTGCCAGGAATGCTGGTTCTGATGTCTTCTGTCAGCTCCCACAGGTCTCCCTGGATGCACTAAAGGTGGTGATGCTCTCCTGCCTCCCACATCTGCTCTGGCTGGCTGTGTGGAAAGCTGCCTCCTTCCCCAAAAGCAGAGTCAGTGTTTTTGATCCTTAACAGCTCCCAGATGAGCTAATTCTCCACTGAACCTTCTCCTGTGGCAGCAGAATTTCTTTTTTTCTGTATTTTTTTTTTTCTCGTGCCAGTGCTCTGACACCTGGTGTGGCCCATCATTCCAGCCCCTTATTTCCAGGCGGTTCTACAGCTTCAGCTCAGTTCTGGAGCAGCACAAGCTGAATTTTTAAGAGCTTTTCTCAGTGGCCCATTAGCTGTTTGCTACTTGGAAATAGCTGTCGAGTTAAGCTGACAACAGGCACTTCTTGCAAACGAGGGGAAGACAAAATTGACGCTTTAAGAAGCGTTGTTGTTGTATGTGGAAAGATTTCCCGTTGTTGTGGGAATGTTTATCTGCTTGAGCACATTATTGCAGCTGCTGTTGCTTTTCCAGCACATGTGGAAGGCTGCAAGAATTACTCTGTTCTCTGCTGAGTGCTTCCCTTTGCATCTGGAAGAGGGAGATGCCATGGTGGGCAGAATTAATAGCATCAATTGTTGAATGCTGCAGTTCTAACACAGCTCAGATTATGGCGTTTAAGTAGGTAGGATAAATATTAATTAAAATACATGGTCTGAAAGACTTGGGAAATCAATTGCATTCCTCTAAGGAGCTTTCTTCTCGAGACTTTATTTTTTAATTCTTTCTAAACCTTGTTGTGCTTTCTAAACTTCTGGGGGTTCTACGCTGCTCTACCTCAAAGCAAGTGCCCCCAAAATCCCCACAGTGGTGGGGGATGGAGAGCTGGGAATTTCAGAGAGGAACTTTAACATTTTACTCTTAAATGTGGTATGGAATAGTGATGTTTAAAGGGGGGAGAAAGTTCTCAGGGTTCTCAGGGGATGAATTTGACTTGCTGTCTAAAGGCTGTAATAAAAACTCACCTCTTCCCTGTGCCTTTCCTGCGTTCCTGGCAGAAGGCATCGGTGGAGCTGTGCATTTACCTGTCAGGGTCTGAGCAGCCAGGATGCTGATGATAAACTGCAAGGCTTCGGGATCTGTCTGCTGGGATTGGAAAGTATTCCCAGGATAAGCAGGGCAGCAGGGGCAGTTGTTCAGGTTTCATTCTCTTAGCTGTCTTTCTGGTAAGATCTCCACACAAAGCTGCTGCTGGCTTGGGATTGCTGCTTTGTGTTGTCTTGAGGGAGCTGCCATAACCAAGGGTGGAGTTGACTGAGAGCAGGGTGCTCCCCCCAGAAAAAACCCACTGAGGGAGTGTGCATGCCTCCAAACCTCCCTCTTGAAACACCTGATGGGCTTTCCCAAGGCTCTGTCCTTCCCACTGGGACCTTTCCAACCTCTGCCTCAAGGGCCTGCTCAAAGGTGGATGGGCTTGTGCTTCCCGAAGGTTTTCTGGAACTCCTTTGGCTGATGTGGCTCCTGTGTTGTTGCTGAGTGCACTGTTGTGCAATTAGCTGGAAGCTGATTGCATCTCACGGTGAGTGTCACTGTGATGAGATAATTACAGCAAGGCCCTCAAAGCCATCAGCTGAATCCTTCCTGACAGGTGCCCCTTCCCGAGGCGTGTGGGATTTGCTGCTGGCTCCAGGACAGCTGGAACCTGCCTCCAGAGGTAAGATTAGGTGCTGGCTCCAAGCAGTGGTCAGAGGAAACCCTGCTCTGCACTTTCCTTACAGCTGGACTTTGGTCCAAATAAAAACTGAGCTTGGGTGAGCGTGGTTATGTTCCTTCTGCTAGAGGTGCTTGATCTTTCTCTTTGCAAAGCACTCTTGAAAACAATTCTTTATGGAATCACAGAATCCTGAAATGATCTGGGTTGGACGGAACCTTAAAGTTCATCTTGTTTCATCCCACCCCCTGCCATGGGCAGGGACACCTTCCACTATCCCAGGTTGCTCTAAACCCTGTCCAACCTGGCCTTGGACACTTCCAGGGATACAGGGGCAGCCACAGCTTCTCTGTGCCAGGGCCTTCTCCACCCTCACAGGGAGGAATTTTTTCCCAATATCCAGTCTAAATCTACCCTCCTTCACCTTAAAGCCATTTTGAAGGAGCAGTCCTTTCCCTGGGAGAATTGCAGTGGATCCAGCTCCATGCTCATCATTTTATGGTTCTCTGGGCCTTTCGCCTAAAGCCACTCTGTACCTTGAGTGTTTTTGTTTTTCTGTTCCCTCTCATCCCCTCCCTGCTGTGGTTTGTTTTTTGTTTTGGTTGGTTTTGGTGGTTTTTTGCACATTTTGTTAGTCAGTGGTAGCCTTAATTGCACATCGTGAGCAGCGCATATTTATTATTTTCTCCTGGCTGCCCTGTTGCTGCTGCTCATGAGGCACTTGCTTATGATCTGGCATTGCTGACATCTTTAATCAGAGCTATTACAGCCTTGACAAGCTCAGTGCACTGAACCAGCTGCCTCAAGCTTTGGGGTTTCTGTGCCACAAGTCAGCTCCCAGTGACTCCGTGTTTCCACTTGAAATCCTGTGTCATCCTCTGACTGCCCTGCAGCCTCCTGCCCAGGGCTGATCACAGAATCCCAGGATGGTTTGGGTGGGAAGGGGCCTTAAAGATCATCCAATTCCCACAACCTGCCCTGGGCTGGGACACTTTCCACTATCCCAGGTGTCTCCAAGACCCCGTCCAAACTGGCCTTGGACACTTCCAGGGATCCAGGGGCAGCCACAGCTGCTCTGGACTCTTTCTCAATGTCTCTTTTCTTATTGTCTCTCTTAAAATGGCTCTTTCTCTATTTTAAATAGAATTTTTTAAAAATTGAGAGGAAGAGTTAAAAGCACTTTAAATAATGTTATAGCTGAAAGAAATTATCACATTCATGGACAACTTGCATAAAGCAAATTGAGCAGTCAAGTGCATGTGCAGTAACATTTTTCTGCAAGTGATTAGAGTAATAAACCTCCCCCTGTCATCAGCTCTTTATGTGAAGAGACAGCAGGTAGTGTTTCTGGAGGTGAACAATGCAGAACTGAGGCCTGGAGCTGCATTAGCAGGATCATGAGGGACAAATGATTTTTAAGAAGAGACTTTTCTGTCTTCTCCTCCTTTTTCTTTAAAGTTATTTTTAGGTCAGGAGGATGTTTAGGGTGCAGCTCTGAAAGTGGAGAGTTACCTGGTGTGGTCCCCTGCACAACAGGAGGTGCAGAGCTGCTGTCAGCAAGCAAAGTCTGCGGTGAGTTGGGACACAGTGAGGGATTATCAGGAGTGTTGAGGCTGAGAGAGACTTCAAGGAGGCTCCAAAATCTGCTGTTCTTAGAGTGATGCCTTGAAAGGCTACCTAGAAACAGAGACTGGACAGGAATAAGGGAATAAAAGTCAGTATTTATTTGAAAGGCCTTCAAAGGTGCATCCTGGAAATCAAGGGCTACATCCAAAAATGGACCCCAAGATGGATGATGAGTCCCAAGTTCTTCACACTTTTATAGGTTTGGTTCATTTGCATATCAGCATAAATTCGCCAATTAAAACTTTAGCTAATGATGTAATTTCTCCAAGCTCACCCCCTTTCAAGATGTTAGTTTACACATTTTAGGGCCCAGGACAACCTGGGTGTCCTTGGAGAGACGGCCCGGAGAGGCTTTGTTGTGTCTGGAGTACAGAAGTGAGCAGGCTGCAAGAAACTTCAGAGCTACACACTGGACAATACAGGATTTGAAAAATATAGAAGTTAAAACCTGAGGCATCAGGAGGGCAAATAAGTTTTTCTCTGCTTGTGGTAAACCCTATTCCAGGATGACATGGACAATATGGACATGCCTGCTGGAAGTGCTTGGTTGTGAGACAGGAGATTTGGGGATGATTGATGTTCAGTGGCACTTTCCCATATGGAGAAGGCTGGGAGTTCATGTTTTTGTGACAAGTCAGTGGCTGAAGAGACTTCCAAAGCAAGAGACACCAGTGTGACCAGCTCAGGGCACACCTTTTAGGAATGGTCTCTGTGCACAGTTCACAGGAACGTGGATGAGCTTTGGGAATCAGAGTCTTCCAGAGAGATCACCCAAATCCCCTGTGGGGCTAATCCTGGTGATCAGCTGTACATTTCACTCTGGCTGCTGCAGGCTTCATCTCAGTTGTGCTGGCTGTGCATGGGGTGAATATTTTTAAGCATTCCTTTGTCATTCCTGGTGCTTCTTCAGAGCCTGATGTTGGAGAAGTCCCTGCTCATTGCAGCGGGGTTGGACCCGGTGACCTTTAGAGGTCCCTTCCACCCCAAACTGATTCCCAAAAGATAGGCTGGAAATAGATCCCCACAGGCTGATGTCTACAGAGCAGGTATTTGTTTATTTCAGCGCTGGTGATGAGGGGGATTTTTCCTCCTAGCTCACCCACCTTTGTCAAGTGCAGTGGTATATTTATACAGTAAATTATGCTTAATGTGGCTATG
>VZRO01001096.1:168126-199399 GCA_013397915.1 Daphoenositta chrysoptera | reverse complement strand
TTTTTTTGTATAAATTAAGTGGGTGTTCTTTGTTTGTTTTTTTTTTTTTTTTTTTTTTTTTTTTTTTTTTTTTTTAATTTTAAATACCTGAGCTGGCTCCTGACCCAGGTGAACTTCTGCTTTTAAAAGCTTCCCCTGGAGAAATCCTCTCTCTCTCTCTAAATGCACACAGGTAGTCAGAGCAACCTTGATCTTAATGCACCACCGAATTATGATCAGAAACTAGGGCAGGCATGGAAATAGGAGCTCAGGAATTCCAGCCAGGAAATGCAGAGCCCAGTTGGAGGCTGCCTTGCTTTGAATGCTGGGCAGGTCTGAGTGCAGAGATGAGGAACCTGCTGAGTGATGCCTGAAGGACATTTCTGGTCCCCCACTGTGAGCACGGATCAGTGAAGGGCAGGCGGATGCAGATGCCTTGGTCTGGTGGTTTCCATTTCAGGATGACAACCTGGAGTGTTCCCTGTTCAGGGACGGACAGATTTGTGAGAGAAGGGAGGTGTGGAAGCATTTGAATCCAAGGTGAAAGAGCCCAAAATAGCACCCTTTAATGCATGGATTTGGCTGGGTACCGCCTGGAGGAAATGAAAAACACTGACAGATAAGGAGATCCTGGGCCCAGAGCCCTCGGGAAGGGGAGAATATCTCAGGATCCATAGCGGACAAATCAATTTTGTTCTTTTTCCCATGGCAGGAATGCTTGTCAGAAGAGAAGGACCATTTTGTGCTGATACCTGACCTTTCCTTCTGCTTGTTTTCCTCTCTGGAGCTGGAAGATTTCTAGAGTCCAGTGTCTTTGGCAGAAAACCAACTGGAGGTAGGCCTGAGTTCTGTAGGGCTGAAAAACCTCCAGCCAGCCCTAAAAAAACCGTTTTAGGCATCTTTAAGATGCAGGTGAAGAGCTTACATCCTCGAGTTTGGAATTCTGGTCCTCCACCTCAGTGGGGAGAGAGAGCTGTTCTACACCATAGAAAGGCCTGGTAAAGCTGCTCCTGTCCCTCCCAAGAACTTGAGATTGGGAATCTGCAAATCCCAGTGTGTCCAGGGGATCTCTGCTCTGTTCCTTCCTTCTAAAGCAGCCACATGCAAGAAATGGAGCCCTTGAAGGCTGCTCAAAGCATGGAGTGGTTCCTTCAGTGCAGGTATCAGGAATACTTTTTGATGGAAGACTTGATTAAAACCAAGATTTTTCTCTTCTGCAAATTAATCTAGCTGGAGCCAGCAGTAAGACAATCCAACCCCAAAGTAGAAAAGTTGTTCTTTTCCCCTCAGACTTTGACAGATGGTGCAGATTAGTCTTAAGTTAATACAAGGCTCGTCAGCTGCTCTGGGGTTTCAACATCTGGGTGTAAATGTCAGGCATAAACAGTGAATAAGTCTAGACACCTCCTGAACTGGTTTCTTCTGAGCTAGAAACACGGATTTCAAGTGTCCCTCTCCAGATATTCCACCTTTGATTGCCCTTCTCACCAGTGGGAAAAAGTCAGTGTCTGCAATTTCTTCTTTTATGGCCTCGTGTCTATCATGAGGCTGGAGTCACCATCCTGCTGCATTGAAGCTTCCCTGGAGATATCCCTGATCCTTTACCAACCTTGCTGCCACTGGAGAAGAACCAACTGGTCTGACAAAACCCCTTCTGTGTCTTTAAAGTCTGGTTTTTTTTCCCAGCTTGTGCTCTGGCACTCGGAGCCTTTCTGGCTCAGGGATCTGGGGACATAAATTCCAGATGGGCACATTTACTTCCCTCGTGATAAAGGAGAGATGATTCACACCAACAGCTCTGGGCAGAGAGATGCTCAGCATTGATCCCACAGGATGTGCCATTCACCAGGAAGCAGGAGAAGCAGAGCAGATCCACGTGGGGCTCCAGGTGTTTTCCAGGAGTGCTGGGAGATGGCAAGAGCATCTGCCTTTGAGTCAGGTACCTCTTGAATATCACCTTGTTCATGCCCACCTTGGTGTTTATCTCCAGGGGAGGATGGAGAAGCTCCTATCCAAGGCAGGGAGCTGCTCCAGGAACAGCACCACATGGAATATCCTGAGTTAGAAGGATTGAAATCCAGGTCCAGGCCCTGCCCAGGACACTCCCAAGAACCCCCACAGTGTGTCTGCAGGACTGGGAAGGCTGTGGGCCTCATCCTGTGTCTATCCTGACTCCTGAACACCAGTCCAGAGCATTTCATAGCTGAAAGAGTCGGAATAAACCAGCTCACTGTAAATGTTCTGCTTGTCTTAGCCACACTTGAATAATCCTTTCCTGACTTCCTACTGACTCCACTTTTCCCACAAGTCCATGCAGAGGAGAGGTCAGGAGCACCTCATCCCCATGGAGCTGTAATCAGCCATGAAAACCCATCTATCAGAGCCCAAATCTCAATTTTAGCTCTCAGTTCACAGAACTTTTACATGCCTTTACCTTGCCCTGTTGCAGGTCTGTTCCCAGAGGAGGGGGAGGAGACGGGGCAGTGAAACTGGATGTTGTGTTCTCACCATAAAAGAGAGACTAAAAATAGCCTGGAGGATTTGTGGAAAATCCTGTGTTGCTGAAGCATCTTTTTATGTCTTTTTATCTCAGGGTTTTTGGTGGGTTTTTTTTTTTGTTTTTTTTATTTTTTTTTTGCTTGTTGCGAATTTTTTCTGCTGAGACCCTGGGAGATGTTGGAGCAGTGACCTCAGGGGCAGGAAATCGAGCATCCCACCGAAGAAACATTTCCACAGCTTCAGTGGATGTAGGAATGTCCATCCCTGTTAACTGTGGAGGCACACGAGATGGGATATGCCAATATCCTTGGCTCCAGCTCTGCGTGGTTATGGCACCTGGCCCTTGGATCTGAACTCTCCAGCCCTTCTCCCAGGCGACAGGGATCTCGTACAGTGTTTTGATGGCTGAAACAGCCTGGAAATAATGAGCTGGAAGCAATGTTTTCTCTCCTGTCCTTTTCCCATGTGGAAAACAAGATGTATCACTGAGCAGGTGAGGCCCGGGCTGTTTGCTCAGGGCCGCTGTTTAATCAGGGAGCTCTTCCCAGGGTCCCTTCCCAGCTTTGTCACTCCCTGACAGCTGGATATGGTTTTCCCACGTGGCTTTGGCTCAGCAGAAGGACAAGCACCCAGTAAACGTGGCTCAGGTTTGACCAGTGTAACCATTTGCATCACAATGTTTATTTTATTTTTGTTTCTAGAGTTGCTTTAATGCTTCCAGAGCTCTCTTTTTGCAAGGGTTTTCTGCTCTGCAGCTGTAATTCTGCTGTCTTTATTCCTGTGATATGTACCAGGCCTTCAGCAGGATTTTCCATTTGAATGGCTGCAATTTTAAACTCATTTATCATTTTTATGGAAGTTCAGAGGTGTCTTGTGGAAATCAGTGCCAGGGAGAGCAGTGAATTTCAGTTTACATCCATTCACGCATGGGTTTGCCTCGAGTCAACACCAAGAGTTGACAAGAACTGGAATGCAAACCCATGTTGGCCATGGATAGCATAGTAAATGCCTGGAGAATTAGAATAATAGTAGGAAAAAATACAGGATCTGGGATTTGTTGTGGTTCTTCCTTGTGATAGCACATTTGTCTGTGCTGTATTCAATATATACCTATATATAGAATATAGAATTCAATATATTCTGTCTATATTCAATATATAGAATATTTTGGGTTAGGAGGGACATAAAAGCTCATCAGTGATGCTTGGCTTGTTCCAAAATAATCCCCATGGAGGGAATCCTGCAAGCTGTGAGTTTCTCTTCTCCTCTTCCAACAAAAACCTTGGGTGGGTGTATAAAAGGAAGAGGCTGGGTGTGGGGAATGACCACCACAAAAGGGCAGCCATCAACCAGCCCCATCCAGAAAGTCACTAAAAACCCCAGCCCTTGTGCAAATTGCGGTCCTGGAATATCCTGATTTGGAGTTCTGAATTATTTCTGTGGGATCACAATTAAAATATTCAGGATAACCAGGAAAGGCAGCCTGCCTGCCCTTTTTCCTCCTCTTCCTTTCAGTCTAACGTTTCAAAGGTGTTCTGATTCTGAAACCCCTGTTCCCACAGGGAATGTGTGTGTCTTTTGGTGTTCTCCAAGGCTGTTTTGGTTAAGTGCAGAGAATGGATATCCCGGGATTTCTGGCTGGTTAAGACCCCCATGTGTAATGGTGCAGAAGGTTCTTTAGCTAGACTCTGCACTTCATTCTGAGTGTCACTCTCAAAGAAAATATGAATAAATGCAGTTATTTGGGGTGGAGAGCAGTTTTGGCTGCACAGGGAAGTGCCAGGTCGTGGTTTAACTCCCTCTCTGTGCAGAACAGTGGATCAATGGTAATTCCACTCCACTCTCAGACTGCTTCTGGCTGAGCACAGGGGTTTGTTTTTTTTTTTTTTCATCCTTTGCTCCTGCAACCATCCAGCAGCCCCTAGAGAGGTGGTGGATGTCCCATTCCTGAAAGTGTTCAAGGCCAGGTTGAGCTTGGGGCAACCTGGGATAGTGGAAGGTGTCCCTGTCCCTGGCAGGGGGTGGAATGAGATGGGATTTAAAGTGTCTTCCAACCCAAACCATTCTGGGATTCTCTGGAGGGATCAGACTCGTGCCTTCCAAAGCAGCAATTATATCCTGCTGCTCTTCCTCTTTCCAATTAATGATGGGCTGGTTTTCAAATGAATGAAATCGGTGTCTCGCAGAGCCTGGTGAACGAGTTGAGCCAAAATTGCAGGATTTGGGAATCCTGTCTGGGATTCTTTTAATCTGCTGGGATCCCCTGTGACCCTGCTCCCATCTGCTGTTGGATGACCTGCACCATGAGGCTGTCCCAGCCCACGGGGTCCTGCAAAGACCTGGTTGGACAGCTGGACTTGGACCCACAGCAGGTGAACCTCAACTGCTGGAAAGCAGATCAGCTGCTTTGGAATGGGCTTTTTCCTGGGGAATCCTGGAGCAGGGCTCACTGTGCTGCACCAGGGCTGTGTGTCACAGCCTGTTGTCCCCAGCCCAACTCCCCAACCCTGGGTGACAGCTGTGAGGAGCTGGCTCCTGGAGAGAATGTCAGCAGGTGGTGCTGAACATGCACTAACTGGGATGTGGAGGGGCAGGAAAACCCTTTGTCCCATCCCTCCAGCACTGCCTGTTTGCCCAGAGTGTCGTGATGGGGCTGGAGTTGAGCTCCATCTCTTCAAGGGATGGTCCTCTGTGCATCCTTCCAGGTGCAGGAATCTCTCACAGAGCCACCAGCTCCATCCTAGCAACTCCTTCTGTACCCCAAGCCATTTTGCCTGGTGGGAAAATGCACCATTTGCTTGTTTGGGTTTTGGGGTTTTTTTGGTTGTGTTTCGTTTGGTTTGGGTATTCATTTTTGTTTTTAGAGTAGTGAAAAATAAGCTGTGCTTACAGAAGCATGAGTCAGCCTGGCAGTGCAAGCAATTTGTAGGATTGTTTGCTTATCAGCCACCCAAATCTGCCCCAGTGCTGGGCTCTCTCCTGTTCTTACAAATGTTTTACAAGTCAGATCTTGTGGCTTTTGCTCTGAGAGTCACCCTGAACTTGTAATAACAAAGCAACCATGACAACAGCAGAGCTTTCCTTCTGAGACGAGCCTGTGGAGCAGCTCTGGTGTGATGTCTGTGCAGTGACTGCTGAGAATGTCACGGTATTTCTGTAATTGATGATTTCCATGCAGTAATTTTGGCTGATGATCATTTATTCCATAATACCATCCTCACAGGGAATGATTTCACATCAGATATCCTTCTGGGGACTATTAAGACCTTTTATTTTTTTCCCCAAAGGCTCCACGGAAATGATGCTGTTGTAACATGATCCATGCAACCATATTTATTTCTGGGACAAATCATGGAACCACAGACTGATTTGGGTTTGGAAGGACCTTAAAGCCCGTCTTGTTCCAACCCCTGCCATGGGCAGGGACACCTTCCACTATCCCAGGTTGTTCCAAGCCCCATCCATCCTGGGCTGGAACACTTCCAGGGATCCAGGGGCAGCCACAGCTTCTCTGGGCACCCTGTGCCAGGGCCTCCCCACCCTCACAGGGAAGAATTTCTTCCTAGTCTTCAATCTGTGGTGGGACAACTTTCCCAGCTGCAGAACTGAGATGTTGCACGTGTTTCCAAAGCAATCCACAGCCCTTGGAGGGACTGTAAAGTTATCACTGGGGAAACTGCTGTAATTTTTTCCTTTAGGATGTTGTGTTGTCACTTTGGGGCAGGGAGAGAGGTGTAAATAAGGGGTACAGCCCTTGCATCAGCAATTTTGGGCTTTATAGGGCCTCAGCTAGTATCTCCTTTCCTATCTAAGGCTGATTTATCCAGGTCGACTTTCCTGTTCCCACACATGTGGTTAACTTGACCACCAATAATGGCTGATGGGACACATCCTGTTTTTTCACCCTCTGGAGTGCATTTGCCATAGAAAGGGGCCCCTTCATCACCCATGAAGTGTAGATGGGTAATGCCAAACCCTTTGGAGAGCCCCTTGAAGAAAGACTCATTCTTTCCTGGACAGCAGTGGGATGGGAGGAAGCTGCATGACTCACTAGGCAAATTCCAGAGGCTGGAGTAGATTCCCAGTGAGAAGTCTCCCCTGTTGCTTGAAAAGCCTTGGTTCTGGTGGAATGTTTTGCCTGCGAAGGGCTGAACGCATCAGATCAATTTGAATGTACTTGATCCCATAAATCAGCACCTGCTCAACAAACTCTTGGAATGAGCCTTGACATGTGTTTTATTTTTGGGTGCAGAATAAGGGAGCTGTTCATCCTGAGCTGATTTGCAAGGATAAACTGAAGCGGGAGAACAGCATTGACTTAGCTCAGCGTTGTGGAATGAGTTCAGCACTAACCTCTATCAATGATTTAGCACAACCATTGAGAACGTGGGAAATCAGCTGCTAAAGGAGAATTCCGATGTCCTGGCTGACTTCAATCTCCAGGCACAAAATGTCATCTCTGTTTTGGATATTTTATCTCTTTATTGGTGGCAATGGACAAATGTACAGCTGGTTTAAGTATTCCTTGATCTGATTCCCTTCCATCAAGGATGCATCTTCCTTGCTCCAAACCCCCCCCGATCTCTGGGACACTTATCTGGAAGGACAAATCCTGGTATGGATCTGGCATGGCTGTTTTGTTTCTGGTAGGCATGGTGAGGCACAGGTTTCCCAGAGGAGCTGTGGCTGCCCCATTCCTGGAAATATTCAAGGCTGAATTGGACAGGGCTTGGAGCAACCTGGTTGGGTGGAAGGTGTCCCTGCGTATGGCAGGGGGTTGGAACTGGATGGGCTTTAAGGTCCCTTCCAAGCCAAACCATGTTGGAATTTCCATGGATTCCTCTAGAAACTTGTCTGGCACCACTGGGTATTGTGGGAATTGCCCAATTTTTTTGCTGCTCTGAGTTGTGTGCAGCTTGCTGCTTCTCAAGGGGCTTGTTTAGAAGAGTGTGGGTGGCCTCAAGGAGGAAATCAGGGGGTTGGCCTTGGACTGAAGAGTGGCATCTCCTCCTGGGGGAGAGTAGGGAGACTGAGGCTTCTTCCCAGGCACCAGAGGGAATCTTGGCTACGGGACTTTTTGGGAACCCATGGTGGTGCAGGGAGGAGGATTGCTGGCAGGGTGTCCCTGCAGTCTAGAGAAGAGCAGTGGGCCTGGCATCAACCAAGGTGTGGATCCACAGCCAGGTCCTCCAGAACTGGTCTGTTCCTCCTCCACAAGCAGCTCTGTGTTACCCCAGGATAACAGATTTCCACACATCCATGTTTTAGATCCCCAGGGATTGCAGCACTCGAGATGATCGCTTGCTGCCGTGTGCAGTCTGCCAGCCAGCCACGAGCAGGGTGGTGGTTTATTTTCTGAATTTTAAAGGCTGTTTATGCACTGGAGGATTCAAAATGAATAATTCTGGCTACTCTAAAGCAATTATCTTCTTTCAGCGAGCAGCCTTCAAAGAAAATGTTGCTGCAGACGAGCCATTAGGGAAGAAGATGAAATACTCTGGGGCTCAGATAGCTGTGAAGGGACCAGTCCCACAATTCCTGATCCAATGTAGCCTTTTCCACAGGGAAATCAAGTTCTCCTGTAAAACCAGCCACCAGGTGTCCAAAGCTGGCATTTGTGCCTCTTGGGGGTTTTGAAGTGGCCAGGGTACACTGGAAGCTCTCCTTGAAGCAGAGCTCCAAGGCTTTTTTGGTAAAAATGCACCTGGATGCATCCAATCGGAGCTGCTGGTGCCAAGTGGAGAGCTGCCTCTCTGTTTTCCACGATATTCCTACTTCCTGCCCCAAATTTTGGCCTGACCTTAAAAAGGAACATGATTTCCCCCCCTGATTTCCCCTATGAGTGTGAGGAGTGACAGGGCTGTGGGATGGAGAGGATTGTACCTGCTGGCCCTGGAGAGGTGCATTTCCCTGCCCGTGCCTCAGGAGGGTTATCAAGGCATTAAGCAGCTGACTGGGTTTATAAAAAAGCCCAAAAAACAACAAGAAAAAAGCTGTTTAAAGCTTTGATGTGCCTTGCCTGTCCTTGCACCAAGCTTTTTGCATTGGTTTTGCTTTAGGGCCAAGCTCTGAGCCTCCATGGATGCTCAGGATTGGGTTTCTTTACATCCTGGCTCCAGCTGGGCTGCCAAATCCGACTGTATTTGGTCCCTCTGAGCTGCCATGATCTATCAGAGTCAGGATGACCCCTACTGTGGTGCCTCCAGCCTGGGTGCTGGGGCAGTGGCTGCTCTGGTGGCTCAGGTGGCAGTCACTGGATTGCAGAGTCACAGCTGGGAGCATCAGACACTCCATGATTAGCGTGAGTTATCCCCTGTGGACATGGGGACAACGTCCTGTCTGGGCAAAAGGAGTTTGCTTTCAATTCTCTGTGAGATGCACCTCACAGCTGGCTGCAAAATCTGTCATGCCTGGTGCTTGGAGAGGAAACACAGCTGGCAGTGTCCAAGGCCAAGTTGGACAGGGCTTGGAGCAACTTGGATTAGTGGAAGGTGTCCCTGCCCATGGCTGGGGGTGGAATGAGATGAGCTTTAGGTCCCTTCCAGCCCAGACTATTCTATGATTCTACTCCCCTGAAGGTGCTGTTAGACTGGTTGCTGTCTCTTGCCCCTTATCCCATGGCAACATATCCTCCTAAAAAATTTCTCATCATCTTTCAGGTGCTCCCACAGTAGGTGTGAAAATGCCTTCACCGGGGGCCACCCAGCTGTGCTTGCCTCACCTGGCTCAGGAGGTACAACTTGCAAACCCTCCTGACAAGAGACAGGAGCATCCATTACATGGGGATTTAATCCCAAATCCTCTTTGGGGACAGATGTGGGGCACAGTTTGACAGCAGCAGCCTGGCTCTGTTAGTGTGCCACAGCAGAGAGGAACCATTCAGGGCCTGGCTCGAGTGTGTAAAAGACATTTAGGAGAGGAATTGTGATTTATGATGAAGCTGCACAGCTCAGTGTGACTGCAGCATTTGGCTGCCTCTGTATGTGTTCATCTCCTGGGTTTCTTTGTAACGTCTCCATGTTTTATTTCGCGTTCCATCTTGCCCTGTTGAGCCTGGCAGTCTGGAAACAAGACTCTGAAAGGGCTTGGCCTACCAGAGTCAGTTGGTGCCATTGCTGGGTCATTTTGAATATTCTGCTGGTCACTACGCTCTTAATACAGCCCTCCAACTAGGTCTGAGCTTGCAGCAGCCTGTGGGGGTGGGATATCCCTTCTTTGGGTTTAGAATGAGGAATGAGCCCATCCCTGTGCACCTGACCTGGCTGTGACCACTGTGAAGGCCAAACTCCTGGATTCCTTTGGCTCATTCTGCCTCTCCCTGCATCATGTCCTTGTTCTGGCAGTCTCCCTGTCTGATTACCCAGCCTGAAATTCTCAGGAGCCAAGTTCTCCTAATGGAGATTGGGAATCTGGGTCACTGCTCATGGTCTGAGGGGTGGAATTAAGCAGCACTTGTTTGATAAGCTTGCTCCCTGTAATGAGAAAACATCGTGGTGTGATGCAAAAGGTGCCTTTGAAGCCCCAAGAGATTGTGGAGAAAGGAAAAATAGAGAGGGGAGAAAAAAATCTAATCCTAAATTGAATTGGCATGAAGGAGTTGCCTTTTGTGTGAGAGGATTCCGTGCCAGCACTGTGGCTGTGCTGTGATTATTGCAGGAGTGAGTGACACTGGCTCTGTGCTCCCTTTGCCACCAGCCAGGGGCCAGTGTCACTTCCCTCTCATTCTGCAGAGCAGTGTTTTCCTCAGGGATTGGATCATATTTCAGCACCGAGGCTCTCAAAGTGCATTGATGACAATTGGCCATGAGCTGATGTGGCCTTGTCAGCAGAAGGAGCACCATGGGTTGAATTGGGTTTCTGCCTGTCCGTGGGTCTCAGTGCATGGAATCCTAGAATATTTTGGGTTGGAAGAGTCCTCAAAGCCCATCCAATTCCACCCCTGCCATGGGCAGGGACACTTTTCACTATCCTAGGTTGCTCCAAGCCCTGTCCAACCTGGCCTTGGGCACTTCCAGGGATCCAGGGGCAGCCACAGCTTCTCTGGGCACCCTGTGCCAGAGCCTCCCCACCCTCACAGGGAAGAATTCCTTCCCAAGATCCCATCTAACCCTGCCCTCTGGCACTGCCGCTCTCCTTGCCCAAGGTCCAGGTTGGCCAGCAGGCCTTTTGACTGTTCACTAGAGTCACCATCCTCCAAGCTGAGCTCTTGAAATCTGCCCCATTCTTGTTTCTTTGTAAGAGTTGGGAGTTTCAGGTAAGTTAAATGCACCTTTTGAAAAGTTTTGAGCAGTACTTTGTCGAGATTAATGAATAAGGAATGTGCAGTGTGAGTTCACCAGAGTTCATAAAATATTTGCAATTCCCCCATCGTCCCTGGAGTTAACACTGACTCAGGAACCTAAACCAGAGGCCAGGTTTTAAAAGCTTTTGTGTTTACAAAAAACAGTACTTGTCTTTGGCCATCATATCTGACAGCTGAATTGTTATTCCAGTGGGGGAAAAAAAGGGTAATTTTTATAGCCAGATATAGCAAATGTGAACTCTGACCATAGGCAGGGCAGCCTTAAGCTATCAGGAGTTTTATATCTGGGTTTCAAGTTGAGAGGAAACATGGAGGCGAGTGGGTTCTAAGACTGCCTGGTTTAGAAGCAGGTGTGATTCTTGAGGGCAAAGGTGAATGAATGCAGGTAGTGGAGCTGATGTGGGAAACTGAGAGGAAGAAGTGAACATCTGTGTGTGCAATTCCTGACCCTGCTGGTGGACAGGGGAGCTGGGCACGGTGTCTGCTGATGCTGGCACCAGCATCCCTCACTGCCACCTCCTTGGCCAAGGAAACGACAGCACTGCAGCTCCTGCCAGCATTTTGGGTTGCCCTGGCCAACCTCAGCCCTGGTTTACTTTCTGTGCCCAAGTTCAGCTTCCGTGAGCTCATTTGGGTACAATTCTACTGAGTGTTGCACCTTCTTGCATGGGTTTTTCTGTGTGTTTTATCAGGAGACACTGCAGGCTGCACCTGTGAGCAGCACTGTGTGAAATCTGTGTGAAAGTTTTTTGAAGGTAGAGAAAGATATGCACATCTTAATTGAATGTCTGTTTAATTGTTGTCTGCTGACAGAGGGCTGGTCTTGGGTACAGGCCCTCAGCTCTTCACACAGGGGCTGTGAGGGATCCAAATTGAGAGCACCCTGCTGCAGTGGAATACCTCTACAGTACCTCCTCTTCTCCCTCACTGCTGCCTGACTTCTGTGGGACTAACCCAGGCTGGGCATCCCTAGGCCAAAAATAAATCCCTCTTCCTTCCTGCTGTGCCAGCAGCTCTCACCAGCTAGGCCTGCTGCCCACCGGGAAGGCCCTCGCTGCCTTTCTGCTCCAGCAGCTTCAAACAAAAAGCCCTCTGTGTTTGTCTCATGTCTTAATTTTACCAAAAGCATGTTTTGCCCATGCTGCAGTCAGGGGAGGAGAGAAGAGCGAGCACAAGAAGAGCAAAGGGGCCAGGCCCTCCCTCCCGCACCGCGTTTGAGTGCAGTAAATAAACAGAGGCTGGTAAATGCTTAACGTGCCAGAGAGCATCTCCAGAGGAGGCCTCTCCTCCTGCAGGTCCAGGGAGTCAGCTGAGGGGACAGGGAATGTTCCCAGCAGTGCTCACAAGCCTTAAATGCTCACAGCAGTGGCACTGCTGGGCCTGATGCCTTGTGAGGCTACCTAGAAACAGATACTAGGCAGGAATAAGGGAATAAAGGTCAGTATTTATTTGAAAGGCCTTCAAAGGTGCACCCAGGGAACCAAAGGCTACATCCAAAAATGGACCCCAAGATGGACAACAAGTCACGAGTTCCCCACACCTTTATAGGTTTGGTCCATTTGCATATCAGCATAAATTCACCAATTAAAACTTTAGCTAATGATGTAATTTCCCCTCAGCTTGCCCCTCCTTTAGAGGCTTTGGGCCTGGACAGTCTGGGAGTCCTTGGAGAGCAAACCTAGAGAGGTTTTGTTATGTCTATCTTAGCACGAGAGAAGAGCAGCTCACAGGCTACGAGGCACTTCAGAGTTACACACCAAGCAACACAGGACTTGAAAAATATAAGAGTTAAAACCTAAGGCATCAGGCCTACACTCAGCTCTTGCTAATGAGATGGAGCCGTGCCTCCTTCGGCAGGGCTTTTTCTCTGTGATGCTATTTGAGATTAATGATCAGGTCTGATTGTTCTTGCTGGGGTGGTGCATGATCTAATCAAGGCCCATTCTTATTAAGAGTGACTCTGGTAAACCAACTCCTTCCCAAGCATCAGCAAGAATTTCTAGGAAAATGGAGCAAAACCTGAGTGGACTTGGAAGTTCTGTGGCTTCTGAGGTGCTCTTGTCACCAAAACTATGGGAAAAACAAAAACCCTCCAACAGCATTTTTAATGTTAGAGAGTCAAGGCATTACTTTATTATCTGGCCAGGATGTTGTTCTGGCCAGGATGTACCACAGAAATCATCTCATCCACACATAGCCTGGGTGTGCAGAGAATCATTCCATTACCCATAACATCTATTAGATTTTTCAGATCTTTTATACAATTAGAACTCATAGAAATGAATTGGGTCAGTGTTCATTGGTCCAAAGTTGTGTAGTTCATAGTATTTGGTTTCTTATTGGATCTGGATTTCTTTGCTTCTGATTGTTAATTAGATCTTCATTCCTTGGTTTTCTTATAGTCTTTTCCGGAGGAGATGCCTCCAACTGTGCCAGAGGCTGAGTCTGGGGTAGGTGTTCATAGATGGCCACTGGTGTTCTGTCCATGGCCTTATCTCTTTGGGGCCGCTCCCAGACTGTTGAAATGCTGAGCCCATCAGGCCTCACCTCGAGAAACAATGCCCTGGAAAGAAGCTTCAGCTCCCTTCCCCTGGGGCATAGGTGAATAAACCTGGCTAAAGTTATATAAAAATTTTTGAACTGGTATGTTTTCCAACACTCTGGGACAGTGAAATCCTCAGATGACGAGTAACAGGATCGTATTTTTCACTAAAAGTCATGTTTACTTCTGTGAGGCTTTTTATCTGGCTTAAAATCAATTTGGCTGGGCTGATTTTTAAAGCCAGGCAGAGTCACAGTGCAGCTGCCTCTGGGGAGGCTTGAAGGTAAAATCACAGAACCATTAAGGCTGGAAAAGCCCTCCAAGATCACAGAGTCCAACCACTAACCCAGCACTACCAAGCCCAGCATTAAACGATGTCACCAGGACTTCCTGTGTGGACCTGCTTTCAAAACACCTGGAACTGGACCAGAGGATATTTTAGGCTTTTTCTTGTGGGTTTTGATCTCCTATCAGTGCTTCAGTAGATTAGGTAATTTACTCCTAGGTGTTTACTGGGGTGAACTTCTCAAGGAAGATGAAATGTGGGTGATCTGATGTTACAGCAGCTCACTTAAACTTTGACATCAAATATTGAGCCATGAAGTGCTGCTTCACTGTTACATCCCATATTTGTGAGCTCTGGCATCAGTGAGGGATGCTGGAATTGGATCAACAGAGGGAGGAAAAGTCGAGAATAGAGGGAGGGGGGGAATACACTCTGAGAAAAGTAAGAAGTGTTGTCAGCCTGATCTAACAAAGAAGGGGAGATGTCTGTGGAGTTTAGTGGGATCAGGACTGGGCAAGTGAGGTTGGAAAACGTTCAGCAGGTGGCTGGAGACACGACCTGCCTGATTGGCCACCACATCTTCAAGCAGGAGAAACTAAAAGGTGTCAGAGTCAAGCAGCTGTGAGGGGTGGATAGAGAGAGCCGCAAGTTGTTCTCAGCGAGAAGCCTTGGTCAAGGCTGTCCTGGCGGTGCGTAGGCACCTCGCCAGCCANGGGCCTCCGGCCCCCCGGTCCTTATAAAGGGTTACAGAAAGGAAGTGGGGTAGTACAACAAGGACCAATGGAGGGGAAGCAGGGGGCAGAGAGGACATCTGGCTACTGGCCAGTCAGAGGGATCTGATGTACATAGGGTCACCAGATCAGAGAGGACTTTTCTATTGAGCTACACGGGAGTTTTAGGTTTCCGAGTTTGTCCACCAACGAGTTCCCTTTGAACCTGGGCTCTTTGACCCCTCAGCCACCACAGCTGCTGGTTCAGTCACCACAACAGCAGAGCACCCTGCTGAAAGGTGAGGGGTGCTTCAGGAGGGAAGTGTGATCGTGTGTTTTGGCTTGGCACCTGTCAGTGCTTTGTTTGTGCTGCCAATGCCTTAATGAATCCCTTTCATTTCTCCTGTGCCATACAACACAGCCTGCTCGGTAATTGTGGAGCTGCTCTGCTTCCTTCAGATGGGTTGATAATCCTTCCCAACTCCAGGCACGTTGTCCTAGGCCTTTCCCATTGGCATGGAGGAGTTGCCATGTGAAGAGGAGACAAGTGGCTTCTGCTTGACAAAAGCAGAAGAGGCATTTCCATCCTGAAGGAAGGGCTGCCTGGGCTCTCTGACCAGCTGTAAGTTTGTCTGTCTTGGGGAAAGAGCCTGTAATTTAGGCTTGTTCTGGGAAAAAACCCCATGTGGGCTCCTCAGCTTCCACATCTTCCTTCTTGGGAACCCAAGGACATAACATGGGGGGGGAAAGAGCATTTTGTGGGTGGGAAAATCTCTGCTCTGATGCTTCCTAATTTTCCCTGAGGAACCAGTCTCATGTCATGGAGAGATTTGCTGCTGGAAACTGCAGGAGTGAGACAAAGCTGGAGAAACTCCCCTTGGCTCTTCTCATCCGTTGTAAAATAGGGATCCACCTCTGCACTGAGGTGGTTCACGTTCAGCAGCATCTGGGAACTTACAGGTGACTAGACTTAGGAACTGTGAGGCTTTCTGGGCTGCTGTCCTGTGCTCCTGTGTCCATGTCCTGTCCGTGGATGCTCCTGTGCCCATATGGTTAGTGGGAATTTTATGGTATTATTGTGGTAATGTGAATTTAATGAAATTATTATGGTAGTGGGAAATTTAGGTGGCCCAAGGAGAGCTCTGACTTAGACATTTCTTTTTTTATCTTGAGGCAGCCAGTGAGCCACCATCCTCCTGGGCTGGAATAGCAGCTCAGGGACACATCAAGCCAAAAAATCTTGTACTGGAGTAAAGAGTAGGTTAAGTTTGATGTGGGCTTTTTAAGTAAAACCACTTCAAATGGTGCTTAGAAAAAAAAAAAAAGAGAGAGAAAGACAGATTAACTTCTCCTTTCCAGTCTGAAATTATGGACTTTGTGCTGGAGACCAGGCTCTCAGACCACCCTTTTCTATTTATTGCCCATAGCAATTTCCTCGGCCTTCAGGAGCTTCAGGGCAAACTGAACACTGTAATTAACCCGGAGGTTACCAAGGCACATTCTCCACCCCACTAAAAACTCTGGTGAAGTTTCTGCTGTAACTAAAGCTTCTCTTGCAAAAGGCAGGCCAGAAAATGCTTTTAGAGGTGTCCATCATTTTGATGTGTGAAAGAGAGCTGTGAATTTTGTGCCTCAAAGAGAGCCAGGCTGCAGTTAAGTCATATCTTTATGCGGAGCTTTGTATCTTTTTTCTGTCTTCCTCCCGGCCCTTTTATTCTCAGAGTATTCCCATGGGACATGAGTAGTCTTGCCCCTCCCCTGGAAATGTTCCAGGCCAGGTTGGATGGGGCTTGGAGCAGCCTGGGATAGTGGAAGGTGTCCCTGCCCATGGGATGAGATGGGCTTTAAGATCCCTTTCCACCCAAACCATTCTGGGATTCATTGATGCCAAAAACATTTCTGCACCGTTACAGCCGTAATTTATTCCTCACCTAAGCACACCAGTCCTGTATTAACCATTTGTACCAGATTCTGGAGCATTCCACCATCTGCATGTCATGGAAGAACCCTCCCTGATGGGGAGGAGCAGAGTTTGCCATAGCTCAGAGCCAGGCAGTGAAAGTGTTTCTTTCATCTGCTCCAGGGCAGGTTTAGATTGGATAGGAGGAAATATGTGGTCAGGCTTTAGAAGAGGCTGCCCAGGGTGGAGTCAGCGTCCCTGGAAGTGTCCAAATAATGTCACCCTGTGTTCTGCTCTACGTAGGTAATGCTGCACACACAGAGCCTGGAGCAGGCCACGGGCTTGTGAACATCCTGAGGGGCCTTCTGAGAAGGGACTGAGTGTCCCAGGTGGAAATCTGGGAGTGCAGCTGTGTGTGGAGACAGAGAAACCAACAATTCAGAACCCCTGGCTGCTGAGGGGGCACTCTGAGGGCCTGTGGTTGCAATGTGGGTCAGACCCTGCTGAGTACAGAGAGCACCGACGGCCCAGGGGGTTTTTGGGGAACATGAGCTGAGTCCAGCTGCCCTTGTCCAAAGCAGAAAGGTGCCTTCATCCTTAGCCAAAGGCAACTGTGTCCCCTGGCTGCCCAGAGGCCTCGTGGAGCTGATAACTTCCCGATGCTGGGGCACATCTGCTCTGCTTCAAAGCCTGGGCTGGGCCAGCTCTGTGCACGGCTGCACATGGGATGAGTTAGTGGGGATGTGTGTGTGCAATTAGGTGCCCAGCACGTCCCTGCAGCGCAGGGTGCAGCTGCCTCTCTGCTGTGCTGCTGCTCCAGAGGGGAAAGTGTGGCTTTTCCTTTTCTTTGCAGCTTCTGAGATGTGTTTTGGTGGGGATTCAACCCACCAGGCAGGGAACAAAGTCGATCTGAAGGGGAGCTTGCTGGGGAGGGAGACCACAAATCATTAAAAGTCCCCAGGATTACACACATTTTGCAGAGCAGCTTCTTGTGTTGCTCAGCCTGCTGGAAGCCAAAGCACAGGCAAAGATTTCCCTCAGCCACGGAAGGATGGGATGATCCTGTGAAGTACCTAGAGCTGGGGTCTGCAGCTCTGTGAACACCTCAGAGCTCCTTGGAGGCTGATCAACTCCATCCTTCCTGTAACTTGACCCTCATTAGAAATTATTTGGGATGGTAGAAGGGCAGGAGCCAGTGTGAAGCCTGATTTAACAGCTTCCTTATAAAAGGTTTCTGGGGAAGGGGTGAGGCCTGTGCTCCTGGGCATGAGGGAGGCAGCAAGGGCAGGGTGCATCTCTGTGCTGCTGTGTCTTGTTCCTGTGGTGCCACGGTGGGAAGACAGCAGAAAAAAGCTTCAGATGGCAGCCTGAATGCAGGGGCTGCTGTCAGCGCAGATCAAGCAGGGCAGGCTTCTAATAGAGAGGGGAATTTTTATTTCATTCATTGCTCCAAAACCTTCTCTTCCACTTTCCTGCTGGGATGTACGCATTCAGCAGTGGGAGATTGGTGACATAGGCTGGCAGGAAATCTCATGGACCAATTTTCTCTACCTTTTTACATTCCTGCTAATTTTTATGTCCCCACTTTTTATCCCAGTCCACAGCTGTGGCCCAGCTCCAGCAGCAGAATTGAGAGCAGAGGTGCCATCCTGTACTGGTTTGTGCTGTGCTTTCCTTCCACAAGTGAGACACTTGGGTTGGAAGGAACCCAAAATACCATCTCATTGCATGGGCAGGGACCCCTTCCACTATCCCAGGTTGTTCCAAGCCCTGTCCGGCCTGGTCTGGAACACTTCCAGCAGTGAAGGATCCATGGCTTCTCTGGACAACCTGTGCAGGGCCTCAACACCCTCACAGGGAAGGATTTCTTCCCAATATCCCACCTAACCCTGCCCTCTGGCAGTGGGAAGCCATTCCCTGTGTCCTGTCCCTCCATCCCTTGTCCCCGGTCCCTCTCCAGCTCTCCTGGAGCCCCTTTAGGCCCTGCAAGGGGCTCTGAGCTCTCCCTGGAGCCGTCTCTTCTCCAGGAACACATCCACTCTCATCCTGGCTCCAGAGCAGTGGGTCTTCAGCCCTCAGAGCATCTTTGTGGTCCTCATCTTCCTGCTGGAGGCAGGCTCCACTCACTCCCTTGAGCTTGGTTGGAAAGAGCCTCCTGGGTTACTGCGTTACTCCTTGGGCTAAATTGGATATCTAAACCATCTTGGGGCTTGTCGAGTCCTGGGTTGTTCTGTGGGACCTGAGTGTGTCAGGGTTAGGGTCTCCTGGGCTGCTGCTGTGGCTCAGCTCCCTTTCCTGGCTGATTCATTTCCCAGGGTTCAGGCTCCCTTTGAGATCTCTGGGTAGAAGAAGTGCCCTTCTGTTATTAATTTCTTGAAAATGTGGAGTTGTGGGCAGGGATTAAGTCGTGCTTAGATACGGGCAGCACTTTAGTAGAGAGTTGGAACCATCTGCTCTGCAGACCAGATTCCAAGGTCCCCCCACATTCCTCCCATCCCTGGCTGAGCCAGCCAAAGCAGCAGAGAAGCCCCTCCTCAGTGCCCCTCTGCTTCCAGCCCCAGGCACAGGAGAAAAATCCCATCATAAACACCCGGCTGGCCAACCAGCAGCCCTCTCACTGAATGAAAAACCTTTAAGCAGTGCCCTACTCTGTCTCCCAGCAGTGCAGGGAAAGAGGTGAAGTAACTAAGGAGTGACATTTATACTGAGAGAGAAAAGAAAATTACTCATTCCCCACAGCCTGAGGGCAAATTCAGTGGCTTCTGCCTCTCAGCCGGCTCTGTTGGTTAGCTTGAAAAGAATCCCTTCAAATTCCCATTCCCTTTTTTAATACAGTGTTTCTTCTCTGCTGATTGACTCATTTCCTGGAAATCTCTGAGCAAATGCAGCCTTCCTGGCACTGTGGATTCAGGACTGTTGTGTGGTGGAAGTGTGTTTTACCTGCACTTGGTGGGGTGGGAGAGGTTCTTCATCACCAGCCTTGAAAAAGGGGTGAAAATGCTGGTGTTCAAACCTGTCTGGGTCACTCCAAGGAGAAATAAGTGCTGTTTGTAACTTTCCCTTTGGGCTAGGTTTGGTTTTTTATTTGTTATCAAAGCTCTCTGATGGGCCTGAGGTTTGTTTAGGAGAGTGGGATAGAGGTGAGATGCTGTAGTTTTGTCCTGGATGCAAGAAAGCATTTTCAGTTCAATGTAAGAAAAGGGTTGGGACAAGCTCATCCTTCAGAGATGACTGGAACCTCTGCAGCCATGGAATTCCTGCCTGATTTTTCATCAATGTTCACTCACTTGATGGCTGGGTCTGCAGAGGATGTAGCAGCAGCTGTGTTGAAAAATAAGGTTTATTATATTGGATTTGGTAGCAGATTCCAGTTTTGGGGGGAAAAGGAGCAGCTTGGATTTCCTTCCCCCATGCAGAGGAGATGAAGGCTGCTCGAGAACAAACTGGAAACCCCAAAGTTTTTATTTTAAGCACGAACT
Organism: Daphoenositta chrysoptera; assembly: GCA_013397915.1. Lineage (NCBI taxonomy): Eukaryota > Metazoa > Chordata > Aves > Passeriformes > Daphoenositta > Daphoenositta chrysoptera. Next base: position 179,702 of record VZRO01001096.1, on the reverse strand, counting down.
TGCCAAAAGCAGTTAGTTTCTGATACAGGGGATGACACTGAATGTTTGGATTTGGGATACAGATGATCCCTCGTGCTGCAGGATTCTGTTTCAAGCGGTCCCAGTAGCCACGTGGTGATGTAGTATCTCCAGTTTGGAGAGGCCTTCTCCCAGCTGGGGTAAATCAGCCTGGATTCCTCCAAGGCTTTGATGGCTGAGAACAGCTTAGGTCTTGGATTGTGGTTTGTGTGCTGCTTGCTTTGTACAGGGAAAAATTAGAAAAAAGTATTTTGGAGGGAAAATGTGCTCTGCAACCACGGAGAAATCACTCTGCCAGGAGTTTTTGTGCTGCTGAATGAGAGCAGAGGACTTTTGGGTGAGGTGTGCTCCTCACCTAACCTGTAGGATACTGGTGGCTGTGCTGCGCCCCCATGGTGCAGCTCATCTTAGTTTAGGTTTAGATTGGATTTTAGGAAAAATTTTGTTATGGAAAGAAGTTATCTGGCCCTGGCACAGCTGTCCAGAGCAATGGTAGAGTCCCCATCCCTGGTGGGATTTAAAAGCTATGTGTGGATGTGGCACTTGGGGATGTGGATTAGTGGTGGGCTTGGCAGTGCTGGGGGAATGATTGGACTCGATGACCTTGGAGGACTTTTCCAACCCAAATGATGCCATGATTGATCCCTCATCCTCCTCTGAGCTGCAGGCTGGAGACTCCAACCCAGTGTGTTGCTCTTGGTGCAGTGCTAACGGGAATTAAGAGCAGTAGGAACCTCTCTATATTGAAAAACCTTCATTTCATGGCCTGCTTGTGCAAGCCCCAAACCTCCCCAAGCCTGTGCTTCCCCTCCTGCTTCTCCCCATCCCTGCCCTCACCTCCCTGCTGAGGTGCAGCGACTCCACTGTAAACCTGTTAAAATATTAATGCAGAAGGCCAAAGCCCTGCACTAAAAAGCGTGGCCCAGAGAGAGGTCATTTGTCTGCAGAGAGTTAAATCAATACCCTGCTGAGTCACCCCTCAAATTGCATCGGTTGCCAGGGAGAGGAAGCCCCATGCAGCCACTGGGATCTCTCAGTCCTGGGTGGTGGAGCAGGCAGTGCCTATCTGCACCTGGCCACTGCTCTGGGAAGGAAAGCTGCGCTGGGAGGAAAGCCAGGAGAGCCCCAGGTCTGGGGTTTGACCCACAGCTGGATGGACAGCCCTGTTTCTTGCTCTCCTGTGGGAAAGGCAACCTTCCCAACCCTTCCTGATGGCTTCATGGAGCTGCACAGCCCCTCTGGGATCATACAGTGGCTCCTCCCCTCTTAGTGTGTGGGGGGGTTGCTTTGTGTCACCCTCTGCCTCGTGGGTGCTGCTGCAGCATCCTCAGTAAGGCCAAGCCTCTCCATTTCCTCATCTCCAGACTTCCAGGTCAACCTCTGGGCAGCCCCACAGCACTGGGCCATCAGATTTTTAGCCACCCCCCCTTTCCCCCCCAGTATTTCCAGGCTGTTATCTCCTTTCAATCATCTTTTATCTCCTTATGCCTGGTCAACCATGGCAATCCTGAGCTGGAAGGGACCAACAAGGATCAAGTCCACCCTGACAATCCCACCCTGTGCATCCCTGAGAGCATTATGCAAATACCCCTGGAGCTCCGGCAACCTTGGGACCTGGGTGAGTAAGGGTTGTTGAACCCCATGAATCCCCCCACATAAATCAATCCCTCAAGACCCATGTTGTTATCAGCTCGGAGTTCGCTCCGGGTTTCAGCCTTTCTGGGAATGGCCTGCCACGAGCTCAATGGCATCCAGATGCAGGTCCTGATGCCTTAGGTTTTAGCTTTTATAATCTTCAAATCCTGTACTACCCAGTTGTAACTCTGAGCTTTCTTGCAGCCCGCTAAATTCTGCTCTCTCATGTCAGCTAGACATAACAAAGCCTCTCCAAGCTTGTTATTCAAGGAAACTCGGATTGTCCTAGGCCCAAAAGGTGTAAATTAGGACCTCCAGAGAGGTGGAGAAATTGAAGAAATGACATAATTAGCTAAAGTTTTAATTGGCGAATTTATGCTGATATGCAAATGGACCAAACCTATAAAGGTGTGGGGAACTCGTGGCTTGGACCATCTTGTGGTCCAGCTTGGGGTCCAGCTTGAAGCCCTTGGCTTCCCAGGGTGTACCTTTGAATGCCTTTCCAATAAATACCGACCTTTATTCCCTTATTCCTGTCTAGTCTCTGTTACTAGGTAGTCTCTCAAGGCATCATCCTATAGAGAGCAGAGATTCCTTCCCTGCTCCATGTGCTGGGGTCTGCCTCTTGCCTTGCTGTGTGACATGTCCAGGCCAATCCATCAGTGCGTGGAGCAGAGGGATGCTCAGAGGTGGTCCAAAGGGAAGGGATGCTCTGCCTCACACAGCTGAGCAGCAGAAGGCACAGCAAGGCTTTCCCTGGCTGAGCTTGCTGCTTGGAAGTCTTGGAAGCAAGATTTGGGGCTGCTTTTCTGCACCTAGAACAGGCTCCCCAGGGAATGGGCATGGCCCCAAGGCTGCCAGAGCTCCAGGGGGGTTTGGACACCGCTCTCAGGGATGCACAGGGTGGGATTGGTGGTGTGGACTTGATCCTTGTTGGTCGCTTCCAGCTCAGGATTGCTGTGGTTGACCAGGCTTAACTTGTGCCTTGAGCTCAGCTAAGCTGGGCTGGTGGCACTGAAGGATTTGGGAGTCCCAAGTTTTTCCTCTCCCTTGGAGAAAAGCAGCCTAACTAAAGCTTCCTAACATCTAATTAATGTTCACTGATTCCCCACAAATAATTATTGGTTGTGCAGAGGGCTGTTAAGCCTTGGAGTAGGGAATAAGTTGTGAGTAGGAGCCTCTTCGCTCCCTTCAGCAGGACATCGTAGTTGGAGCATGGATTTAGCATCTGGAGCCATGGATCTTCTCATCACACAACTGGATTTTCTAAATTCATCTCACACTGTCATGGTTCACCCTGCTGCTCTGCCCCATTCCTGTTTCCAGAGCTGCTTCAAAGAGGGATAGATTATCCCACTGTTTGGTGGCATCAGGAGTTTTATTCCTCCATCCTGGGAGTTCGCTTTCATCTGCCCCTCGTAACGAGACTCACTGCAGGTCTGAAATCCCTCTCTGCACTAAAACCTTCCCTGCAGCCCAGTTTCAGACAGTGAGGCAAAAACCTTGATTAATTGTTTGTTTGGTTTTGGGGTTTTTTGTTTTTGCTTTGTTTTGGGGTTTTTTTGGGGGGTTTTTTTGGTTGTTTTTTTGGTTTTTTGGGTTTTTTGTTGTTGTTGTTGTTTTTTGTAGGGGTTTTTGTTTGTTTGTTTGTTTTTTGGGGGGCGTTTTGCTTTTGGTTTTGGGGTTTTTTTCCAAAGACTGAGGGGTTTTTTGTCCAGCTCCTGAAAATTCAACTAAATCCTGCTCTTGAGGATGCTGGGCTTTTGCATGTTGGAGCACAGAGGCATCTTTCACTCTCCTGTTTCTGTGGACACACAGGAGATGGGCAAAGGATGAGGGTGTGGGGGCAGTTTGCAGTGCAGAGCTGATCCAAGGAGCCGGCTAGGTCCTTCCCAAGCCATGGCTTCCTCACTGTTGGCTCTGTTTAAGAATTTGTCCCCATCACTCTACAAAACTGGGATGGATATCACCCCAAAAAAGCTTTTTCTGGGCTATTAATCTTTCCTAATAGGAGAAAGGTTTGGACTTGCCTTGTAAAACCTGACTTTGTGTCCAGAGGCTGAAAGAGCAAAGCCAGACCTGGAGTTGTGGGAATCTCCTCACTGCCAGGATGGGGAGGCAGTAGGGATCTGAGGTTGATCTGGTTGATCCAGAATCCCTTCAAACTGGATCTAAAAATGTGCCTGTGTGGATTATGGGGCAGGGTTAAGAGGTTTTGGAGCAGCTGGGAAAGGGGCTCAGCCTGGAGAAAAGGAGGCTCAGGAGGGACCTTCTGGCTCTGCACAACTCCCTGACAGGAGGGGGCAGCCGGGGGGGGTCGGGCTCTGCTCCCAGGGAACAGGGACAGAGGAGAGGGAACAGCCTCAGGCTGGGCCAGGGGAGGTTTAGATTGGACATCAGGAAGAACTTCTTAATGGAAAGGGTGGTCAGGCCTTGGAAGGGGCCTTGGAAGTGGAGTCTCCATCCCTGTAAGTGCCTAAAAGTTGCCATGGGGACATGGTTTTGTGGTGGCCTTGGCAGTGCTGGGGGAACGGTTGGATTTGATCTTGGAGGTCTTTTCCAACCTTAACAATTCCGTGATTCTTCCTTGGTTTGAAAGAGAAGTGTAACCTGTGTTTGTAAGCACAGGGCAATCCTTCTCCAGCTCTGCTGGTCCTGGGAAGTACCTGGGCTCCCTTCTCCACCTGAGACCTCTCTGGGCTGTGCTGATTTAAACGGGGAACTCACTCTCCTGGCAAGTCAGCGTGGCATGAACCAGCTGCCTCCTACCTGCCTGGGCATCACCCGCCTTCCTGGAGCTCGGAATGCTCAGCCACTGTGGAGACACTTCCCTGGCAGGCACGGCCAGGCTCCCAGGGGGATGTGTGCCTGTCAGTGTGAGTGTCTTTGCTGTCTCCTCGGATTAAGCAGCCGAGGACAGGAGCTGGATGCAGACAGCCCACTGGCAGAGAGGCAGACTGAGCTGGCTCACTCTGCTTTTGGGGCTGCAGCTTCCCGGGATGGCCCCGAGCCCTGGAGATTTTCCATTCCTGTCCCTTGTGGGTCTCACTAGCCTAGGGCCTGTGACAAGCCCAGCCATGGCCACCATAGGGGACCAGAGGTCTCTGCCACTGTCTTCCTGCCTGACAGGGGAAGAGGTGGCTGCTACTAGCAGGGAAGATCCCCTTTGCCATAATCTCACACCTCTCTGGCTGCCCTAACAAAACCCGTGTTTGGAGGAGCACAAACCCACCCTTTTCTGGGGCTGCTTGGACTCGCTTTCCTCAATTCCTTCGTTTTTCATTCCTGAGCTGGAACACAGGCAAGAAAGGAGCTCCAACCAGGATCCCTGGAGGCAAGGAAGCTATTGTCCTAAAAACAAAGGAACTTTTCCTCACATGCACCAGCAACAATGGGAAGTGCCCCAGAGCCTTTACTTCATCCTGGACTGGGCTTCCTGATGTTTTCCAGGATGCTTGTCTGGTCTGGCTTAGCCAGAAATGACAAACTACGTATTCCCTCTCATCAATCCTAAAAAAATTGTGCTGCTGCTTGACTCAGGAGCAGGATGGAGCAGGAAAGCAGAGATGGTGCAGTGTTCAACAGGTGAGAGATGGTGCCACAGCCTCCTGGATTATGGAGAAATCTTCCAGGACTTCCCTCTACCCTCACCAGCGTCTTTAGAAGTTGCTGTGTTTCATTTTTTTGGCAGGAGAAGAGCAGAAGGAAAGGAATGCCTGAGGTCAGCAAACAGGTTAAATCCCCAGTGGAATGGTTTTCCATGCAGTGTGACCTACTCAGCTTCTCTCTCTGCACGTCTGACTGGCCCAAGGGGTATGGGGAGATGCCCAGGGGCAGTGGAGATCACCTTCACTTGGCAGCAGGCACAGGCTCAGAGCTGCTGGAAGCCTCCTGGGATGGTCCAGAGTCGGAGCTGAAAAGGGACACAGACACTGCCACCGCCTGCTCGTGTTTTCCCAGCAATCCCAAACTGAAGAGGAGGTTTTTTAACCTTTCCTAGGAAGTATTGGCATTCCTCCAAGCACGGAGGGACCAGATGGAGGAGAAACACAGCTAAAACTTGGGTGGGGGGAGGAGGGGAAGGGAATATCTGTTAAGGATCTGGCTTGAAAATAAGATCATGGAAACCAGCTGTTGCTTCAGGAAAGGGTTTTGTTGCTGGTTCTAGAAAAGGGGCAGATGTAAAAAGCCAGCCCTGAGGACCAGATGTGTTTGGGCTGCGTTTTGGGAGGTTAGGAGGTCAAATGCAGAGACACTGAGTAGTGTATGGGGGGATCTCTCTGCAGCAGAGCCCTGGCTCTCTCTTTGGGGTGCTTTGTGGGGCTCAGAGAGGCAATGCCTTCATCTCTGAAAGCCCCAGCGCTCAGGATGGCAAATTCCTCCTGACACATCTTCCCTGATGTGTTACCAGAGCCGCAGGTCAGTTCCCTGGGATGCAGATCTGGGAAGACACATCATTAGGTAACCGTTTATATAAGTGGGTTTGCGTTGAGGTTTCACAGCTCTGAGAGCCCTGAGGGCACCTCTGACCCAAGGCAAACATCCCGCTGGTCTCCTGGACCGACCTCCTGCGCTGGTGTCGTGGGTTGGAGCCTTGCCCCGCCCTCCTCGCAGGAGCTCTGCCTCCCGTTTTCTGATCAGGTGCTTGATTTTCGGGATTGCCGTAGAGATGGAGGCCACTGTGACAGGCGTCAGGCAAACAACATGAGACAGTCTGTGTCCTGCGGGATTCGGGATAAACTTGGCAAGGCCTGCGCTCTGAAAGGCATCCCGGGCACAGAATTCCCATTAACACCATCCAGTGGTGCTGCTGTGTGGTGCTTTGAAAACTGATCTCGCATTTAGGATTGGGGTTGAGAGGGGGGAGGGACAAAAACCAGCCAGGATTAGGGCACAGAGGGAGGCATTGCTGCTCACTGGGGTCAGGAATCGTCCTGGTAAGAGTGGTGCTTTCCGAACTGGTGCCTCAGCTGCTGTTGCAGGAGGTCACCGGGAATTATTTTCCTTGCCCTGTTGTGTTTCATGCAGGATTTTCTACGTGGATATGAGGCAAGCGATTCAAGGCAATGCTGGGCCATGACGCCAGGAGAGATTTAGGCTGAGAGCAGACCCGGAGGATGTCGTTTTCCCCTTTGGATGGCCGTAAAATCCCGGCAGATCACAGGTATGGCGAGCAAAGCTGCAGCTCAGCGCACACTACGTTCCTTATGCAATTGCGCTGTGATGACCATTGGCACAGGAGCCGGGATTTATGTTCCGGGGAAATGTCTAAAACAGCGAGTGTAGGAATTCGGTCTCCTTGGTGACGAAACCAACCAATGGAAAACACACAAAAAAGAGGAATAGAAACCCATCCTCGGACCTTGCTTTTATTTTCAGAGCGGAGGACAAGGAATTAGCCTGTCCTGTGGCTGTGAGCAGGATGTGAGTGTGCCTGGCGTGGCTCTGGCCTTCACCCAAGTCATCCCAAAACAGGCTCAGCAATCCCAGGAGCTGGAGAAAATTAAAATAGGATTAAAAACCCAGGAATCTATAATGACAGACCTTCCTGGGACCCTGTGCACTGTCCTTACCACCTAATCTCCTCCAACCTCCCAGTAATGGTGCTGAGCTTGGGTGTAAAGTAACTCTTGCCCTTCCTGCAGAGGCCTGGATTAAACCCAGCATTAACAAAAAATAAACTGCCTGTGCACAAGGGTGGGGAAAGCCACCACTGGAGAATCCCCTTCCAGAGACATGTGAGCTGCTGCAGCCCATGTGATCCACAGCAGAGAGGGAGCTGCTCTCCTTTGAAGCCATCTGAGCCTCTCAGGGAGGAGTCAGAGTTTAGGACAGCACATACATCATCTCCCCAGCATGGTGCAGCCACGTAGGGTAAGGCCATGCCTGGCTTGGGGCAGTGCCAGCAGAGGGTGGATGGCAAATCCATGATTTTATGGGGTGGTGCTGGTGCTCTCTTACAGCACAGGGTTTGACAAATAAAAGTGAGGGGTCTTGGACATTTCCATGGTGGTTGGGAGCATCTCACGGTGAGTGTTTGGCTCGTGGTGCTGCTGGTTGTGATGCCTTGCGTGGCTACCTAGAAACAGACTAGACAGGAATAAGGGAATAAAGGTAGGTATTTATTTGAAAGTCTTTCAGAGGTGCACCCTGGACGTCAAAGGCTACATCCAAAAATGGACCCCAAGATGGATGACGAGTCACGAGTTCCCTACACCTTTATAGGTTTGGTCCATTTGCATATCAGCGTAAATTCACCAATTAAAACTTTAGCTACTGATGTAATTCCCCTCAGCTTGCCCCTCCTTTAGAGGCTTTGGGCCTGGACAATCTGGCTGTCCTTGGAGAGCAGGACCAGAGCGGTTTTGTTATGTCTATCTTAGCATGAGAGAACAGCAGCTCACAGGCTACGAGGCACTTCAGAGTTACACACCAAGCAACACAGGACTTGAAGAATATAAGAGTTAAAACCTAAGGCATCAGTTGGACACGGAGGGGTCGAGAGCAAGGGCAGGTTTTGGGAGCAAAGCACTTGAATAACGTTTCTGTCACCCTGGACGTTGGTTTTCCTTGGATCTGGTGCTCTTAATTTAGAAGCTGCAAGAGGCCAGGAGAGCTCAGTGTTTTCCAGAGGTGGCTGCATCTTCCCGCCGCTGCTGGACTGAGAATAGCCCGTGTGCCTGTGTCCGCAGCTGGCTCTCCTGAGTGACAAACGTCTTGACAACACCAAACCAAAACATTTTCTGCTTCAGCTTAGCAGGCTGGCAAGGAAGATGAGGTTTCCCAGGTGGAAAATTTCCCACAGAAAATATCAGAGGCCTGTTTTCTTTCCCCTCCATGAACGCTGTGACCCTTGCTCCCCAAGTTATTCCAGTAATGCCCCAGGATCCTAATTAAGACTGAGCCCAGCGGCTCTTGGCATTGTGTAAACACGTGGGAAGACTCCAGCCCTTCTCTAGGAAGCTTCTCATCCACTTTGGTTTAGGCAAATGCACCCATTGAAACTCTCCTCTTCTTTTTTTTTTTTTTAACTTTTTCAGCAGCCCCACAATGGAGGCTTTCATCTCTACCTCTTGTGTGTATTCCAGTGTCATGCCCTCTGCTTTCAAAGGCTTAGGTTTGCTTTTAATTGTGTTGAGAGCCTTTGTCTCTAAGCCTTTAATAATGGATTTTTTTCCTTCCTCTGCCAAAAGAGGAATTTTGTTTCTTTGCTGGCTTTTCGTCTAAAGCTGAAGTGACAGTTCCCTCTTCTTGGTGAGATTTACAAAGCTTATCTTTTAATTTTCAAGAGCCAAACAGTGGGGGGGGGAGGAAGGGAAGGAATGAAACGTCATTGTGGCTTTTAAACACTGTCGCTAGGAGAAGGCTTAATGATCTAGAAATACATAAACTGCACGCTCAGGGACCGCTTCGATTCAGTGACACCAAACTGCTGCTCCTGGAGGCAAGGGTAGAGCTGAGGGGCCAAAGCCAGCACATCCAGATAGCTCTTTCCTCTGGGCACAGTCAGGATGGAATCCTGGAACGGTTTGGGTTGGAAGGGGCCTTAAAGCTCATCCTGTTCTACTCCCCTGCCATGAAACACCTTCCACCATCCCAGGTTGCTCCAAGCCCCATCCAGCCTGGCCTTGGACGCTTCCAGGGATCCAGGGGCAGCCACAGCTGCTCCGGGTGCCCTGTGCCAGGGCCTCACCACCCGCACAGGGAACGATTTCTTCCCATGATTGTGGCAGGAAACTGAGGCACGGGGAAGAAAATAACCTGTGCTCAGCTTGAGGGATGATTTGAGCCCACCTCCAAGGATTTGAAACGAGAAAGCCAAGATGGATCGCGTGTTCCTTCTGCACTGAACTCAGTGTTGTCGTGTTGCACCTCATGGTTGGCAGGATTTGCCTCAGCTCTGGGGTGGGGACAATCCTGGGATTGTCATCAAGGCTCTGTGGGATGAGGTGGGACAAGATCCTCTTCCAATCTTTTCTGCCCGTGCCCAGCGCATGGTGGCCGTGTAGGAAGCAGAGCTGTGGGAAGGGGTTATCTTCTCTCTGAACAACGCATAAATGGATTAAACTGCTTCATATTGATTGAGCACTGACCTACCCCAGCTGGGGAGCTGGTGCTAGAGCAGGTCTTCCTTTGGCTCTGGTTGAGAGGAGGGTTTGCTCCCATGGATTTGGGAGAAATTGCTTTGCAGCTCGTTTATGGTCACTGCAGTGGGACAGCTAGGCTTGAAATGAGTTCCAGCAGAGAAAAAGAGTGTTTTCCAGCTGCTGCCAGGGGCTGTGTGCTTAATCCCTTGGGATTGCCATCCTCAGCCCCAGTGGTGAAGGATTGGTGGAGCAGAAAACCCTCTCAAGGATCCTGAAGTCATAAACCTTTGGGCAAACCCCTGATTGTTGTAACCTCGTCTGGTAAACGAGGAAAATGGGCTTCCCAGAAGATGCCTTTCACTTTAGTTATGGAATAAATAAGGAAGCAGCCTCCTGTCTGGCTGGGCTGGCAGCTCAGGAACAGATCCAAGGGAAGCCAAGCTAGCTGTCAGCTTTCCAGCCTGTTTGCTCCTCCTCTGGAGAACCCTGGCGTGTGTCTGGGAGCTCGGCTCTGTGGCAGGCACCAGAGGGACTGGCACTGGTGCTGAGTGCCCTGCTTGGCCTTGGATGGACACAGTATGGTCCAGACACCCCCAGAGTGGAGTGTGCCATCAGGAGCTGGCATCCAGGAGATCTCTCCGGGCTCAAGTCGCTCCCACTCAGGCAGAATTCATGGAAAATGAGCTAAAGTGTCACCTCCATGTCCTGTGGTGAGAGGTTCCTCACGTCAGGAGCAAACAGGAGGAGACCTGTCTGCAGGCAGGGCATGCCAGGGCTGGAATGTCCAAAGCACAAACTGCTGTCCTGGCAGGAGCTGGCGTGTCCCTGGGGGCTGGATCTGTGTTGGAAGGGCAGCCAGTGATGACAGACCAGGTGGGGGTGCTAACAGGCTACAGGACACCCCACCCTCCTGCCAAACCATTAACAGCTTTATTTGCAATTATTTTTAACAGCTCTTTATTGCAAGCAGGAAGCTCTGGGGAGCTGCATGTCACAGCCTGTGCTGTCCCTCTGTCTCAGTGGCTGGGCTACCAGAGTGCTTCCATGCCTTCAGGAAGGGGGCATGAGAGCTGTGCCAGGGAGAGATGGGAGCCTCACCCTCCCAACCACTGCCTTATGCAGTACAATATCCCCTCTGTCCTGAAAGGAGTGAAGATTTTAATCCCCAAAATCGACATTTCAAGAAAATTCCTTTATTTATTTATTTATTTTGAATTTTTTGAACGCACCTGAGAGCTGCTGCTTTCATTTCAGGCAGAGGGAACTCATTCTGAAACCTCTGGAGCTGCCGTGAAATGGGATCATCGCTTGCCAGGGAGCTCTGGTGCCCACGTGCCTTCCAGCAGTCCACATCCCAGATTCCCAAATCCTCTTCTCATCCTGGCACGTGAGTGATGCAGTGCCACTCCTGAACACTTGGAAGTTGGCTGAAATCCCTGTTTAGCAGCACAGGCAGCTCTGTGATGACTCCGTGGTGGTTTTCAGTGCTCAGGTTCGTGACTCTAAACCCAGGCAGTAATGCCTGGCAAATAACTCACACTCCCAACCAAGGCCTGGCTTGGTTTTTCTCATTTTTTTACTTTTTATTTATTTATCCTCGCAAGCTGTCTCACTTTGCATTATGCTTCCATTCCCCTGCCCACGAAATACAGTCTAAAACCTCCGGACTTTCCAGCAGCCATTCCAGATCCAGGCTTTGAGGGGGAATGGCTTCCAATTGACAAGAGGGCAGGGATGGATGGGATATTGAGAAGGAATTGTTCCCTGTGAGGGTGGGGAGGCCCTGGCACAGGGTGCCCAGAGAAGCTGTGGCTGCCCCTGGATCCCTGGCAGTGC
>VZRO01001096.1:149628-168110 GCA_013397915.1 Daphoenositta chrysoptera | reverse complement strand
TTAATTTTTTTTTTTTTTTTTTTTTTTTTTTTGTTCATTTTATTCTAGATTTTATTTATTTTATTCTATACTTTATTTATTTTATTCTAGATTTTACTTATTTTATTATAGATTTTATTTATTTTACTTTATATTTTATTTAATTATAGATTTTACCTATTTTATTATATATTACTTTAAAAAANTTGATGATATTATGAAATTGGGGAGGTTGTTCCTTTCCACAACCACCTTCTCACACTTTTGGGGGTCTCTGCCACATTCCAGACCCCATTCTAGGCCAAGTGGGGAGGAGAACGGAGCTCTCGTGGACAGCAGCTGGGGCAGGCAGGACAGGACGCTCACCCTCAACCAATGCGTTCCTCCTGCTGCCAAGGGAGGAACAGCAGCTGACCAGCCCAAGTGCTGTGCCTGAGCCAAGCAGCTCCGACTGGTGCAGGCTTCCAGCTTTGGGAAAGGACAAAAATCTCCCAGAAGATGAAAGGATCAGAAGCCTCCAGCTGCTGGAACTCCTCTGCTCTTTGACATGATCCGCTTCATGGTGCTCCCTGGGGTCCCGGCAGAGACCAAAGCAGCCGGACAGGCCGGTTCCCACGTAGGTAATTCCAGGGTAACTGGAGCTTCCCAACCTTTTCCCCTTGCCCCTCCCTGGCTGAGAGCCTAGAGGAAGGCCAGTCAGTCTCTAGGCATGCAGCATGCCTGAGGTTTGGAGGAGGGCACAGGCTCGGGTGGATGCATAAGGAATTAGGTGGCATTTTTGGGAGCAGGCATTCTGAAAGGCTGGGCTTTGCAGGAGGAGCACTCCCTGTCTCTGGCACTCAAAGGGAGGTGTGTGACCACTAGGAAATGCTTGTCATGCTGGGAATTGTCATAAAGCCACAGATTAAATGAAGCAACCACTCACTGAAGGGAAAAAAACAAATGGAAGGGAATTGGAGAGGGTAGGTTTTTCTTAAGAGTGGAAGAATTATTAGGAGTCCAGGGAGATTTTAGAGCTCCTTCCAGTGCCTAAAGGGGCTGCAGGAGAGCTGGAGAGGGACTGGGGACAAGGGGTGGAGGGACAGGACACAGGGAATGGCTTCCCACTGCCAGAGGGCAGGGATGGATGGGATATTGAGAAGGAATTTTTCCCTGTGAGGGTGGGTAAGGCCCTAGCGCAGGGTGCTCAGAGAAGCTGTGGCTGCCCCTGGATCCCTGGCAGTGTCCAAGGCCAGGCTGGAGGGGGCTTGGAGCAGTCTGGGGTAGTGGAAGCTGTTCCTGCCCATGGAATAAGATGATCTTTAATGTCCCTTCCAACCCCAAACCATTCAGTGATTCTGATTTGGTGTTTTGTTACTGACAGTCAGCTTGTTAGAAAAACAACATTTTAGTCCTGGCTATAAGTTATTCATTCAAACCACACTGTTTTTCCTGCTGTACACCTTTTCCCTCACCTTTCCTGAACAGCAGGCTGCTCTCACTCCCAGCCCTGGTGTTTTGCCGTTGTGGGTGTAGCTGATGTGGTGTCAAGGACACCACAGTTTCCTCAGCTGGCTGAACCCTGCCCAGAGCAGCATCATTCAGGGACAGGGTGTGGAGTGTGATACTCCTCGCCCTGGGAGGTAAACCCTCAAATCCCCAAAACATAAGGTATATAATCACCTTTTCAATAGGACTGAGGGGTCTGAAGGTGGAATCCCCTGTTTGAGTGACAGCTTGTGTCACATCAAGACACATCAGAAGACACCAGGTTGGTGCACAGGGGCAGCAGCATCCCTTCCTCCCCCCCTCCCAGCTGTGCCTGAGCACAGAGAGAAGATGTTATTTCTGTGGTGACACAGCCTCGAGAGCACCTAATCTGGATTTATTGAGGTCGTAAGACTGACTTAGCACGGCGGTGCCGAGACTGTAGGATAAATAGGAGCCTTCTATTTATAATGCTGCCAATCTGGCACCGCTCACGAGCACTAAAAATAAGACTTTGCGCAAAGCGAGCCGAATTAATGGGTGCTCTCCTTGCATTGCCTTGTGCAGCAGCCCCTGATCCCGTGGCACACTCGGTGCTTGGCAGGGATCCTGCAGATCCTGAGCCTCTCCAGAGGGCTGAGTGTGGTTCTCACCCACATGGCAGAGGTTCCTCCTTTCCCTTTGGGTGGTCCGACCCTGTGCCCACAAACTCTGCGAGTTTGGGGCAGGAGTGATGAGCTCTGATGATGCTCTGGACAAGCAGAGCCCAGTGAAAAGGGGGTTGGTTGTGCTGGAGCTGCCCTAGTACATGTTTCTGGTCCCTGTGTGGAGCTGGGTCGATGCGAGCTCCCCTAAATCAGGGAGGATGTGCCAGACACCAAAGCAGAGCCTGGACTGACACAGCCACTGAGCACGAATCCCAGGTGCCCCAGGACAGTGGAACTGGATTAACTTGTAAAGAGATCTGTTTAAGCTGCAGATAAACCCTCTGTGGATCTACTTTCCTGGGAATGAAGCGAGCCTCAACTACACCAAGTCTAACACCAAACGGGATTCTTTCCTTTAATGTGCAATCTTACTGCTGTTTAACTCACCCATATAAAATCTTAGCTTTCCCCTGCCAGCCCACCCAGATCCTGCTTGGGCTGTGGTGATGAGTGGCTCCAATATTTATTTTCTCTGATAGGGAAGCAGAAACCTGGATTTTATCATTAACACTGTGGTGTACAAGATCTTAAGACTGATACCTGCTGTTGTGATTTAACACCTGCCTGGCTTCCCTTACAGTGTTTCTTGGGGTTGAATTTATTTTCAGAGCACTTCAGGCTCCCCTTTTCCTGCCGTTTCCAGCTCCTGAGGTCTGTGACCATCCCTGTTGGATCTATCTGCTCCACATGTGGCTCTTCTGGCAGGAATAGGATCACAGAATATCCAGAGCTGGAAGGGACTCACAAGGATTATCAAGTCCAATTCCTGACCCTGCACAGGACAAAGCTGGTCCTCCACCACTCCCCTCTCAACACACCCACCTCCAGGAGGTGACCCAAAGGAGAAGAGCAGCTTCTGATTCATCAGCTGCTACCCAGGGCTCCTGAGAACCCTGTGGCCTCTTTGATGTGCAGGTGTCCATCCCATGGTTCCAGCTGGGATGTGGAATCAGGTGTGACACAACGTGACACGGACCAGCCAGACGTTGACGTTCCCCTAAACTCATGATCAGGTTTTTTGGGGTTTTCCTTTTGGCTTTTCCTGCCTGGGATTTCACTCACTTTGGAGGGCGCAGATGCCACGCAGGGCCAAAATCATTCCCAATCACTCCTGACCCAAAGGAGACAACAAGAATTCACATGATGGTGTCTGAAAAGGAGGAGGAGGAGCTGGCCCTAAATGCTGGTTTACAGAGCATGGGACAGACACACGGACAGTGCCTCAGTTAAGGGCAAAAAGTGTTTATTTCAAAGAGACAGCATCTTTTATAGAGTTCTAGAATGTTATGGTTTGTGTTACATGTCCGTTGGCTACTAAATTACTACAACAGACTCATTGGCTACATTAACTACAATATAATACTATTGGTTACCTATAGCGTCAGTGTTCAAGCGTTCAGAAAAATAGCAGGTGCAGGTGTGTGGCTGTTTTTCTCCTTCATTGTTTTGATTTCTTGCTTCTATTTTTACTGCATTTTCAACGCTAGAAGCTCGTTTTTTTCTTTTCATGGGCTTTTCTCACGAATGGGAGTTAACCATATGTAACTTAAGGTTCTGTGAAGCCTTCCGGGTAGCTGTTGGCCTCAGCAGCAACGCCAAGCTAAACCACCCTAAATCCGAGGTTGGAAAGGAGCTGCAGCCCTCCAAAGCTGTCTGCAGAAATTTGGAGCTGTGGGGAGGAGGACAGCGCGTGCCAGGCAGGCAGGTGGCAGCTTGGTGGCAACTGCACAGTTGGGCAGCCTTGGAGGAGAGAGCCAGAAGGCCAAGCCATTCCAGCACAGGGAGTGCAGTTAAATGCTGCCATATGGCTCCTTTCACAGGGGAAAAATTGCACGCAGGGAGTGAGGCACCCCACTGCTTTTCCTTGGAAATGAACTTCCTGTTTCCCCCGCGAGTGCTGGAAAAACTTGGTGGTCGCAGTGATGCCATGATGATTTTTTGCCTTTTCTTTTGTACCCCTTCTATATACTNAGTGCCCGTGGGTGTGCATTCCGTGTGCTCTGGGGCATTGCCCCTGGGTGTGTGCACCTAAGGGTCCTTAAATAAATACCCAGGGAAAAACCCCTTTGTCCCTTCTAACCGTGTTTGGCTCTTAGTTTTAAGACCAGGGAAAGGCATCACCAGGAGTCAGTGATTTTGGAGAGCCACGGGGAAAATGAGGAGGGATTCCTTGTGGATGTTCTCTGGTCGTTTGCTCTGCCTCAACCACACTTGAGGGCGTTTCTAAGGGTGGAGAACCTGAGGTGGAGGAAAAAGTCTTTATTGAGGATGGGTGGTAAACCCCTGCCATGCCAGGTGTGGATGGAGGGAGGGA
Source organism: Daphoenositta chrysoptera (assembly GCA_013397915.1). Taxonomy (NCBI): domain Eukaryota; kingdom Metazoa; phylum Chordata; class Aves; order Passeriformes; genus Daphoenositta; species Daphoenositta chrysoptera. Next base: position 163,643 of record VZRO01001096.1, on the reverse strand, counting down.
GGGAGAAGAAGAGGTTGCTGCTGGCCAAAGAGAGCTTTGACCTGTCAGGATCCTCTGGAACCAGAAAACCAGATTTGAACAGTTTGATTTCCTGCAGGGCTCTTGATAGAAGTCGGGAGGGGAGTTGGCAAATGTTTTCCAGCAAGGGCAGGAAAGAAAACAGTAGGATTTTCTGCTTCATTTAGTAAATTCATTGCTTTTGTTCCCAGTCTGCCTTAACCCTTTCACCTCCACTAACATCTCTGGTGTGGGGTTACCAAACACAGGCAGAAAACTGACCTGCTGGCAAAGTTATTGCTTCAGTGCTTCTCTCTCTGCAGATGGAGAATGAAAGGCAAAAAAATGGGCAAAAATCAGAGCCTGCGCAGCAAGGTTTAGTCATGGATTTGGCAGTACTAGGCTGGAACTCGATGGTCTTAGAGGGTTTTTCCAACTCCTAGTGATTGTAAGAGGTTGGGAAAACAGCAGCTTTGGTGTCAGAGCATTCCTCAGCAGCAGAGAGGAGAGCGTTTGTGGGAAGCTCCTTTGGGGAAGAGTGTCCTTGGCTGAGCAGGCTCTGGGGAGAGGCTGGGAACTGTAGCAGAGACAGCCGGTGGGTGGGAGGAGGGAAGATGTGGAGCTTTGCAGCAGGGCAGCAAGGAACACGTGTGTTTGGAGGCTGGGGATCTTTGGGGGCTGGAGCATGGGATTTGCTTACTTGTAGCACCTGAGATTGCACTGCTAGAGGAAGATTTCTTCTCCCCCATACCAGAACCGAACCCCACAGCTCCCAGTCCATGGCAAGAGCTCCTTGGGTTTTAAATCTCAGCTCTGAAATCACATCAATGCAGAGAATATCTGCTTTAGCCCTTTCAAAAGGGTCTTTTCTCAAAAAAGGTTTGCCACCAGGGCTGCTGGTCAAGCAGGAAGCTGTCAAACCATGGAAGCCTAGAAAACAGAAGGAAACAAACAACTGTGAACAATTAAAACGTCTCCAGCAAGCCACCAGTGCTTTGGGGACATTCCCAGTGCTTTGATGTGCATGGCTGGCAGGATCACAACTCCCAGCCACAGCTCCCACCAGGGCCTCTTCCAGAGTTGGGCTTGGGGATCACAGAATCCCAGAATGGTTCAGGGTCGAAGGGACCTCAAAGATCATCCCATTCCTCACCCTGCTGTGGGCAAGGACGCCTTCCAGTATTCCAGGCTGCTCCAAGCGCCACTGTCCAGCCTGGCCTTGGACACTTCCAGGGATCCAGGGGCAGCCACAGCTTCCCTGGGCACCCTGTGCCAGGGCCTCCCTACCCTCACAGGGAGGAATTCCTTCCCAATATCCCATCCATCCCTGCCCTCTGGCAGTGGGAAGCCATTCCCTGTGTCCTGTCCATCTATCCCTTGTCCCCAGTCCCTCTCCAGCTCTCCTGAAGCATCTCTAGGCCTGGACAGGGCTCTGAGGTCTCCCTGGAGCCTTCTCTTCTCCAGGTGAGCACCTCCAGCTCTCCCAGCCTGGCCCCAGAGCAGAGGAGCGCCAGCCCTTGGAGCATCTCCGTGGCTCCCTCTGGACTCTTTCCATGTTCTTCCTATGTTGGACTTGTGCTCCCTCCAAGTGAATCCTGGTGCCTGAGCTGTGCTTTTCCTGCTACATGTCCATCTGTCCCACATGCCTTTCCTTGCCTGGCCATGCCTGGACACTGCCACCAGTGTCCCCTTTGCACTGCTGTGGCTCTCCAGCCAGGACTGGCACCTGTGCAGGTTTTGCCATGCACCATCTCCACAGCCAGCTCTCCCTTGGGATTATTAGTTCCCAAAACATGTAGCTTCTCTTCCACTGAGCCTGTCTTCTCCCTCTGCCTCCCCTGAGGTTCACATGCTCCCCTGTAATTATTGTAGCCACCACTGGCTCAGCCAGTGGCACAGAAAGCCACCGAGCCCTTGGAAGGACTGCACGGTCCACATAGGCAGGGTGCGGTTCCACTGTGCACCAGCTCAGCTTGGTTTGAGAGCCAGGAGCAAATACCAAAGCTGCCAGGGTGGGAAGCATCCATGAACACTGGAGAGAGGCAGGCAGGTGGGATGCAGGCCGCGCATTCCAGCTGGAGTTTGCATGGATGGGCACACGGACAATCTGCACTGTTTGTGTTCATCGCGTCTGTGTGGAAGTGATTCTCACCCGAGCAAAACATGCTCAGGACACTGTGGGGATTTAAAAACAATTAGCAGCATAAATGTTGGGTGTAAACCTGCTGCTTGTTGCCCTTTTCTCGTCCCATCCATCACAGGGTCCCATTAGTAATTTTTTAAAAATCTTTCATGCCAGCCTGAATATCTGGGATCTCGCAGGGGCTCTGCCCGCACATTAATCGTGGTCCTTGTCACCCCCAGGCTGGGTCCCTGCTCTCTGCCAGGCTGCTGGCAGCCAGGGCTTGCCCTCATCCCATCCCACAGCTCCTTCCCAAAGCACCCTCCCCCTCCCGGCCTCTGCTCCAAAAGGGGCTGCTCCACCTTGGAGGTTGGACAGGGCTTGGAGCAACCAAGCAACCTGGGATAGCGGAAGGTGTCAGGGGTGGAACTGGATGGGCTTTAAAGGCCCTTCCAACCCGAACATTCTGTGGTGATTCCATGACCTGGGAGCTCTCCCTTCTGCAGTGGTGGCATCCAAGCCTGTGCTCCAGTAGCTGGCTGGGAGCAGCCCTGTGACTTGCGAGTTGCTGCGCAATCACGGGAAGAGATCCCGCAGATCATCTCCTTCCATGGCGGAAATATTCCGCTTATTTTTATCCTCCTTTCCTGTCTGTCAGCCAGTTAATTATCCCTCGGAGGACTTTCTCTGTAAGTCTTTTTCAGGAAGGAAACTTGGAGAGTGCTGCCTGAGTGTCCTTGTCCATTTTAATGAGAACAGTGGAGTCAATTTTAGTACCTTCTGGAGAAAAAGTATTTTTCTTTTTTTTTTTTTCCCCTTTTTTTTTTTTTTTCCTTTTTTTTTTTTTTTTTTTTTTTTTTTTTTGTGAGGCTGGGGTTGTTTTTGCCTGTTTGTGTCAAACTGCCAGAAACAGAGTTTTCCTGCCTGGATTGTCTCTTTCATGATGCTGCAGGGAGTGTGAAGAGGAGGCTCTTGCACTCCAGAATATCTGTGCATTATTACACAGATGGACACCTGGGCTTCCTCCAAACCTGCTCATCCAGGGCTGGGGCCACGTGCTGAGTCCATCCCTCCTCTCTCCCAGTCCTCAGCCTCCTTAATGGATGTCCTTGAGGAAGCATTTAAAAATGCAAACCATTTTTTGTTGCCGTAGCAACTGCTCTGCTGGAAATGGGGATGAAATGTGGCTCCTGGGAGGTCAGAGATGTCCTTTCTGAGAGGTGGTGGGTGCTGGTGGCAGGAGCACAGGTCATAGCCACCCATCCCGTCCCTGGCTGCTGGAATCCTGCTGCCAGGCCTCAGGGATTCCCAAGGGGAACAGCTTTGGGCTTAATTCACAGATATTTCTCGCTGGCTCTGAGCAGTCTGGCCTAGTGGGAGGTGTCCCTGCCCATGGCAGGGGGTGGAATGAGGCTTTAAGGTCCCTCCCAACCCAAACCATTCTGGAATTCCATGATCCCTGAGGCTCCTGCAGTCCCGAGCCGGGGTTTCATGTCAGCCCAACCTGCAACCAAAGGAGCTCTCCAGATGGGCAACCAAGACTGAATTTTCTCATGGCTGCCATGTGGAAACACAGAGTGTGGGGGCTGCATCCTGGCTGCTGTCACCTGTCCCTTTGCCATGCACTTGCAGGGACCAAATCCCACAGTTCCCAGTTCTCTGCGTGCAGGGCCAGAGTGCTGGTGATGGGATTCCCACAGTGCCCTCCACGCTGTGCTGGGGATGAGACACTGCAGTTCTCTTGTTCAGCATTCCCATCACGGCAGGGGGAACCTGTCTGACCTCCTGAAGCTGCAGAGCCAAGTGGGAATGCAGCAAAGTGCTGGCAGCAAACCCACTGCAGCCCTCACCTGCTTCCAGAGCCTGCAGCTGGCAGATGGTTGAGATCGCTGGATCAATCCCAAGCAGTTTGTGGAGACTGTTTTCATGGAGATATGTAGGCAACGTTGGGTTACCCTTTTAGGATGCTGGCCTTTGGCAGTCAAAGATGCCAAGCCTCTGGATTTGGTGCCTAGGGAGGCTACCTAGAAACAGAGACTAGACAGGAATAAGGGAATAAAGGTTGGTATTTATTTGAAAGGCCTTCAAAGGTACACCCTGGGAAGCCAAGGGCTTCAGGCTGGACCCAAAGATGGACCCCAAGATGGACCCCAAGTCACGAGTTCCCCACACCTTTATAGGTCTGGTTCATTTGCATATCAGCATAAATTTGCCAATTAGAACTTTAGCTAATGATGTAATTTCCCCTCAGCTTGCCCCCCTCTTTAGAGGCTTTGGGCCTGGACAAGTCTGGGTGTCCTTGGAGAGCAAACCTAGAGAGGTTTTGTTATGTCTATCTTAGCATGAGAGAACAGCAGCTCACGGGCTATAAGGCACCTCAGACTTACACATTAGGCAATACAGGATTTGAAAAATATAAGAGTTAAAACCTAAGGTATCAGATTCCCTTCCATGCTGGAATTGTCTGCTGGAAGGGATCAGGGAGGGACTGAGTGTTTCAACACTTACCCAAATAAGATGGGTGCTTTGTAATTGGTCACCTTTGCAGTCTCTGTGTCCTGAACTCAAATGGCCTCTGGATCAAACCCCAGGGAAAGGATTTTGCCAGCTCCTCTTTCCCCAAATCAAGGGCAGTGACACCCATGTGAAAAATCAACCTGTTTTATAGCTATACCAAGAAGTTGATGTTGTTATCCAGAGTGTGGCCATCCCATGGCAGGGAATTACACCACAGGGCTTCAGAAACAGACTGGGAAGATGAAACTGCATCAACATTTAATGGGGTAGAGAGGGACAGGGATAGCCCTAAACTGGGTGCAAGGAAATAGACCCCTTGATTTTCAGTGTTAATGCTCAAATTCCCTCCTTGAGCAGCTGAAAATGCTCAAAGGTTGGCGTTGTGCTGCTGGAATTATCCTGCTGGGTCTTATCTTTACGGGATGGTGTCTCCTGCTCTGGGTGTTGCTTTGGGCTGGAGTGATCTCTGTCCTTCTTCAAAATCATCCAACAAAGCAGGACAAGCTGCTCCCTCTCTGAGGCACCACAAATATTCAGGGCTTCTCTCCTCCATCCTGAGTCTTGTATAACCTCCTAAGAAGACAGGGTTTTTTCCTAGTGCTGCTTGGTGGAAATTCCTATAAAGCTAAAAGAAGGGCATCAAGCCTCAACTTCTAATTTATTTGGCTTCTGTCTCTCACGGGGCTTCGCCAGCCATTTAATGCACCAAAATTTGCCTGGAGCAAATCTTTCCCTGTCTCCAGAAATTATTTCCAGTCTGGTCTGATGCCGAGGCACAGATAGGCAGAGCTTGGAAGCCGTCCAAGCACTCGCACCTTCCCAGGTTGGGGAGTGTGAGTGAATCACGGCAGTGGGATGTGCTGTTTGTCCGTGGGATGTGCGAGGCACAAAGCGCTCCTGGTCCTTCATCTGCGGCGCCTCACGAGGAGCACGGCACCCCAGGGAGCTCCTGCAAAGCACTGAGGGCGTTTTTAAAGGGTCATCAGCTCTCTTTTGCCTCCAAGGTGCTGAGTTAGTACCCCTCAATCCAATGGGAATTCCTGCTGAGCACTGTGAGTGGTCAGGAAGCAACGCCTGGGGAAGGACCCAGCTCTGAGATGCTGTTGGGGTGGCAGTGGTGTGGCAGCACCCATTTCCTGCATTCCTGGGAAATTCTCTCTCAGGACATCTTGTATCTGCTTGCTCTTGAGTGGAACCACCAGTCCTGCAATGCCCAGCTGATGCCTTAGGTTTTAACTTTTATATTTTTCAAATCCTGTATTGCCCAGTATGTAACTCTGAGGTTTCTTGTAGCCTGCTGACTTCTGTACTTCGGACATAACAAAGCCTCTCTGGGCCTGCTCTCCAAGGACACCCAGGCTGTCCTGGGCCCCAAAATGTGTAAACCAACATCTTAGAAGGGGAGTGAGCTCAGGGAAATTCCATCATTAACTGAAGTTTTAATTGGCGAATTGATGCTGATATGCAAATGGACCAAACCTACAAAGGTGTGGGGAATTCGTGACTTGGGGTCCATCTTGGGGTCCATTTTTGGATGTAGCCTTTGGGTCCCCAGGGTGCTCCTTTGAAGGCCTTTCAAATAAACCCCTACCTTTATCCCCTTATTCCTGTCTAGTCTCTGTTTCTAGGTAGCCTCTCAAGGCATCACAGCCACGCTTCTATCCCTGCCCTTTCCCAAGGGATGCCTGCAGTGGCCCCGTGGGCTCACATGGATTTGTCCCTGGCAGCTTCCTTGGCCATGTTGTGGATGATGCCCATGGGCTTGAATCAATGTACCCGTGTTTAAATACACCCCTATTCGATGGCACCGTTTAGTCTTGGAGGGTTTGGGGTGAGGAATTCTTGTTCCATGGGAATCATTAAGGTTGGAAAGGCCCTCTAAATCCATGAAGTCCAACCCTCAGCCCAGCACTGCCAAACCTACCACTAAACTGCGTCCCCAAGTGTCATACCCAAACATTTTTGGACACGAATCAGCAATGCTGCTGACTTCCAGACAGTTCAAGATCCTGATTTTTGCTCCCTGAAACACGTGACTCTCCTCTCCTTGCAGGACAGAGCTAGTTTTCTCTTGGGAGCAGCAATACACATTATTGCTCATCACTGCCGGCCCGGGGCAGGTTTGGTTTGACTTTTAGCTGAGTTTTGGACCTCAACGGGGTGACATTGGCTCTGGCAGAGGTGATCTTCACACAAGAACTCATCTTCCGGCCTTTGTGCCTGAATGGGGCCTGTTAATTTATTTTCCATTGATAGACCCAGCTTCATGGTCATCTTTAAAAAGCAAAAAGCTCATTAATAGGGAATTTTCTTGCCCAAATGCAGCAGCAACGCTGACTCCTACATAGAGGTGCTGCCACCCACAGCCCCAGCCATGGACTGATGTCCAGTGTGAGCCTCTACCCCTCGGATTTGGCTCCTCTGACCTCTTCCTTGGACAAAATTTTAGTCCAGGTGAGCTATGACACTGTTTTGACCAAGCGAAAAGCTCAATAAACTTCTAATTGATATCACAAGCTGGAATAGATGCAGCCAAAATTCCTTTTATTGATTAGGGATTATTTTTTTCTTTCCAAGGAAGGGAGCAAACCTGAGCGTCACTACTGAAATTCCAGGTGGGTGGGAAACAGGATGAACAACAGGATGTGTCCAGAGGTGAACAGAGCTGCTCAGGGATTCAGTTTGGGACTGACTTCACTAATGAAACTGACTTCATTAATATCTTTCCTAATCAGCTGGGCTCACGTGGAGGAGCATATGGATCACTGCTGCAGCTGAAACAGTGGAGAGCATGGGGGAGAGGACCTGGATGTCCCCCAGGGAGGATGGAGCGACCTTGGGGGCCTGTTGGAAGCAGCAGGGTGAGGTGATACAATGCAGGTAGCGTGTTTGCATCTTTTGTCTGTTAATGACATCTCTTTAATCCCTGTTAATAAAACTTGGCCCGTTCGCTGGACTCTCATCCCTGTGAATTGCCACAGGAAGAGGAAGCGGGGTAGAAACTAATTGCAGGATGGCTGTAGGCACGGGAGGATGTTGCTAGCGCAGTGCTGGGAGATGGATTTAGCAGAGAGGGATGTTTTGCTGCCTCCCTCCGAGACTTTGGTTAGATCTTGTCCAGCAAATAGCTTGGGAAGAGCGAGCTGCCAATGCAAGAGGTGTGGAGCAGCACAAAGAGATGCCAAACAGTGGGATGCTGGATGAGAAAGCTGCCGGTGGGTACAGCTGTGCCCCCCTTGCAGAGGTCAGTGTGTGCTGCAGGATGGGAATGTGGCTGGGCGTGGAGCAGGCTGGGAATCCATCGTTCTGTCAGCGATGCCACGGGAAGCACTACCATTCCCAGCCAAGAAAGACACTGCCTCGGTGTCAGGGCATGCCCGGGGCAGGCTGGAGGCTGGCAGGGAGGAGGTGATTGCACCCTGCTGGTTTCGCTTTGCCAGCCTGACGCCTGTGCCCGCACTCGCCTGCGCGCACGGACATCTCCTCCAACCATCTCGGCTGGCTCCGTCTCCAGCCTCTCCAAACCTGGAACCTCCCAGCTTGCTCCCTTCCCAGCTTGCCACACAGAAGCATCATTAAGGCTCTCTAGGCAAGGAAATCATCCTACTGGTTTTTGTGGGGTTGGGGTGACACTGGAGTAATTAATTTGTGTAACTCAGTGCTCCCGGTGCCAGTGATGCCATGATGATTTTTTGCCTTTTCTTTTGTACCCCTTTTATATACTTTCTCTATATTCTTAGTGCTTCTAGCCCACATTCTTAGACCTAATATTTTGTCAAGCCAAGAGACTGAACACCTTGGAAGCCTCATAGTTCAGAGTCAGAGAGCCCCAGACACCAAGGGCCTCTCCAGAACACATCCTGTAAACTGAGATAGGCCCATCCAGGGGAAGGTTCCTCGGGGCGGGGGGGGTGACTGGAGCCTCTCCTTGTGGAATCTTTGATAGATGTGCTCATTTGTAAGGCCTAGAATGTGACACCCGAGTGCCCGTGGGTGTGCATTCCGTGTGCTCTGTGGGCATTGCACCTGGGTGTGCTGCACCTGAGGGTCCTTAAATAAATACCCAGGGAAAAACCCCTTTGTCCCTTCTAACCGTGTTTGGCTCTTAATTTTAAGACCAGGGAAAGGCATCACCAGGAGTAACACTGGAGCAGCCCTGCACCTCTGGGATTGCTCTCTGCAGGGAGGAGCTTTAGTATCAGCACCACTCACCCTTTTCCTTTGAGGTGAGAAGTGCACTCTCAGCAGTGCTTAGGAACGGTGTACCCGTGCTTGGCAATTCCCTCTGCCCCGTGGGCTTTCCCACAAAGTGCAGTTATGATTCCTGTTGCTTCTGAGTGGTTGGAGGGAGGGGTTTAATTTTTGTAACAGGCAGACACCAGATATTGCGTGCAGCTCAAAGGTGGTAATGTAAATGTCTTTTTTTGCACCGGGGTTATTACCTTTAATCAAATATTTATTTACAGCACACGCTGACAAATACAGACTTGGCATAAAGGAACTCTCCCCTAGTGTGTAGTGTTTAATGGGATTATTCTTCAGAGTAACTGAGCCTCCTTTGCCCTGATTGTTGTGGCTACCCCTGGATCCCTGGAAGTGTCCAAGGCCAGGCTGGACAGGGCTTGGAGCAGCCTGAGATAGTGGAAAGTGTCCCTGCCCATGGCAGGGAGTGGCTCTGGGTGATTTTTAAGGTTCCTTCCAACCCAAACCATGCTGTGATTCCATGATTCAGTTTGAGATGGCAGGATGAGGATGTAGCTGTGTGACCAGTGGACACTTCTAGGTGCCAAACTTCAGTCCCTGGGAGAGGCAACAGCAGCAGGAGGCGTTTTTCATAGGAAAAAACTTTCCTAGCAACTTCTGGAAGCAAGTGGGGGGTTGCTGTGCCTCAGGATACACAGTTAGCTAAAGGATGCACTGCTCTGAGACTCAGATTATCCCTCTGTTTAAGGCAAGGCATGGGAAAAGAAAAGAGCTGGAATCTGCCCTGGATGGATAAAATGCTTGCACAGTCAGCAGGTCATGAGTTTTAGGAGCTCTGATCCCTTCAGGTCCCGGCCTCCAGAGACACAGGAGGGGAAAGAAACCTCCTGGCAATGGAAGTGTCTGGGTTCTGCACTTGGGATGGCACAGATGTGGTCAGACTGCACGCCAAGGCACGGGAATCAGGGGAAAGCTGAGTTTCCTGAGGTCTTCCTAGACCGTGCTTGCTTTTAAGCCCATCTCCTGGCAATGGATACTTGTCTCCTTGCTATGGATTGTGGGGAGATACCATGTAAAATGATAAAGTCTTTCCCTGGAGGGAAGCTGACCGATGTCGCTGTGCATTGCTGGCTGAGCTGGGTGGTTTTTGCCTTCCCCACGTTCAGGAATTTTGGTCTCCTCCAATTCCTGTGCCAAAGATGGTCTCCATGGCCTCATCCTCACCCTTTCCCATGAGGATCCCTCTCCCTGGCACTGTGAGCAAATCCCTTGGATAATCTGGTGTTCTCTCAGTGATGGGTCCAGCACGCGGCAGAGCTGTGGGACAGCACCAGGATCATCTGGATGAGTCCCCAAGGACAGCAGAGGGTCAGAGCAGCTGTCTGCAGTCAGGCACCTCTTCCCCCACTGCTGTGCCATGTGGACACTGCTTCTCCGACTTCCCGGCCGAAGGGGAAGTGCCCCAGCAGTGATGAATGCAGAGGGCCATCCTTGTGACCATGACACATCTCGTTAGTCAGCTCCCAGGGAGAGAAGGATAGGTTTGCAGGAGGATTTTAGCCATGGGCAGGGGCAGCTGGGAGCTGGATGCTGGTGGGAAGCAGGGATCAGGAGCTGGAGACGATCCTGTGTGTTCTCCATGGTGCTGACTAACGTGGGGCAAAGGATCCAGCAGGAATTCTGCCCCCAGTGTGAGCTTTTCCATGGCCTCCCAGGCTTGTGGGCACCACAAAGCACCACAGTGCCCTCAATGTCCCAGGCCTTGGCAATGAATTCTCATCCTTGGTGTCTTGGTGGATACATTGGCCCAAATCCCTGCCTGAGGTTCCTCTCCTGCTGCAGGATGGATGCCATGGGCATTTTTGAGACCTGTAGGTTGAACCCTCTGTGCTGTTCACACCAGGTGAAGGTGGTTCCTTTACGCCTTTCCTTTTCCCTCATTTTCCTCAGTGGGATCTCAAAGTTGAGGTTTTGGGGGAGATGGAGGAGAGGAGGCAGTAGCAGAGTGCAAAACTGATTTCTGCTGTCCCATGTCTCGGCCGTGCTCCTGCCTCTTGCCCAAGAGCATTCCTGTAGGAAACTGCTCCAGAGAGGAGTCTGCAGGGCTGGGCCTTGTGGGATGAGAGGGTATTGTCTGTCCCTCCTGGTGATGTGAGGTTGCAGGAATATAGCAGGGAACGAGGCTGCCTCCAAGGCCAGATGAATGGTGAAATTATGGAATGCGAGACACAAGGCCACGGTGTTACCTGTTGGAAAATGTTCATCCTGAACGTTTGCTGAGCTGCCAGGCAGGAAAATCCCGTGCCAGGCTCTGCCAGCTCTCTGTTGCTCTGGCTGTCGGGATTGCTGTCTCCAGCTTTTGGCTTCCAGCTGGGATGTTCTCCTGAGCAGACCTGATGTCTCTGACGCCTGTTGATCCAGCTGTTATCAGCAGATGCCCTTCCTTGGTGACTCACACCCTGCTCCCTGACCACATCCCCTTCCCTCTCCTTGCCCCCACCCACCACAGCTGAGTCACTTGGCCTCCTGTCACAAGCCAGGAGCTCTTCCTTCAGTCACGCTTGGAGACGCTTCTGGCCCAGTCTAATGTGAGCACCTCCCGAGTTCCTTTTCCCAAGCAGGCTCTGGAGTGGGAGTTTGCTGCCTGTTACCACACTGCCCAGACCAGATGTACTCTTTTCCTCCCTTAGTCATGTCCAGCAGTTCCCCACAGAGACCAGTGCAGCCCAGAGGTACTGGAGGTCACCCAACAGCCCAGCAACTCCCAGTCTTGGCTGGTTTGTAGTTAAGATGTGACTTGTGAAGGTGGGAGCTGTGAAAACCCAGTGCTCTAGAACCTTTCCCATCTTCTGAGCATCCCATAGCTGCAGGAAGTGACTTTGTGGTGTTATCCCATAAAAAGAGCATTTTCAGCTGCTCAAGGAGGGAATTTTACCCTGAGAGGAACATTGAAAATCAAGGGGTCTATTTCCTTGCACCCAGTTTAGGGCTATCCCTGTCCCTCTCTACCCCATTAAATGTTGATGCAGTTTCATCTTCCCAGTCTGTTTCTGAAGCCCTGTGGTGTGATTCCCTGCCATGGGATGGCCACACTCTGGATAACAACATCAACTTCTTGGTATAGCTATAAAACAGGTTGATTTTTCACATGGGTGTCACTGCCCTTGATTTGGGGAAAGAGGAGCTGGCAAAATCCAACCCCCCCACCCTTTCCTTGCAGAAGGAGCGTGGTGTGTGCACAATCCTGGGCTGGGAAAAGCTGGATCAAAGCTTGCTTTAGTCATCTGGAGCGAGCATGCACAGCCTCTCCCGAGGTCAGAGCCGGTGAAGGAGGAAGATGGATATCAGGTTAGCCGTGCTGCTGCAGTCTGGAATGTGATCATACCCCTGCACACCCTCCCAAGTCTTTCAGGCAAGCTTGGAAACCCTCGGATGTTTCCTGTTCCAACAGGGTTGTTGTTTCTCCCCCTGGCACCTGATGGGGTGGGCTGGCTGCCTGCCCCTGTCCCCTCCCTCAGGGGCACAAAGCTTCCTGCAGGAAAGCCGGGCAGAGAGCTAGAGCTCAGTTGCCCAAGCACACTCCTTAGTGGCCAATCTCGTACTGGGAGTACTGGTTAGGAGCAGATGGACACGTTGTCCTGTCCCTGATTGATGCCAGGATGGAAGCACCTTTCCATTAGGAAGGACAGGCTAATTACCATGTCACTGCCTCATTTACTTGGTTCTGACATGCTCCCTTCCTCCTCCTTCTCCATGTTTTCCTGATTCATCCAGCTGCATCTCCCTCTCCTTGGATCTCCCGTTTTTCCTTTTCAATCCCCTGCTGCATCCCAGAGGATTGTGAGATCCCTTCCTGGCAGGCCTCCCTTGCCAGCCCGCAGCTTTGGCTGCTCCCTGGGCCTGCAAGGGCTTTGCAGGTGTGTGTAAACACCTCCTCGTTGCTGCCAGAACCCACTGGACTGTCCCTCCTGCAGGAGAGGACAGGATAAACCCACTGTTCTGGTTTCCTGCTGGAGCAGGACAGTGCAGTATCCCTCCCAAAAGCAGCTGTTTAGCCCCAGAAACTACACAAGATGACACAGGAGTGAGATTGTTCAGGATTTTCAAAGGCTGGATGGCAATGGAGGTGTGGTAAACCAATCATTGCTCAGAAATGTCCTTTGTTTTTCTGGTGGGGTGGTTTTCTTTTTCCCCTCTTTCTCCTCAGCTTCCCTTCTAGTTAGGTGCCGCTTGCTTTTCCCAGGCACGGATTCTGCAATGACTGCGAGCTCAAGCCCACCTCATGGCTGCTGCAGGTTCCTGGAGGGAATTCTTCCCTTGGGAAACGAACCTGAATTCCCACCCCAGCTCCATCCCGGTTACCATCAGGGCACAAGGCTCAGAAGGGCCACAACGTGCCAAAGTTACCTCAGAGACCCAGCTGCCCTCAGTTTCAAAGCAGCTGAGTCATCTGTGATGCATCCAAAGCCTGAAGCAGAGCAGGGGAATAAATCTCATTTTCTCCATCCCCAGCTGATGCTGTGACCTCTCCTGAACTCCCTCCTCACCTTGCATTCCCTGGAGAGAGGAATGCACGTGGTGGAATGCTCCAGACTGAGATGTCTCCAGGAAAGGGACATTCCAGCACCACCAGTGCTCCTCCACCTGGCTGGGTGACAAGAAGGGACAGAACGCATGGGATTTTAGCTGGGGATCCTGTATCCTTCACTCCTTGTTTCATGGCAGGAAGAAGGAATTTACAGCCTGGTGCTGCAGGGCTCAGTGAGAAGCAGAAATACAGGCTGGGTGGGGAATGGATGGAGAGCAGCCCTGTGGAGAAGGACTTGGGGAGAAGCTCAGCAGCACCCAGCCATGCACAGTGGCAGCCCAGAAAATCCCCGTGTGCTGGGCTGATCCCACAGCGTGGGCAGCACGGAAAGGGGGGAATTCTGTCCCTCTGCCCTACTCAGGTGGGACCCCACCTGGAGAGCTTTGTCCAGCCTTGGGGTCCAACATCAGAGGGATGTGGAGCAGCTGGAGAGAGTCCAGAGGAGGCCACAGAGATGCTCCAAGGGCTGGAGCTCCTCCGCTGTGGAGCCAGGCTGGGAGAGCTGGGGGTGTTCACCTGGAGAGGAGAAGGCTCCAGGGAGACCTCAGAGCCCCTTGCAGGGCCTAAAGGGGCTCCAGGAGAGCTGGA
>VZRO01001096.1:128924-140626 GCA_013397915.1 Daphoenositta chrysoptera | reverse complement strand
TAGAAGGAAAGGTTTCTTTTTCTGTTCTTCCTTTTTTATTTTTTTTTTTTTCTTAAAGGCAGAAATGAGAAAAGGGAAAATATAAAAGAACATGAAAATGCCCCAATTCTTTCAAAATAGCTCCTGGGTAATTTCCACCCTCATTTACAGATTTGGTGCATCAGTAAAAAAATACAAACTGTGTGTCTCCTGTGGAACACAGGGGGATTTGCCTTTGTCCACGTGCCTTGGGCACTGACCTGAGGACGTGGGGAGGTTTTCCTTGGACTCTGGCGGCTTTGAAAGCCCCGTTGTTCCTTCACAGGGATCTTTTATGCTGATCGTGCACATTCTGTGGGCATCTGTCAGCAGGGGAGGGGGGAAATTACTGAAATGGGTAATAAAGGAGATGAAAACAATCCGTGCTGGCCTCTGGGTAATAACCAGCTGATATTAAGCCTAAGCCCAGCTGAAAACTGTTAATAATAAATGGGTATTAATTAAAGCTAAATTACAGGGGAAGGTGCAGGCTCAGCCCTCAATCCAATTGGAGGCCTGTAATTCGTAACGGGGAGAATCTGTCCAGCCTGTGAATAAATGATCAAAGCAGGGCTGGGTCAGGGTTTAGATGATGCCTGGACAGGGAGGAAGAGGCCAGAGGGGGATTAAGAGAGAACTGTGGCCAGACAGCTCGTTTGGGTTTGCCACACACCCTGAGCCCAGAGCAGGGCTGGGCTGTAGGCCTGGAAGGTTTGGGATGAGTCCTGATGGGAATAAGATATCCACCAGGGACCCCTCATGGTGACAACCGGAGGGAAAGGGCAAAACTGAGGCTGGTCCAAGGCTAGATGTGACTGGGACGTGCTGTGGGCGTGAGGAGGGAGAGTCAGAGTCGCCCTCAAAGCTGAGCAGACCCTTGGCCAGGGAGCAGTTGGGAAGGGAGGATGTGATCCAAGAGGGAACCGCGGCTGGAACACAGCACTTGTCCAGCTCTGGCAGCCTCAGCACTGCCAAACTGAGGGGAACACCGAGGGTCACTGACCATGGGCTGCTGGAAGGACTCCTCTCAACCAACAGCGTCAGGCTGCTCACACACTTGAGGCTCAGTTTTAAACCTCACTGGTGTTGAAAGAAGCCTTGGAATGTGCCATCTTCCAAACACCAACCAGGAGGAAAAACACAGAGGTTTGAAAGCTACTGTGAGGAAAAATACAGTGTTTTGAAAATTTGGAGTGTTTAAGGCATGCTCAGACCTTCAGATACGTCCCACAAATGAGAGATAGCATTAACAATACCCAGAAAAGGCTGTTCTGCTCCAAAAAAACTCCACATGTTTGCTGTTTCTCCTCCTGATCCAGATGTGCAGTTCAAACCTGAAGGGAATGTCCTCTCTCAGGAACAACCATGGGGATTTTTTGGTTGAATGCAATCAGAAGAATGCGTTTTGGCACTTGGGCTCAGCACAGCCTGGCCTTACAAGCACCCACAGAGGTAACGGAGGGGGGTGCTCCAGTTTGGACCTGCCCCCTGTGTCATTACCCACCAGCTGGAGGCTGATCCGTGTGGAGCTGGGTAGGGATCCCTCCTGCAGCAGGGATGGCTGGCACAGGGGAGGTGTCAGGGCTCGCTGGGACTAGACCGACCCCAGAGGATGGAAAAGGAGCTGGCAAAGCTTTGTCTCCTTGGCACAGCTTTGCCAGAAGCAGCCAGTCCCTGGCTCTGAGCAGGAATTCCAGGCGTGTCCCTGCAGGCAGAGCCCAAGGGATGCTCCACACATCCCACGCTGGTGGGCAAGGCTGGGTTTGCTGCAACACGGCCACGCTGCCTCCAAGGAGCAGCAAGAGGGAGCCTGACTCCCCAGACACTGATGCAGTCACAGAGAATGAGCTGAGCCCAGAAACATTTTGATTATCCTTTCCCAAAGGAATCCATTTTTGCAGAGTCTTGATCATAGGATCGCAGGATAGTTTGGGCTGGAAGGGATTTTAGAGATCACCTCATTGGGGCAGGGCTTGTTTCCTGGTGCCAGGCCTGGGCATGCTGAGAAGCAAGAGCAATTTTGTGGGATGCTCAGTTGAGGGTTAATAGGTCTGGAAAGAAACCAAAACCCTTCAGTCCTCAGAGGTGCAGTGGATCCCCCACAATTCCCCCAGGATTGGCACCTCTGACACCTGGACCTGACGTCTCAAAGAACACAGCTGTGCTTTGAATTTCTGCCAGATAAGCCATGGAATATCCTCAGTTGGAAGGGACCCACAAGGATCGTCGAGTCATGGAGTATCAATACTAAAGACTTCAGCAGGATGATGGAGTCCTGTGGTGCAGGAAACTGCTTTCAATCCATTCAGCTGTATCCAAGATGATTTCTTTCCCTTCCTGACCCACAGAGATTTTTCTGGAAAAACAATTCCTTCGATGATCCAGCAGGAGGAATAAAGAGAGCTGAACAGATGAACCGGCCTCGCTGGCACTACAAATAATTCCAAGTGCTTCTAGAACAGGGAAAATGAAGCCTGTAGCAGGAAACAGAGGGAATCCCTAAACAAAAGAAGGAAATTTGGGAAGAATGATTCAGCTAGGAGAGGAAACTAGGTGCTGTGGCTGGCTGCTAGCACGGCAAGTGCCTCTCAAAGCATCGATGTGCGTGTCGAGCAGGGCACACATCCCAGGATAGCTGACATTCCTGGAGGAGCAGGGCTCCTGGGATGTCCCAGGGGCTTTGGGGACAGAGGCTTTGAGAGCTCAGGTGAAAAAAAGAGTGGGATGAAAACTGGGAGTGCCTTTACCTGGGAAGTGCTTGCACCTGGGTGACATCAAGGTGATTTATGAGGGAAGCCCAATTAAGGCTGCTGGAAGCTGTTTTTCCCGGGAGGAATGATGACAGGAGCAGAGCTTGCTGGCTCCTGCAGCCTCCTGTGGGTGCCTGGCCTGCACTCTGAGCCTCTCCTTGCAAGAGGCTCCGAAGAGCCCACAATGAGCAAACACACCTCTGATCCATCTTTCCCATCCCATCCATCCCCTCCGTGGTGTCAGTGCTGTTCTCCCTTCCCAGGGCTCTCCACCCTTGGAAATCCAGGGGAGGGAAGCTGTGGGGCTTCAGCTTTGGCTTGAACTGTGATTATTCAGGGGAATGGTTTGACCTGGTGGTGAGCATGGGCTCATACTTCAGAGGTGACTTGGCTGCAGTCCTCGCAGGCTTTGGGGAAGTGAGAAAAGAGATAAGAAAATGAGGAGGAGCTGGAAAACAGACCCTCACTATCACTTCTGCCTGGAGTAATGGAGCAGGCAGCATTGCTTGAGACACTGATGAAACCACTCAGCTTCATCTGCAGCTTTGTCCTGCCAAGACGTGAGCTCACCAGGGGGAATAAATTCATCCAGAGCCCCTTCCACAGCCCATTCCTGACCTTTTGGAGAGCAGCATCCCACTGGCTTCGGGGTGTCACTTGAGGAAAGACACTGGAGAATCTCCATGGCACAGCTGGTGTCCCACCTTGGGCACTGCCAACACTTCCCCTGGCACCTTTCCCTGTGTGCCAGGCTGCTCAGAACCCATTTCACCCCACTGCCTTCAGGGTGGGCTTGGCTGCTTCAGCACAACTCAGAGTCCCCAGGCTCAGCCCCCATCAACCTCCCATGATGGGGATTCAGGATTCCGAGACCTTGACCCTGCCTGGAGTGACCCTGGGATCTGGAAGGTGCAGTGGCTGCAGTGTGTGGAGGCTTGGGTCAGGTCAGAGCAGGCTCCTGGCGCCGGGTCAGTGATGGATGGACGTGCCAGACCCCAGCCCAGGGGTTATCTCAGCTATTTGGGTTATTCCAGGCATCTGCCTTATCTCAGTGTTCTCCGTGATCCTGGATTGTGGAGAACAGGTTTCATCCCCACAGCCTTCAGACTTTCATTTTAGCTGCTCCTTTTCTCCTCGCCATCAGGGAAGGAAGGGGAGGAAGTAAGATGTCCCTGTCCATGGCAGGGGGGTTGGAATGAGATTACCTCTAAGGTCCTTTCCACCCAAACCATTCTGTGATTTCACAAATCCACGAATTGGGCTTTGAACAGTGAGTTGCAGTTATCCCTGCAGACTGGAAAAGTCAGGTGAAGCACAGTGGGAGCCCACAGAGGAAGGGAGATGGGCTCATGATGCTGATCCCTCCCTCCTCTGTTTTATATATCCTAAAGAAACCCCTTTCCCCTGATCTCTTAGGCTGGAGATGGTACCTGGGCTCTGGTCACTGCTCCCCTTCAGTCTTTTTGAATTAGAAGCACTTCAAAGGGAGATGTTCTCTCTTCTCTACCCCCAGATATCTTTCCCAAAAGGACAGGGCATCTCCTGGATGTTCACAGGAACATGAACAGGAGCACGTGGTCAGAACAGAGGCTCCAAGGCTGTCAGGGTCCCTTCGGGTTTCACCTCTGTGACCGGATTCTTGGATATCTCACGGGGAGTGATTCATGCCTGGGCCTTTCTCTGTGGCAGGGGTTTGTATAACAGCTCCTTGCAGTGTATAATAAGCGCTGAGTGAGTGATGAATTCTTCCCTCACTCAGGATATTTATAGCTTTTTTTCTCTTGCTCCTCCAGCGAGTCACCTATTTTCGCACGGCTCATGGGCGCTCCGTGTCAGCGAGGCTCCAGCTCCTCACCAAGGCTGGGTGAGACTGGCCAGAGGCTCCCAAGTTTCTCAGGACTGGGATGGAGCATTTTAAGATCCCCCTGTGTGTGTGAAATCAAGCTGAAAACCAGGAGACCACGCAGTTCCCTCTTTGTTTTCCATGGCACCGAGAGTCACGTTTGCCATCTGCTCCTCCCCGGATGGGCAGGCTAGCATTTTCCTCCTCACTTGGCACGGGAGCTGGCTCTCAGGATCCTGTTGTGGATTCACTGGGATTCCATTGGGATCATCTCCATTGGGATGATCTCCATTAGGATCATCTCTCCCAGGGTGCACTAGCTCTGATCAGACCAGGTAGGATGAGATCCAGAGCAGCTGGTGTGGGTTTGTTACCACCCTCATGGTCACACACGATGTAGACTAACATGGATTTTCACCAGGAGATTATTACTGCTCCCGTGTCCCAAAAATGTGTCTGGATACTTGTTTTCATCAGGGGGGCTCAGGAAAGGGGAGCAGGTCACCAGCTCAGTTGCCAAGATGTCCATCCCTCCACCCATCCACCCATCCACCCATCCATCCCTCCATCATCTCCATCCACCCATCCATCCATCCATCCACCCACCCATCTATCCACCCATCCCTCCATCCATCTGCCCACCCATCCATCCATCCATCCCTCCATTCCCCCTAAGCCTCCCCTCCTGAGCCAGGAGCAGGATGGATGGACGGACATGCAGGATCATGTGGAAAGCTGGAGCCACAGGGATGAACGCTTGCACAACAGAGCTTCTAGCCTTAGGGGGGCTCTCCTATCTAAGCAGAAAAATAATTGCATGTTTTAAAATATTTTGTTTGCATCATTCTTCAAGGAGAGTTTTGTGTCTCCCTCATCTTTCATCATGGGAGTAATATAAAAAAATAGACTAAGACTGGAGCAAAATGGTATTTTGAGGGCTTTTTTTCTCTACCTAGCCCACTGCTTCTGGTTTTTCCCCATTTTCCTTTTTTTGTTGTCTTGTTGGGTTTTTTTTACACTGACAGAGGAAAAGCAAGTGACTCCCCCCCCGAGGATACTTTCAGCTCCCCTTTCCCTGGCCATCCCCCCTCTCCAGGCCGCTCTGGAGCCCAGGTTATCCCTCAGCTCCCCCCTCCCTCTGCCCGGGGGGTGCTTCCCGGTACCATCCTCCTGCAGCTCTGAGCACCTGTGCCCTCCTCCTCTTCCCACAGCCTGATTTATGGGGCTTATCTTTCCCTTTTACACCGCTCCTGATTGCCGTGACCTCTGCTCCCTGCATAGCTTGGATTCCTCACGGAGGGGCGTGGGCCACCGGAAGGGCTTTCTCCTTCCCCGGGCCACTCCAGATGCCACCAAGGGGTCCCTCAGCCATGTCCATCCTCTGCCCAGGTGGCTGGGAATGAGGGGTGTCTCCAGGGGGGGTCTCCCTGTCCTTGAGCTCGTGGCAGAGAAAGCAACAACGGGGTCTTCCCCTGCCATGGGTATGTGCTGCTCCCCCCAGCCCACCCCAAAATCTCATCTGTCTCCTCCCCTGGAGCTGGGGGGATGTGCTGGCCTCTCCCTGGGATGAGGGGTGTGATGGGGTCAGGGAGAGGCCAGTGACACTGGGATAGGGATTGTTGTTTTCCTGGTCTCATCAGTTCTTCCCTGTCCCTTCCCAGCCCCTGTGCAGGATCTCTGAGGTACACGAGGATTACACCTGGTAGAGCCAGGGCTACTCAGACAATGAGGGCTGGAGAATATCCCGGATTCCTGAGGGTACTCCTGCTTGCCTGTGCTGGCAGCTTTCCCCTGGGCAGGATCCATCTCCTACCCTACCCAAGGGGTCAGGATGGATGAGCCCCACGCTGCCACATTCCCTTCAGCCTCAGGTCACCCCTCATGTTACAAAAAGAACCATTTTGGAGGTGAAGCAGCTCCAGCTCCCTTGGGGGACGCTGCTCTTCCCTGGGGATTCGTGTCGCAGCCAGGATTGTCCCTCCCTGGCGTCTCCCTGTCCAGCTCCGTGAGCTGAGGCACAGCCTCGGGATGGATGGATCAGCCAGGATTCAGGCTGAGGTTGGGACACAGATTAATTAATTAATCATCACCCTCCGTCCCTGATTCCCCCTGCCTCCAACGAGCCTGAGGGTGAGAAAGAGTGGGGAAGCTCATCCCTCTGTGGGCTGTGGGAATTGCGCTTCCCTGGGAATTAAAGTCTCCCAGATGAGAGTGAAATGGTCACTGGAGTTTAATTTATTTAATCTGCAACCAGGGACATAAAACGAGGGCACAGAGATCTGAGGCTTTTTCCATCTGGGAAATGCACCTTGGCTTTGTCACTGCACGCTTTTACCCGGGACAAAGATTTAGGGCCAGATCTGCATCCGATGTCTCTGACAGATGAGAGCAGGCAGCGTTTGGGTTATCTGGGATGGCTCTCACCAGACCCTCTGCCAACAGGGGTTTCCCACACTTGCTGGTGTTTAAGGTCTCCTTTTTTCCTTGGGAAAAGAGCAGGAGAATGTGTGATTTCTCACTTGGCACTCGGGGAACTTCGTAGCTCTCCATCCCATCCTAAGGACAGTAATTAGAATTATTACAGACACAGTGCTGGGGTGCATTCTCCAAGTGGGCAGCTTCAGGACAGGGACAGGCTGAAACCTCTGGGAGAACAGGGTTTTATTGCCAGCTCTGTTTTCCACTTGTGGGTGGGAAACCTCAGCCTGCTGGGGCTCGGTCACTGCAGTCACCCTCTGTTTCCTCTGACCGCCCTACTTTACTCCTTAGGACAACTCTTGATGCAACTTCTGCTGCTGATAGAAGCGGCAAAACTACCTCCAGCAAGCTGTTGCAAAATCCTGAAAACAGGAATAAAACTCAGGAGTTCATTTTTAGTTTGGTTGTGGGTTTTGTTTTTTTTTTTAATGGTAATTCCTGGCTTCTTTCCAATCTACTGCATCACCCAGGAGGTTGCAAGTTCCCCTTCTGCCATCTGAGGGAGGGAAGGTGGGCATGAAAAGTTACCCCCAGGACATGGAACTCGTGCTAAAACCAGGAAATACCCCAAAACTTTGGATTAAATTCCCAGGAGCTGGCGTCACGTGGAGGAGCTGGCACTTAAGGGGAGGCACGAGGCAGAGCCCTCACGATTCTCCCTGCATGAATCCCCCGTGCAGCGGGGCAGGAGAGGATCTCGTTGGAGGCGTTCGGCACAGGAATGTGACATGAAACACTTGGAACGCTGGAAATGAACACGGAGGGCTTGAATTTCACCTGGAACATGAGCGTTTGGAATCATGGGCAGGCGAGGAGGTGCCCCAGCCTGCATGAGTGGTTTGGGGTGATGATTGATGGCAAACTGCACTGCCAGACCTCTCGCTGCAATAATCACACATCTGCAGGCACCCTGAGGCCATTCATCACTGCCTGACACACTTTGGGAGCCCAGCTGGGCTCAGGGACCGTCTTCCCACCCATTTTCCTTCCCCAGGAAGAGCCTTTTGCTCCCTTTTGTTTAGAAGTAGGGCTGACTGAGGCAATGTTCTGAGAGAAGCAGGGGTTGTGAAAGAGGTGTGAGGATGCCCAGAGAGGGGAAATCACACCCTGCTCACCCCTGCCACAGCCAGCCCTGCTGCCTCCTGCCCTGAGCCAGGCCTGGTGGCACCACAGGAGCTCTGAGACACCTCTGCCTGTGCTTTGTTTGGCCAGAGCTTTTTGGGGGGAGCAGGGAACAGCACTGCTGTTTCGGGTGTGGGATGGGAATGGAGCAGCTCCCAGCTCCTCCTGGCTGGCCTCTGCTGGTCAGGGAGCTGGGGATTGTGGAGGATGGAAGGCCTAAAAGCTTCCCAGTGATGGGAATGTTTTCCAGGCCCCTGGCACTGCCTCCAGCAGCAGGAGAGGAGCTGAGGGGGTGTAACCACACCTGCAATGTGGGGAAATTATGCTCCAAGGGCTGGAGCCCCTCTGCTCTGGAGCCAGGCTGGGACAGCTGGGGATGCTCACCTGGAGAAGAGAAGCTCCAGGGAGACATCAGAGCCCCTTCCAAGGCCTAAAGGGGCTCCAGGAGAGCTGGAGAGGGACTGGGGACAGGAGGGGGGGACAGAGGGACAGGACACAGGGAATGGCTTCCCACTGCCAGAGGGCAGGGTTAGATGGGATATTGGGAAGGAATTGTTCCCTGTGTGGATGGGGAGGGGCTGGCACAGGGTGCCCAGAGCAGCTGTGGGTGTCCCTGGATCCCTGGCAGTGTCCCAGGCCAGGTTGGATGGAGCTTGGAGCAGCCTGGGACAGTGGAAGGTGTCCCTGCCCATGGCAGGGGGTAGGACTGGATAGAATTTAATGTCCTCCCAACCCAAACTATTCCATTATTTTGTGATTCTGATATTCTCCTCCTGGGAATGCTTGCCATGGGGCTTCCCTGTGTTTTGGCTGATGTGGTGCTCGATGCTATGTCCATGGATTTGCTCAGTCCTGCCCGTAGGAATTCGAGTTTGTGTTTCTCCCTCCTCCTCCCAGGCTGCACTAAGATCATGTCTGATGAGCAGCCTGGCTGGGAAAATGGGATTGGGATTGATTTTGTTGCCTGCAGCCGCTGTTGATTGGAGATTCTGCCACTGGTTTGTTTTACAAGTAGATTTCCTTGTAATTCTTCCACAGTGAGGACTTGCTGCTTTCCCTCTAAGACATTAGGCCTGGCCTGAGCAGTCTGGGCTCAAAGCTGAATTTTTCATGCTGTCCTTTTCTCACAGAACATCCAGGCCAGGGCTGGGGGTTTATTCCCTCTTCTTGCTTCCCATTTTTCCTGCTGCAAGGGAAAGGACTCCCCCATCCCTCCTGCTTGGGATGTCCCCCTGGAGCTGCTGGAAATGATCTCCCACGCCTTGCTAATCACCAGGGAGCTGAGAGCACCCTGAAGCAAGGCCCTGTGTCACCAGGACAGCCTGAAAATCACCCGGAAAACCGACACAGAAAGCCTGGAGCAAACCACTGGGGATTAGATCTTCTGGGAAAGGAGGGGGCCAAACCTGCAGGGAACGGATTTAAGGGACTTGCTGCCTCCATCACAGCTTGTGCATGTCCAGAGCTTGTTTGGGAGCAATTAAGGCAGTGTTTTAAGCAGAGTAATTAATAGTAATTAAAGGTACGTTATCCGTGGATGTGTTGTTGGGGGTGGAGCGAGGAATTCAGGGTTAGGCTTAAGCTCTCCCTGCTTTGAAAAGACACAGATCAGTCCCTTCTGGGATGGACAGAGGGGGAAAAAGAAAATATCTGAGCCCTGTAGAAATTTCCCTGTGTTATTTCTGAAGCTGCCAAGGTTCCCCTCACCCAAAAGGGCAACTTTTTAAGGATTTTCCTTTTCAGAGTTGTGCCACAAAACAACACTAAGCTCCCAGGCCTTTTCCTGCAGTCAGAGATCCCCTGGTGTTGCAGGTAGTAAATATGTTTATTGGAGCTTTTCCTCTGCCATGAGACCTCTCACAAGTTCTATATTTGCCCTTTCTAGAGGCTTTTCTATGAAAAAAACCCCCACATAAATGTGTCAGGACTTCTGGTTTGTGCCAGCACCAGGAGGGTTTTGGAGAGGAGTCACTGCTGGAAGTTGGAGCTGGATTTCTGCTGTGCTCCCAAGGGAAAAGCCAGGCTAGGATCTGCAAGGATGCAAAAGAATCCAGGTTTAGGGGGAATTCTGGGGGCAAAAGTAAATTTTGGTTAGGTTTTTTTCCCCTATTCATCCATTGCATCCACAGTGGATTGATTAAAGCACAAGGGAGGACTCAGGAAGGTCCCTATGTGGATTAATCCACCTGGGATAAGCAGGAATAACTCCACTGGGTAGGGAAAAGCCTCGGGAGCAGGGCTGAGGGGAATGAAAGACAAACTCCTTATGCCTGCTGCTCTCCCTCTCCTTATTATCCACACATTAATTACCCTCATTCTTTGCAAGCTGGGTCTTGCCTTGACTCAGGGAGCTCAGATCAGCAGAAATACAACTGTTTTCCTGCACATTTCCTGGTAAAAAGAAGCTCCAAGGTGGCAGGAGGTTGGGAGCTGGGGGGAGATGGGAGAGGGTTCCTGAGTTTCCTGGGATTCCTCGGCTTCCAATGCTGGAAATTTCAGGATACCCCGTGAGAAAACAGAGAACACCCCCTGTGCCCTGCCCACATTTCAAGGCAGATTTCATGATGCAACTTTTAATAACACAAAATTCCTTTAAAAATTCCCAGTCTAGAACCCCCTCAGAGGAAACATTCTCCATTCCAGCAATGTTGTCTCAGTGTTATCCAAACGCTCAAGGTCGCTGGGCTCCCTCCTTTTCCCCCCTGGCCGTGGCACTTTGCCACCAGCATTTCCATGGAATGGCTCCTTTTTTGGTGAATCCTCGGGGGTTTTTTGGTGAATCCTCGGGGTTTTTTTTGTTTTTTTTTTTTTTTTTTTTTTTTGGATGGCCCGGGAAGAGCAGCACTGGCTGCTTTCCAAGCAGCTCCAAGGTTTGCACAGGGGCCTCTCTCCCCTGGTTAATGGATCACCAAGACTTGACCTGGCTGAGTGTGCCAGGAGCAGGGGCTGGATAAACACCCACTCCAAGGGCAACGCTCCCACTTCAGGGCTCGGTGGGAATTTGGGGTGCCCAGGCAAACAGACCCCTCAAAACACCTCATTCTAACCCAATAAAAAAGCATCCCTGCCACCTCCAGCTGAGAGGCTGAGTTTCTTATCCCAGAGCAGCAATGGGACCCAATAATTTAATGGGGACACGGGTAAGTCATAGAGATCTGTGATTGCCTCCATGAACACATCCATGGGGGGGAGGGAAAGCTGCTGGAATTAAGGGACAACCCAGCACAGGATGGGAAAAGCTGTGGGCTGGAAATGCCAACCACCAGGAGAAATACAGAATTACAGAGCTGGAAAAGACCTTTAAGATCATGGAGTCCAAATGCTCCCCCCAGAACTGCCAAGGTTACCAATAAACCCTGTCCCCAAGTGCCACATCCACACCTTAAAGCTCCTCTTCAAGAGGGGCAGGAGGAGCTAAGGGAATATTTGCAATATATCCTTCCTTGTCTGCAATTTTATATTTAAATTATAATTATATAATTTTATCTATA
>VZRO01001096.1:69556-118023 GCA_013397915.1 Daphoenositta chrysoptera | reverse complement strand
ATGTGTCCAGCCCAAGGGAGTCCGGATCAGACCCTGAGGAGCGGTGGGAGAGGGGAGCTCCGGGATCTGGGCTCGGCTGGCGCGAACCGCTTTGTTATCACCACTACTGTCTGTCCTTTGGGGAAGGAGGGGGAAAAAAATGAAGAGGGGAATACAAAAACCCAAAAAGAACGATGAAACCCAAAAGAATCGCTTTGGTTCTGTCTCCCCCTCGGTTCCTTTGTCTGCTCCCCCATCCCTCCCCGCCTCGGCGGGGCTTCTACCGCTTCTTCTTCTGCTTGAGGGACTTCCTGCGCTTGAGGATCATCTCGTAGAGCTTGTCCATGCCCTCCGTCAGCCCCTCGCCGATTATGGCGCAGGCGGGCTGGATGTGGTAGGTGGTGGAAGGGGTCAGCTCGTGGAGGGCCAGCTGCTTCTCGATCTCGGCCACCGGCAGCGATTTGGGCAGGTCCTGCTTGTTGGCGATGACCAGCAACGGGGTGCCCTGGTTCTCCGCGAACTTGGTCACCTTGTGCAGCTCCGTTTTGGCTTCCTCCAGCCGGTCCACGTCCACTGAGTCCACCACGTAGATGATGCCATCGGTGCAGCGGCTGTAGGACTTCCAGAGCGGGCGCAGCTTCTCCTGGCCGCCCACGTCCCAGAAGTGGCAGCTGATGCCCTTGGCCGTCCCGTTGCTGAGCCGGATCTTCTCCGTGTTGAAGCCGATGGTGGGCACGGTGTTGACGAACTCGTTGAACTTGAGGCGGTAGAGCACGGTGGTTTTGCCCGCCGAATCCAGGCCCAGCATGACGATGTGCAGGGACTGGAAGGCGGAGATGTTGGAGGAGATGTTCCCCATGGCCACGGCTCGCGGCCGCGCTCACAGCCCCGNAGAAAGAGGAGGAGAGGAGGAGGAGGAGGAGGAGGGGCCGCGCCGCCGCCTTCCTCCCGCTCCGCCCCGCGTCCTGTCCGCATCGCCCGTGCCTGCACCGCCCCTGCCTGAGCTCGGAGCTTCACCTGCCCCTGCCTGCGCTGCTGCTCCTCGGGGACCCCCGGGAGCGCCGGCCCCCTGTGCCGGAAGCTTGGTTATCCTTATGTTTGTCATCGTGACCGACCGCAGAAAGCAGAAAAAAACCCCTTTAAAATAGTAACCAAGACAAGGTGTGGCTGCCCCCCTCCTGGAAGTGTCCAAGGCCAGGTTGGATGGGGCTTGGAGCAGCCTGGGATAGTGAAAGGTGTTCCTGCTCACGGTAGGGGTGGGAATGGGATGATGTCGAAGGTTCTTTCCAACCCAAATCATTCTGGCATTCTGGGATTATTCATATTTTGTAAAGGTTGTGAGTGCTCTCGACCCCTATTAAAGCTCCTGGGGTTTCCACGGCCGGACAGCCTGCAGGGTCCAGCACGCTCCATGTCCTGAGCCATGGAATTTCTGTCCCACTTACTCACAGAAAGGACCTTCAAGACTTACTTCCACCTAAAGATCCAATTCCAGCCCCCTGCCATGAGCAGGGACACCTTCCACTCTCCCAAGCTGCTCCAAGCCCCGTTCAGCCTGACCTTGGACACTTCCAGGCAGCCACAGCTTCTCTGTGCCAGAGCTGTTGCTTTAATTTCTGCTCTTGCTCCCGAGCCAGGGTGGTTGCTACAGTATCTATCACTCATTCCCTCTTTCACAGCGTTTGTAAAATAAATATCGACTCTGTGACAGCTGAGCCAGGAAGCCCCAGAGAAAGAAGTGCACTGCAGAAGACAGATACTGCTTTTAATTTAAGATGCTTTCACCCTTCAGCGTGCACGGAGGATTTGTCGGGCTGGAGTGGGATAATTTCTTGCATTCATATTTCATCCCGAGGATGCATGTGGAGGCTTTGCATGGAGATAAGGCTACCTATTAACACACGCCATCATAAAAAACACAGGCAGCTTGCTTTTGCAGCCCTCAGAGGTGACACTGGGCACAGTTTTGTGGGAATCACCACGTGGTGACAGCGGGAAAAGTGCAGGGAACTCCGTGCCCGGCGTCGTGCAGGTGGGAGAAATACTCCTTAACTACTCCTCGGCACGTGTGAGGCGGCATTGCCGATCCAAAATCGAGGCACGGGCACTGGATGGGCTGGAAAATGGAAATATTTTGTGCACCAGGGCTGTCCTAGGCTGATCCTTGAGCTGGTGTGAGCTCAGGCTTTACTCTGCCACCACGCCACCAAAGAAATGAGGTTCAGAGCACGTGGAGAATAAGTGGTCACCTGACTCCAGAACCCGGAGCATTAAAGAGGAATAAAAAATGCCAGAAACAGAAGAATAGCGTCATATCTGTGAGCGGCAGGTCCGCCACTGGCACCACTCTCATCTCCTCTGCCTGAACCGCTCCAGCCAAAGCTTCCTTAAAGGCTGCTGTGAGGGATAATCCCAAAGCAAGGGCATCTCGGGATGCTCCCGGAATTAGTGGCTAATCTGTGTGCAGTAGGGCTGGGATTTAGGAATTTACCTTCGGGCTGGGAGCCCGTGCTCGGGACTGGGAGCGCAGGAGATGCTGTTTCAGCTCTCGGTGTTGTGCCAGGTAGCGCTCCCCAGTGAATTCCCGCTCTACTTCCCTCCCTCCCCGTTCATGCCGCTGCTGAAAACATCTTTGAGCCTCAAGGAAAGCCACGCAGGCCACCAAAATTCCTTTCCCCGCCATCCAAAGTCTGAAGGGGAAACTTCCCTCCTGCGCACCCCTCGTTTTTTCACGCCGGTTCTAAATAAAGGCGAGATTAGATCGCCAGGCTGATCAAACCTGGGGATGTTCTCCAAGCCGGCCTCAGATGACACAATCCCAAGGGGATGGAGATAAACGGGAGCCTTGCAGCGGTAAATTCTGCGGCAGCTAATGCCAGCTATCCATAAATAAACTGGTAAAACCACCGCGGAATATTAAGCGCAGGAATAACAGCGTTAATCGCAGCTGAGAGGAGTCTGCCAAGTCCATTCGGTGGCAAATTTAGGGAAGAGGAAACCCATCTTTTCCATAAACTCCCCCGCCTCTCCCTGCTTTTCCTCCCCCATCCCCGCCCTTCCCCTCCCATCGAGGTTAAGCAGCCAAGGTTAAAGGCGGCATTAGCATCTAAATGTGCGTCTGAGGATGCGACAAAGGGACCGCGGCTGGTCCCCAACACTTCGCTCAGGCAGCGCCAAGACTGTTGCTGCCATAGTAACTGGTTTCAGACGTGGCAATTATTTCTTCCCAGCTTTCCCCATCCCACCTCCCTTCCCCCAGCTCATCTTGCGCTTCCAACTATCTTTATTTTCATTCTTGCTATAATTTTTTTTTTGGCTTTTTTTGTGGGGGGAAATACAAAGGGCCCCGGAGTCCATACACCCCCAGAGCTAAGGGAGGGATGCTCCCCGCGCTTCCGCGGCCGCGCAGGCCTTATCCCGAACAGCGACTTTTAATCTGCATCCAATTAGCCCTTCATCACCCGGGCCAAGCGAAACCTTGGGGCAGCAGCTCTGCCAAATCTCGTGACCCGGAGAAATCGGTTTGCAGGGAGCATCCCAACTCTCGGAGCACGCAGGATCCTCTCTCCCTGCCCTGCTCCCTCCTTCTTTGTCGCATCGCTCGTCCCAATCTGCCACCTTTTGTTTCTGCGTTCAGGGCAGAGACACCAGCCCGAACAAAGCCAACAAGCCGGGGCTGTGATCAGGGCTGCCCCCATTCCTGGGGATCGCGGGGATAATTCATGGCATGCCCGTGATTAGTGCCTGGGATGCGGGAACAGCGCTGAGCTGCCACAGCTGCGGCGGCACCTCTGGAATAACCCCTGGTGGGACAAGGCACGGGGTTGGGGTCTCCAGCTGTTAAAGGGGGCTGTTCCCCTCTTCTCCCAGCGTTTTGGGGATGAGCCCTGTCCAGACAGCTCTTTCCCTGGAGAGGCAGCAATGTCTAACACCGTGTTGGGAACTCTCATCCCAGTTTGTGAGCCCTGATGGAGGGGGAAAGACCTCGGGGAGGCTTTTGGGGGTCGGCGCCTGTCGTGGTCAGCATCCTCTCCTTCTTCCCTTCATCCACTCTCTTCCTTTCCAAGGGCTTCCCAGGCCACTCGCTGGATAACCAGGCCAGGTGCTGCGGGATCATTAAGGGCTGAGGAGTCCGGGAATGCCACGGGAACCTTTGGGAGGTGAACTCTGAGTGAAGAGAGCACCGCGGATTTAACAGGACTCCTTCCTCCCGGGAAAGGCAGCGCTGGGTTCCGCGGGGCCGGGTGACACAACCGGGCACACCGTGAATGAGGAGAGACAGACAGACGGACGGACACTGCATATTTAACACAGATTATCCCTCTGAGTGCTCCGTTCACAGCAGTTTCTCCAGTGGTTTCTGGAGCCGGCCTCCCGTGGGTGTTTTCCTGGGCTTTGTCTCACCCTCCAGCCTTCAGCCCTGCGCTGGGAGCGTCTGTATCCCTTGGAGCAGATCCCTCCATCCCCACCCGCTGCTTCCCAGAGCTCCCGGGATAAACACCAAGCTCTGGTGGCTCACAGGTGTCTCCAGGGGTGGATGGAGGATGGAAGGATGTGCGGAGGCAGGGCTGGAGGGGTGATAAAAGCGGCATCATAGAGGAGAAATTACTAAATCCACCGAGCTCCTAATGCAGGAGTGAGAAATAATCCGTTCATCTGCAGCACAGCAGCGGCTCAGCTCCTTTTCGTGACCTCAGATGCCTCCTCAGGCCAAGCAAAGTCCTCCAAGGACCAGCTAAGAGCTACTTCTACAGCCCTGGCCCCAGGAAACACCGGAAGGGCCACACACCCGAGAGGAACAAACCCTTCCTCCAAAAGAACTGGTGTCAAAAAAGCCTTTCCAAGGCAGCCCCAAATCCTCCAGAAGTGGAGGCAGCTGGAGGAGCACAGGACCAGGGCAGGTATGTGTTAGGATTTTTGGCGTTGTGGGTTTGGGGTCCTTTTTAACTCCATGAATTCACACAAAGCCATGATGGAGCTTTACAAGCTTTTATCCTTCTCGGCATCCTGGGGCAGAATGCCGTGGCTCGCTGATTTTTGCTGGATAAAGAGGTGTGAAAACTGCCTGAAAATGTCCTCTGCCAGCTCCCACAGCCCAAGCACAGCCTCGCAGTTGATCTCTGCTGGGTTAGGCTGGAATTTTCACAAAAAATCTCCCTTTTTGTGCTTTGCTTTCACTGCAGCCCCAACTCTGCTCACTTTTTCCCTGACAAGCCAAGAAATTGGGCAGGAGGGACAAACCATGTGCGTGACTGGAGTGGGAAGGGACAAAAGCAGCGAGCTCCCTGCCTTTGTTCCAGGGATTTGCCAAGATGAGGGCACCGCGAAGGGACACGGGGCTGCCTCACACTCCAGGTTCAGCTGAACAGCATTTCTATTTCTGGTTTTCTATTTCTCCCCTAAATATCCGTGCTCAGGTTTGGGTGTCCTAAGTGGCTGCTTGGATTCTTGGAATGAAATCCTGTCGTGTGGAAAGTGAGGACAGGAAGATTTCCTCCTGTGATCGGTTTAGGAGTTGAGGTTTCAGCAGCTTTTAAGGTTTATCTGCTGCATCTGGGACTCCACGCCCCCCAGATTCCCTGCTGCCTTCAGAAGGGTGCCAAGGAATCACAGAGTCATTCAGGCTGGAAAAGGTTTGTAAAATCATTGAGTTCAACCATGGCAGGCTGAAATTATTCCCTGTGAGGGTGGAGAAGCCCTGGCACAGGATGCCCAGAGAAGCTATGGCTGCTCCATCCCTGGAAGTGTTTCAGGCCAGGTTGGATGGGGTTTGGAGCACCCTGGGATAGTGGAAGGTGTCCCTGTTAAAATCATTCTCGTTCCCTTGGCAGGGACACCTTCCACTGTCCCAGGTTGCTCCCAAGTCCTGTTCAACCAGGCCTCCCTCATTCCTGTCCTGAATAATTCTGGATAATAATCACCCCTTCCTCCTGTGGCAAAATTCCTGACCCTTGCCTGGGGAAGCAGTCAGCCACGCAGATTTCACCCTGTAATTTTTCTGTGACACTCTGTCCCAAGCCACCCTCCAAAAAAGAGTAAAAAGGGAAGTGGATTAGCCCTGCTGCCAGTAATAAGCAGAGGAGGCTTAGAAAAACCCCCAATTTCCCAGCACCCATTCCCAGGGCAGTAAATCTCAGAGCCTTCCGAGCTGCAAGCGCCGTGGAGAGAGGGAAAGCACGGGGCTGGTGAAGATTTAGGGCTCATGAATCAGCCGGGGCTCGCCAGCATCTCAGATTGCCTCCTCGGGTGATTTGCACCACGAATTTCTGCTTAGACCCCCAGAATGTCAGAGCACTTTATTTGCTGCCTGTCCTTTTTTATTTCCTGGCTGCTGGGTTGGGGGTTTTTTTCTGCCTTAAAGGAGATGCTCTATGGCCAGAGCAGGGAAAATCCAGCTCTGTGCCGGGTTGTTTGCAGCTCCTTTGCTCAGCTGGAGCCTGATACAGGAAAAAAAATGCCCCAGGATCAAGAAGGTCAGATCTCAGCTCCTAATCCACACCTGACCCCCGCCAAGGCATCCCCAAAATTCCCTCTGCAGCAGCAGCCTCAAGGCTGGAAGGATGAGGCTTGTCCAGGGCTGGCTGGGGACAGGGAGAGAATCCCTGCTGTCCCCCGGGGGCTGTGGGCAGAGAGGGGGAGGGGACAGCCCGGTTTCAAGCTCTTCAGAGCAGTTATTTACCCAGCTGGAGAGGGGAAGGGTCATTCCCCTCCAGGCAGAAAGAATGTGGTATCCTGGCTCATCCAGGTTGGAGGGAAGGGCTGCCTGATCCCTGCTTTCCTCGGAGAGGCAGAGCTGTGACTGCAGCACTGAGTATTGGCAGCATGGGGACACTTTGAAGCACATTCCAGTGCCTAAAGACACTTCAGGAGAGCTGGAGATGGACTTGGGGTTTGTGACAAGGGCCTGGAGTGCCAGGATAAAGGGGAATGGAAGAAATCCTTCCCTGAGAGGGTGGGCAGGCCCTGGCACAGGGTGCCCAGAGCAGCTGTGTCTGCTCCTGGATCCCTGGAAGTGTCCCAGGCCAGACTGGATGGGGCCTGGAGCAACCTGGGACAGTGGAAGGTGTCCCTGCCCATGGCAGAGGGTGGAATGGGATGAGTTTTACGGTCTCTTCCACCCCAAACCATTCTGGGATTATTTTTATTCCGTGAAGATGTGCCCAAGCCTCTGGGATCTGTGGAATCACTGCTCTGCTTTGCATCCCCAGGCACGGCAGCGTGGGGACACCGACACCCCACCGATGGAATTTGACATCCTGCTTGCCAATCCCAGAGGCAGCTGGATGCAGGAAAGCCGTGATTCAATCAAGTGGGGTCCAGGGGATGGAATTCAGTGCAGAAACGGGGCTGGAGCTGCGTGTTCACCTCAGCAAGCTGGAATTACAGGCCAAACGATGCTTATCGATGCCAAAGGGGATGCTCGTCCCGGGGGAGGAAGGCAGGTGCTGCTCCTGGCTGCACATCCCTGTCTGCTGCCCAGGGGAAGGAATCGGAGCTAAAAGCCGCCCTCTTTCGGCCTTTTGCATTCTCAGGAAGTTTCTCTGGCAGGCTGGAGAAGCGGATGAAGAGCTGGGACAGGAATTCCTTAAAGCACCCTGGGTGCCAGGCAAGGGACAGGCACAGGAGCCGCCCTCGGGTGGGCAAGGACGCCTCTGCCCCTTCCTGAGCTCCACGGGTGGAATGTGTCACCCAGGAGGTGTTCGGGGCAGGGATTCATCAGGATCACCCCCATCCCCCAGCAGTGCTCAGCCCCCAAACCCTGCTGTCCCCGGGCTGTGCCAGTGCCACTGCCCAGCCTGGTTATCTGCCTGTCCCTTCCCGAGGTCAGCTGAAATCCGTGGATAACCCACCCCGGGGGCAAACTCCTCCAGCGGCACAGCTGCAGGATGTTTATCCCGTGGGATATTCCCAAGGAGGGGGACAGGCCCTCCTTGTGCTTCCTGGCAAGGGAAAGGCTTGGAAATCATCCCTGCCCTCCTTGCAATCCACGTCTCGCCAGAATGAATTCTCCCTTGGGATATTCCCCTCGTGCCAGGCAGACAGCGGGGGTGGCCACGTGTGTGACAGTCACAGTGCTGGCATTTTGTTGTCCCCCCCAGGGGTGTCTCCTGTGTCCACAAATCGCTGCTGAGGGAACTTTAATACCAAACAAATTCCCCGTGGCACAGAGGCCTCCCCCTGTACTTGGCAGCGGGATCAAAACCAGCCCGAGGGGGGGTCAGGGCCGAAATTTGCTCACAAAGATGTTGGCAGATGACATTGGCATCGCTCCTGGACACCAGAGCCAAAAAACCTAAAAGCAATCAGGTTTAGTCAGCCATGGGAGGCTCAGCAAGACAGGCAAAGCTGTTTTCTAGGGCCACCTGGTGATGGCCCAGGGACAAGCCTTGCTTTGGGATTTCGGGCACCCAAAGAAGCCCCTCACACCTGGCAGCTCAGAGGTCTGGCAAAGCACTGCCCATTCCCTTCTCTTCCCATCGGAATTTGTGCCCTGTCCGAGTTCACATCATCCCCTGGGAACCCGGGCGTTTCCATGCTCTCCGCATTTAATGTGGAATTTGGGTTCTGGATGCCTTTATTCCTGTTTTCAGGCAGTGAAAACCAAAATGTTAGTGTGCATAATGAAACAGCAGAGTGAGGTGACCCACGGGGAGTTTTTTTCGGCTGCTGAGAAAGGCAGCAGCTTGCTCACCCTAACTGGCCAGTGGGGATCCCTGGTAGCCACAGCCAGGGTGGGAACCAGGAAGGATTTCCTGGAATTGCAGTGGTTTGGGATGGAAAGGACCTTAAAACCCATCCTGTTCCACTGTGTGGATAGGATCATTTTCCACCATCCCGGGTTGCTCCAAGCCCTGTCCAAGCTGGCCTTGGACACTTCCAAGGATGGAGCAGCCCCAGCTTTTCTGGGGAATCTGGTTTTGAGCCCAATCTGTGGGGTCTGTGCCACGTGCAGGACACTGTCCCTGGGGCTGGCTGTCCCTCTGGGAGCAGACATCAACCTGGGAAGGGATGAAATCCCAACATTATCCTCCTCGGAAGTAGAGCAGGGATGCACCGGGCTGTCCCATATGTGTAGGGGACACAAGGGGAGTTTTCTACAGAAACCGATTTTTAAAGGGTGAGGGGAAAAAACCCCGTGCCGTGTGCAAGCACAGAATTCCCTACGTCTGCTGGAATTCCGCCTCGGCGGGACTCGCGTTCTTTGGCAGCCGTGTCGCTAGAGGGAAGCGTTGCACTGCTGGATGGAGCTGAGCCCGCAGTGTCCCCGCTGTCCCCGCCCGGCTGCTGCCATCCCCGGCTGGCTGGGACACGCAGGGCATGGCCAGCCCCTAAAGTCCCTAAATGCACTTTTCCGGCTTATTTTAGGGGTCAATCCTGGATCGGATCCCCTTCAAAATCTTCATAAATATCGGAATGACATGGCTTTGGATGCTCCATCCCTGAAAGTGTCCAAGGCCAGGTTGGACAGGGCTTGGAACACCCTGGGATAGAAGAAGGTGTCCCTGCCCATGAACTGGATGGATTTTAAGGTCCTTTCCCACCTCAGCCGGGCTGGAATTCGGTGATTCTCGAGTGTGGGTTCAGCAGAGGGAGCAGCACCCCCGTGTCCCAGCTCTTCTCACAGCTCCAGACTCATTCCCAGCACATCCCTGACTCCAGCTGGGTCAAAAAGAGCTGAACTCTTTTTGCATCCCCAGACACCAAACCCAACCTGGGAGACAAAACACAGAAAAAAAACCAAAAACCACCAAAGACAAAAGAAAACAAAAAACAAAAAATCGCTGCTATTAAAGGATACCTTAAATAAACTCTGCTCCCCCTCTTATGCATTCAGGTCTGGTGGAAGTTTTCCTGCAGACTGGGGATGCAGCAGAAGCAATTTAAATTGAGGAAATTAATTAATTAGTGTCAAGCACGCGGAGCCCATTCACCAAATGGGAAGGCTCCGAGGAATTTAGACTTGTCTCAGGCTTTTTTTTTTTTTTAATATTTCTTGGAGGTTTGTTATCAGCCAGCAATCAGTGGGAATAAAGCAAGCAGCCAGGTCTTCTGAGAGACAGACAGTGCCACACTATTTCTGTCTGTATTTCTTGGGATATTTTAAATTATTCTGCTGAAGCCCTGGGGGAGGTGATTAATTGTTAATTTTGGCTTCCCTCGTAAAAAAAAAAAAAAAAAAAAAAGGGGGGGAGTTTGTTGGATGAGGATGAAACTGCATTTAGGTTGAATGAAAATCCCTTTATTACAAATACAATTTGNGAATAGGGAATAATCCTCCATGATTTTTGAGGAACTGAGCTGGGGGTCTGGGGGTATTTGAGGCTGCTGGCCCTGTAGGAGGGTGTAGGATGGCATTTTCAGGGTGGTTTTGTCAGGAATTTGTACTGGAGGAGGATCTAAACCAGTCCATGGGGATTTTTTTTTTTTTTTTGTTAGACCAGAACAAAATAACCTCTATCCTGTTAAATAAGGCAAAAATTCCAGTGTGGATCATGACTGTAAGGACCTGGTCCAGTGGAAGGTGTCCCTGCCCATGGCAGGGGGTGGAATGGATGAGCTTCAAGCTCCTTCCCACCCCATTCCACGAGCTCAGAGCCATTCCCACCTGCAGGAGGTTTATTGATGACGGAGGAGAGGTTTTGGTGATCGGGAGGGAGGCTGACGTGCCCGACTTGGGGGATTGTTGGGTTTAAAATTTGCTATTTTGGAAATTGCCTTTGGCTTCTGTTCAGGTAACAGGATCAGGCACTGCTGCTTAACCCCAAAGCTGCTCCACCTGAGCAACTCCACTTTTCCTGAGGGTTTGACTTTAGGGCTTGGAGCTTTGAACTTGGAGCTTCTCCCCACCGATTTCACCCACCATTTTTAAAGCCTAGGCAAAATTAAGGACAAACTCTTCAAGGTTTTGTGCAAAACACAAAAATCCTCCTTTTTTACACCTTTTTGAACAAGAGGGAAACATGTCTCCCTTTCCCTGACTCCGCCTTCACTTCCCACCCTGCTCTGAGCCCTCCTGCTGTTAATTCCCATTGATCTCAGACCATTTTCAGGTCTTTGACGAATTCCCTCTGCTCATCCCAGGAACCAGTCCTCATTTTCCAGGCTCTCACCTCACCTGATGAATGTAACAGGGCTCAGCACGGATAACTGGAAGTGGCTGCTCTTTCCTAATGAACTTTACACAGGTGACAAAAGGCATTTTACACCTGTCCTGCACTGCTCCACCTGGCAGCCAGAGAAATTTCTGAGGCCCTGGCACAGGGTGCCCAGAGAAGCTGTGGATGCCCCTGGATCCCTGGAAGTGTCCAAGGCCAGGTTGGACATTGGGGCTTGGAGCATCCTGGGATAGTGGAAGGTGTTCCTGCCCATGGCAGGGGGTGGGATGGGATGGGCTTTAAGGTCCCACCCAACCCAAACCATTCTGGGATTTAGGATCTCCCAAGAATTGCTTCTCCAACCATTTTCAGCTTCCCTGGAGCCCACATTTCAACATCCACCAACGACTTCCATGAGGAGCTGCACCCTGGAGGAGTCATCTCCTCATGCCTGAGCTGTGCTTTGCCCCTGCCAGCTCCCTTGGAATCCTCCCTGAGAACATCCAGTCTATCTGGAGGAGGCAGCACCTTACCCTGGGGAACAGACCCCAAATCCCAGCCCTATGGACACATCTGAATTGCCTGGAGAGGAGGAGCTGGGAGCCATGGGTCTCTCCTGTGAAGCTGGGAACTCCTGATCCACTTCCAGCTACCACGGCAGGGAGGAAAGGCCGCGCTCTCCCAGGAATTTGGGTTGTGTCCAATTTCAGGGATGTGAATATACATTTTTTACCCAAACACTCAGCAGAGCCCGGCATGTGTGTGGTCTGGCATCTGCTGCTCTGGAAATGGGAGCGCTTCCTGCGTGGATCACGGGAAAATGGGATGTTTGGGATATGAGTTCAGGGTTGGAAAGGTGCTGTCACTCCAAGCCATCCTCTGACAAGGTTATCCCTGCAGGAAGGCGCTGCCAGCATCCCCCCCCGCCGTGTCCTGCTGAGCTCCAAGCCCTCCCTGAGGGAAGCTGGCCCTGTCACCAGCCTGGGATGTCCCCAACACCACCCCCCAAGGTGATCTTGGAGGCAGCACCTCACGGAATCCAGCATTCCAGCTGATCCCTGCGGGCAGCAAGGGCGAGATTGGTGCATCCCCCAGGGCAAATCCAGCTCCTGGAGGAGACCCCCTCCGTGGAAAGGGACACACCAGCCGCCAGCCGTGCAAACTGCAAAGTGAAAGTCTCCTCGAAGAGTTTGGGTTTGGTTTTTTTTATTGTGTCAGAAGAGATAAATGTTGTAGCTTGTGCAGCAGGGAGAGATGGAAACGGCTTGACCTCCCTCATTAGCATCACTTTAGACCGGAGCAAAGAAGCTGGGAAAAGGAGTCTGGTGATTTGTTCTCCTTTAAAAATGTCCCTGTCATCACACTCCGTATTATTTATACCAGCAGCACTGCTGGCACCGAGCCTGGGCTGGGGAGGAAAATAATACGGAGAGGTCCTGCGCTCCCTGCTGCTTTCCCTCTGAAGGAGACACGGATCTGCCTCGGGTTTTGTGACCAAAGCCCCACCTCGGACCCTCCCAGAGCTGTCCCAGCATTTGAAGTGACACCCATCGAAGGAGTCGGTGACCTTGGGGACTCCCTGCCTGGTGGCAGAGGACACATCGTGGGCACATTGGGATTGCACAGGATTTATGGGATGACACGGGAAAGGGTTGGCTGGGTCTGGGGCATGGAGCCACGGCAGGATTTGGGGCAGCTCCCTCTTCCTGAGATGCCCCCATCAGCCTCCTCTCTTCCACCACCTCAGGCTGGTGGAAAAAGTCGTGGAAAACCATGACTTGGGGGATTGTTGGGTTTAAAATTTGCTATTTTGGAATTTGTCTTTGGCTTCTGTTCAGGTAACAGGATCAGGCACTGCTGCTTAACCCCAAAGCTGCTCCACCTGAGCAACTCCACTTTTCCTGAGGGTTTGACTTTAGGGCTTGGAGCTTTGAACTTGGAGCTTCTCCCCACCGATTTCACCCACCATTTTTAAAGCCTAGGCAAAATTAAGGACAAACTCTTCAAGGTTTTGTGCAAAACACAAAAATCCTCCTTTTTTACACCTTTTTGAACAAGAGGGAAACATGTCTCCCTTTCCCCGACTCCGCCTTCACTTCCCACCCTGCTCTGAGCCCTCCTGCTGTTAATTCCCATTGATCTCAGACCATATTCAGGTCATTGACAAATTCCCTCTGCTCGTCCCTCGTGCACAGCTCCAGCTCTGAATTTCTGCAGAGGTCACCAGGGACACCAGGACCTGTTCATTTTCCTCCTGAACTTTCTCAGTCCTCCGGAGCTAGCAGTGACTCAGCTGCTGCGATCCAGAAACACCAGGGAATGGCAGGAACACAAGCGGGGAAATACCCAAAGAATCACTTTTCTCTTTAAAAACACTTTTGCTGTGACCTGCACCAGCGACTGTCACCCAGCTGAGCTCTGGGCTGCATTCCGTCGTTCCCAAAGCTCTCAAACAAAAAATTACCTTGTCAGCTGTTCTGGCTGGGATTTAGGAATCTCCAGAGGTTTCCAAAAGCGTGGATCTCTGGTGTCTTAGCACCAAAATAGACTCACAGAATCCCAGAATAGTTTATGTTGGAAGGGACCTTCAAAACCAGCATGGGCAGGGACACCTTCCACTATCCCAGGCTGCTCCAAGCCCCAGTGCCCAACCTGGCCTTGGACACTGCCAGGGATCCAGGGGCAGCCACAGCTTCTCTGGGCACCCTGTGCCTGGGCCTCCTCATCCTCCCAGAGAAAAATTCCTGCCCACTATCCCATCTCTCCCTGCCCTCTGGCAGTGGGAAGCCATTCCCTGTGTCCTGTCCCTCCGTCCCTTGTCCCCAGTCCCTCTCCAGCTCTCCTGGAGCCCCTTTAGGCCCTGGAAGGGGCTCTGAGCTCTCCCTGGAGCCTTCTCCTCTCCAGGTGAGCACCCCCAGCTCTCCCAGCCTGGCTCCAGAGTAGAGGGGCTCCAGTCTTAGGAGCATCTCCATGGCCTCCTCTGGACTCTCTCCATGTCCTTCCTATGTTGGACTTGTTGGCCCTGGAAGGGGCTCTGAGCTCTGCTGATTTTAACCCTTTGGAGACAGAAAGCTGGGTTTGCCGGAGGTTTGGGGAAGCTGTGGGATGGGAGGAGATAATCTGGGACAAATCCCAGAGGAGCTGAGTGTGGCTTTGCTGAGGAAAAGCAGAGCCTGATCAAACGAGCTGTATTCCTTTGGGATAGCACACTTGGAGAGTAAGAGAAGCTGTGCCTGCATCCCAACTTTTCCCAGGAAAGCGAGGACAGCCTGATTAAAACCATCACCTTCCTCCCATGAAGATCAGCCACATTGTCTCCACTTGCTGCTCTCCACATCAATTTCAAACCTTCCAGGCTTCAGCAGTTTTCCAGCTCTGGATATGTGCTTTTCCCACGTTTTCCATGGGATGTGCGAAGGGCTTGTGCCCCAAAGCTGCAGCAACCTCCAGGGTCCTGCAGGAATCAGGAGCTGGGCAGGGCAAGAGCAAAGGCTTTTTGGGAAGGAGCCTGGGGAGGGACGGGTGTGCTGGGAGTGCTGCCACCACCTTCCTATCTCTGCTCCTGTGGAATTCTGAGAATCCAAGTAAAACTCCCAGAATTCTGCTGCTGGAGGCAAGCTCTGCCTCAGCACGATTTAATATTGGAGCACTTGACCGTGCAGCCCCGAAGTGTTCTTTTTGCTGTTGTTTTTTTTAATTTTTTTTTTCCAGCAGGGAGACTCCGTAAAGCTGATGGCAAAATTGCCTCTGCTGCTGGCAATCAGGTTGTGAAAGAAATTGTTATCTAAAGAGAGGGGAATGGGGATGGAGCTGCCTTTTTTTGTCATGCTTGTTATTGAAGCAGTCAGTCCGCAGTGTTTTGCAGGGATGAGAGATATCCATCAGAGAACAGGCACATCTGCATTTTCTGGGGACACAGGAGGCACACAGGGGCTGAGCACAGTGTTTGGTGGGGGGAAATATCAGCCCCATCCTCACCCTGCACCCTGGATGTGCAGTGGGACAGAGTCTCATCCTTCCCATTTGCCTCTCCTGCTGGTTGTGCCTCCTTGGTCTCTCCCACAGGACCTTCCCCTGCCCCCTCACCTTTGCCAGGTTGGAAGTTCATCCAGAATATGGATCCTCTGTTCTCCTCTCCTCACCACCTTCCCTGTTTGAGCTAAATTATCTTGTCTACCTGCACAGTGTCATTAAAAACGAACCCTCCTCTGTTTTTTCAAGAGCAGGGAAGGCTGGAGCTGCTCCTTGCAGACAGCTTCAGCTTTTCTCCCCAGCCTGCTATGGAATTGAGATATCAAGAGTCAAGTTTCATTCTTTCAAGGCGAGATCAGACTTCCCCACTGTAATGAGTATCAGTGGGATTTAGGCTGCGTTTTTAAATGCTAACCCTCCCATCCAGATGAAAACAGGATCCTTTGGTGCCTGCCTGCCCCAGAGGAGTGAGAGCTCCTTCCTTTCCACGGCTCAGGAAGGAGTGGAAGGAGTTGGTTTGCAGCATTTTCCTCCAAAGTCTTTGCACCAAGGACATAATTTCTCAATCCAGCCTTGCCCTGACCCTTCAGGAGGTGGCCAGTCCTTTCCCCTTGGTGTGCCACCACATTATTCCCACCGCAGCCTCCTCCCTCCAGGGATTCCCTGAAAAGCTTTTCATGTCCTACAAAGCTCTGGCAGGAGCTGGTGGGATGAATTTTTGCCCCTGGGCTGCAGCACTTGGCCATAAGGGTTATTGCTGGAGGTCTCAGCAAAAAAACCCTGAGCTTGAGGGCAGCTCACAGCTGCCTTGTTAGGGGTGGATATTGCTTTTCACCTGAAATCAGAGCTGCTTTATTGACTTGGTGATGCCTGGCTCCCAGGCAGGCAGGCTTTAATGCATACTAATGAACAAAACAAGTGTTTTCCCCCAGAAGAGTCACATGTTTCCCCAGACTTTCCCCGCAGCTCAGCCCAAGAGATAACATCAAAGTGGCACAATTTAATGAACCTGCTCCGTTACAGTGTAGAGCATAATTTACTGGCTGCTATGCAGGGGAAAAAAAAAAAACACCTCACTGCTGGTGAGGCTTTTCAGTCTATTCCTCTGATTTTAATAAGGCACAACTTATCTTGTGCCGTTTGGGGGAAGAATGTGAGAGATGGAATGATAAAACAGTGATTCATCCCATGCTGGGAGGTTTATTAAGGAAAAAAACCCAGC
Source organism: Daphoenositta chrysoptera (assembly GCA_013397915.1). Classification (NCBI taxonomy): domain Eukaryota; kingdom Metazoa; phylum Chordata; class Aves; order Passeriformes; genus Daphoenositta; species Daphoenositta chrysoptera. The sequence goes on along the minus strand of VZRO01001096.1, from coordinate 101,754 downwards.
CAAAACCTAAGCTTTCGTCTATGTCTGTGAAAAGGAAGGAGAAAACAATTCTGTTTTAAGAGATTCCTTCCCTGACAAGGCAGAAGGGCTCAAACCCAGCGTGTTGTGAGGAAGCAGAGACACCTGTGCACATCCCAGCCCCTCTCCACATGATGTCCCCAGCCTCTTCTCCCGGGAAATACTACCAACAGGACGAGGGGAAATGGCCCCAAGCTGCACCAGGGAAGGTTCAGGTTGGGTATTAGGAAGAACTTCTTTGCTGAAGGAGCAGTCGGGCCTTCGGGTGGTGGTGGAGTCACCATCCCTGCAATGTTCAAAAACTGAGCAGATTTAGTAAAGGCCACGTGATTTTAGTAAAGGCTGGACTTGATGATCTGGGAGGTTTTCCCTGCATTAACCATCCCATTATTCCATGGCACTGTGTCCTGGGAGGCCACCAGCTGTTGTCCCTGCTGCTCTGGAGGAGAGGCACTAAAGGACAGGGCAGGACAGCCCTGCCTGCAGCTCAGCCACAAAAACTGCTCCTGTTTGAAGGCAACAAACATTTATCCGTGGCACATCTCCCCCAAGGCTGATGCCTCAGGTTTTAACTTTCATATTTTTCAAATCCTGTATTGCCCAGTGTGTAACTCTGAAGTTTCTTGTAGCCTGCTCACTTCTGTTCTCCAGACATAACAAAGCCTCTCTGGGCCTGCTCTCCAAGGACACCCAGGCTGTCCTGGGTCCCAAAATGTGTAAACCAACATCTTGAAAGGAGGGTGAGCCTGGAGAAATTACATCATTAACTGAAGTTTTAACTGGCAAATTTATGCTGATCTGCAAATGATCCAAACCTATAAAGGTGTGGGGAACTCGTGACTCAGGGTCCATCTTGGGGTCCATTTTTGGATGTAGCCTTTGGCTCCCAGGGTGTACCTTTGAAGGCCTTTCCAATAAATACTGACCTTTATTCCCTTATTCCTGTCTAGTCTCTGTTTCTAGGTAGCCTCTCAAGGCACCAGGTGAGGCCCCTCTGCTGGAACAGCCTCATTGCAAGAGGACACCTCGCTTTCGGACCAGCAAGAGCTGGAAAGCCCCAAATGCCACAGCCCAGCTCCTGCACGACCAAAACCTCCAAGAGAGGAGAGGGAAGCTTTAATTATGCAGCAGTTTCCATGGCAACCTCCCCAATCAAATGGCCGAGCACAAGGGCTCTCTGCTCTTCTCCTTGCTCTCATTTGCCTCTGGAACAATTAGGCCAGGATGAGAGCCCAGCTGTGTTTTGGTGTGGCTTGCACAGCTCTGGGCAGGCACAGAAGGAGCAGGAGCCTTCCTCCCCCCGCACTGAGCCCTGAGCAGGCCCAAGGAGCCTGGTCTGTATTTCCACTGCGATTTCTGGTCACCTGCCTGCCCGGGAGATCCTTCCAGGGGCTGTTGGTGAAGCCAGGGGAGGCATTTTCCTCGTGGAGTGGTTTGGATTGGAAGTGATGCATATATGATTTAGGTCAAAATTACAAAGTGTTTATATAGTTTAGGTTATAAGATATATATGTAACCTAATATCAGTATAACCCCAAATCATGACTTTTTATCAATATAACCCAAAGGATAACTTTCTATACTTACATAACCTAAATCATAGCTTTTACATATGTAGCCTGAATCATAATTTTTGATACCTATATAACCTGATACAAATAACTTTTTATACAATGTAATGGGTAGTATACTGTTAACTAGTTGCTTAAATGCTGAATAGACAAAAAGAGAGAAAAGATTCACCAGGTGTGTAGCTTCAGAGATAGGTAAGGGTAGTACTAATGAGAAGTTGGCAAATGCAGAGCCAATTAGCCACAAAACAAAGAATTTAGACTGGTTAAGACTGGAGAGACTGAGGAGCACCGTAACTACGCATGCTCCGAAGCCAAAGTTGAAAAGTTCAAGTGCGAAGAAGACTTTAGAAGCCTTCATCAAAGACCCCCGAATTGGGGAAGGGCATGCACAGTGCAAAGCATTATCTAATAACCATGAGATCATGTTATGTAAATTATTTCTGACGCGTATGTGATGATGCTGTGATGACATAGCCACATTAAGCATAATTTACTGTATAAATATACCACTGCACTTGACAAAGGCGGGTGAGCTAGGAGGAAAAATCCCCCCCATCACCAGCACTGCAATAAACAAATACCTGCTCTGTAGACATCAGCCTATGGGGATTTATTTCCAGCCTATCTTTCAGGAATCAGAAGGGACCTTAAAGCTCATCCAGTTCCACCCCCTGCCATGGGCAGGGACACCTTCCACTGTCCCAGGCTGCTCCATGCCCCGTCCAACCCAGCCTGAGACACTTCCAGGGATCCAGGTGCAGCCACAGCTTCTCTGGGTCACCCTGTGCCAGGGCCTCCCCACCCTTACAGGGAAGAATTCTTTCCCAATATTCCAATAACCCTGCCCTCTGGCACCGGGAGCCATTCCCCCTTATCTTGTCACTCCCTCCCTTATCCAAAATCTTTTTCCAACTCTCCTGGAGCCCCTTTAGGCACTGGAAGGGGCTCTAAGGTCTTCCCAGAGCCTTCCCTTCTCCAGGTGGACACCCCTGGCTCTCCCAGCCTGTCCCCACAGGAGAGATAAGGAAAGTAAACAACAATCCAGGCCCTCATCTCTGTCTCTCCCTTGGGAGATGTTCCCAGTTTGTTAGTCCCTGGGATTTTGCTCCCCCTCTCTGCCAGGTTTAAGAGGAATTGGGTGTCTGTATTTCCTTGTGCTCTCACCCAGCTGCTGGGATTCAATGCTGCAGCCAAGGCCAAAGGGGTCCTCATGTGCTTCTGGTTTTTGCTTCATGAGAAGCCTGGCTTTGGGGAGGGGGCACAGAAATAGGTTTATAATTAAGCAATCCTTCCCTCTGGCATGGGAAAAGCAGGCAGCCCTCAGCTCTCCCTTGCTCCATCCAAAGGAATCACAGCTCCTGAGATGACATTTCAGAGCATGAGGGGAGGAGGAGGAGAAAGAGGAAGACATCGAGGTGGTGTCCAACCGAAGGCATTGTTCTCTTTTCTCCGGGGCCATGCGAATGGCCAAACATCAATATTTGCTTTTCCATTTCCCTCTGGGCCCCATTGTTCGAGACAACTTTGCAGCTCACCTCTGTTTACTCTGAGGGCCTGTGGCGGGCCTGTCCCTTCCTTGGGCCGGCTGAGTGGGAAGGAAACGCTGGCTAATTCCTCCCAGCATGAGGAGACTCATTGTCCCTCTTGACTGCTGTTCAAGTACAGCTGCTGCCCTGGTATTGTGGAGCTGTGTATTTTCTTTTTAGCAGCTCAGCACTACTTAAAAGGCAGGCTCGGCCCGAGCAGGTCTGCCAAATCAAATGGTTGGCTTGCTGTGAGGCTCGGCCCAAGGCTTGGAGTGGGAAGAGATCCAGGGACAGAGCAGGTCAAAAAAATCCCTCTTGGCTTCTTGCTTCACGGTTTCTGACAGCAAACCCCCCCATTTTTAGCAGTGACTGTGTGAACTCATTGTGCACGGCCTCTTCTTGTCCTTCTCGCCTTGAAACGAGCTCAACTCAAACCAGGTTTTTATGTACCCCCCAAAATTTTATATTTCCAATATAAATCTTTTTTTTAATGCATTAAGGATATCAGGAAGAGGTGGTGATTTCTCCTCTTTCTGTGAAACTCTGCCAGCCCTGCTCTTCGCAGGCGGTGGGATCTTCAGCAGGAAGATTTTGCAGGAAGATTTTGCCCCTCAGCTGTGGTTTCTGTCTCTTAAACCCAGTGAGCCGCTGGCTTTTACTCCCTTAATAAGAATTGTACCCTATCTGACCTGGTTTTTGCTACCAGTCTTTAAAACCAAGGCCTTGGCATGAGACCTGCACCTTGCTGAGCCCCCCAAGCACATTTGCTGCCCAAAAAAGCAAAAATTTTCCCTTCATTGGAGGCATGGAAAGGAAAGAGGCCTCTCCTGTCTGAACTCACCACCACATCTTTGTTCACTGCATGATTTAACAACCACAATTACAAGGTTGGACTGACCCTGCGTCCAGGAAAGGCCCTTGCTGGCATTTCTCACCCTCTGGAAGGGAGTGAAGCTTCCCTCCTTCCCCTCACCCAGGCCCATGGCATCTGACAGGTTTTTTGAAGTAATAAAAAGCCTCTTCGGATTTGTTGGTCCATGTCACTCCCTCAGTGCACAGCTGCCATTCCTCCTTAGTCCAACAATGGGGTTTTCTCCATCAGCAACAGACCCAATCCCATGGAGATTTTAAACCTGGCATTGTGGAACTGAGGTGTGGGAGCACAAGCGGGGCAAGGAAGAGAATATTTGGGTTTAAGGGCAGAAGGATGATGCTTTTTGCTCCATTATCTCCACAGGTGCTGCATGCCCAGGCTGGATCCAGGATCCAGAGTGACCCAACCCCAGCAGCAAAGGCAGCAGCTCCAAGCCCTCCATCCTGGGTAGGGGTGAATAGCCCTGGAAGGTGGGTTTGGAGACCTGCACCAAAGGGCAGGTGGCACCTGCGGGCATCTTTATCTCCTGCTTGTGCCTAGTATCAAAACTGGGAATTGTGCAGAGAGAGACAGGTGGGATCACAGCAGAAAGCTGGGAATGGAGCAGAAAGGTGGGATCACAGAAGAAAGATGGGAACAGAGCAGAAAGGTGGGAAAACATCAGAGGATGGGATATATGCCAGCAGGGAGACACTGCTCTTTGTGCCTCACCTCAAATTCCCAGCCTACCCCAAATGCAGACAGCAGACTCCGTGCCCGGGGTGAGTTAATTGGGATGTAATCCTGTTACTGAGGGCAGGACAGGCTCCAGCCCAGTCACAGCACCTCTGGTAATTAAGACCAGCTCTAAGCCTCTTCAAACAAGGTGCCTGGCAAGCTGGGAAAGGAGTCTGGTTTGCTTTTGATGTGCTGCATCCAGAGTTACTGGGAACCAGTGTCACCAGCAACCCAGGGCAGATGTTCCCCCACGGCAGAGCAAGCCGTGCTGTGTGCTGGGCTTACAAAACCATGGAATTATGGAATGGCCTGGGTGGGAGGGGACATTAAAGCCCATCTCGTTCTACTCCCCCCGTCCAGGGACACCTTCCACTATCCCAGGTTGCTCCAAGCCCCATCCAAGCTGGCCTGGGACACTTCCAGGGATGGGGCAGCCACAGTTTCTCTGGGCTGCTGAAATGAAGGAGAAGCAAAGACATCCCTCCTGACGGGACTCAGAGGAGGTCTGGCAGCCCAAAATTTACTGCAGGCATCACGCAACTTGTTAGTTTTCATTAAATGCTCCTCCAGCCAAGTGGGAATCACAGCTTTTGTTCAAGGAGCTGTCGGAGTCTCACTCAAGAGGCAGAAAGCAGAGAGAACTCTGAGCTGGAAGAGAAAGCAAATAAAACTCCAGTATTTTGGCTTTGTAATGAATGTAATTAATTATGTTGAAGATCTTTGCATAATTCCACAGTTGCCTGAGAGAGTTTGCCAGAGCAAGTAGTTCTGACATGCTGCACGCAGAAACTGCCCTTTTGACTCCACAAGTATATTGAAGATGTTCTGGTAAATATTTACATTTTTTAATCTCCAGTGCTAATCAGAGCTGAGATTATTGCAGTCACAAGAGTTTATTAAAATAAACCCTGCCCTGATTGCTTGCTTTCCGCATCTGCTGGGTTTTTTTTTCCCCCACCCCAACTGTCCAGATGCCAAGGAAGCTGGGATTTTATCGGGGTTAGATTTGCTGGACTACTGCAGTTGCTGTAGTAGTTTGAAAGGGTTTGGTCCCCAAGGGCAGATGTTATTCCAAAATTAGATGTTACCCGAATCTTTCTTGATGCTGAAATTACTGAAATACGAGGAATCTTGGGGGGTAGAAATTATTCTGTGGGATTTTTTCTTCCTTGAAGCTGCTGTTTATTGGGAAAAGGTGTTTTTATCATGAGGAGAGGGCAGTGTGAGTGCTCGTGGCATTGTCCCAGCCCATATTCAAGGTCAAGCTTCTCCTGCAGTCCCTGGAAGGGCTCCTTTGGCCCCATTCCATGGAGCTGGCCTGGGTTATCACCATTCATGCCTCATCTCATCACAGAGCCCTGGGGCTGCCTCATAAACACTCCCCAGGCCAAGCTCAACACTCCAAGTGTGCAGTGGGGAAGGATTTGCATCCCCGAGCTGGGAAGACCCAATGCTGATGGATCCCTGCTCTTCCCCAGTCCTTGCAAACCTGCTTGGCTGTGCTGGGATGCTCCTAGCAGGGCTCCACTTGAGCTCCAGCAGGAGTCTGAGCCATGCCTGTGGGAATTTCCCCAAAGGAAAGGGTTCAGTTGATTTTTCCTGCTTCCTCGCTTGGCGAGTTGAAAATTAAGCCCAGTCTGAGTCTGTGCTGCAGACTGCCTTGGACCAGTGCCTGGCTTTTATAGGGTGGTTTGTCCACCCAGGAGCCACAAAGGGTTAGGAAAAAGGCCATTTGAGAAGCAAGCAGAGCTCTGTAAATGCCCCCTGAAGCCTTGGATTTCTTGCAACAGCCGTCCCTGCTGCCAGGGCTCATTCTGCCCCTTACACAGCAAGATTTGTGAGAGGGGAAATGTGTCCTGAGCTGGCAAAGACAAGGACAAATAATTGCAGAGCCGAGCAGTCAGCGAGGACAGAATAAATGAGCTATTTTAAAATCACAGCAGGGCTCAGCACCGTGGCTCCAAGCTGCTGCCTGTGCCCCGGAGTCAGGGAGCTCTGGGATCTCTCCTGTCTTCAGGTGGCTTTGGTTTTTTTTTCTCTTTAATATCAGCCCTGCAGAGTTTGCATCTTGTCTGGGCACATTCTTTCAGTGCTGCTGAGTTTAGGCTCTGGGCAGAGGTGAGAAGCCCTCAGATCATCCTTAAGGGGAAGGAAAAGCATCACACTTTGTTTAATGTGACTTTTTGGTATGGGCCCATTAGAAATCAGCACAGTGCCGCCAAATGAACTTCTGGTTGAACCCTCAAACAAGCTGGGGAGGGAAAACATCACCTCAGGAAAAAAAAATCTAGGAAAAACTCCTATATTTCAGTTTTCTGTGTGAAAGAAACGAATTGCTGCTGTCATCTGTGCCCCCCTGGCAGTGCCAGCCTGTCTTTTAGCAAAGGCTCACCCATCTTTTCAAGTCTGCCAGATAATTTTGACCTTGATGCAGACCAGACTGGGGCTTTGGGGCTGTCACCAGGCAGGGTGAGGAAGGAGGGGAGGGAAGAACACTGGGTTCAGTGCTGTGGGAATGAGGCAGTGTGAAAAACAGGGAGCGATCTGTGAGCAGATGGAGGGTGAGGTGGTGAAGACTGGCAGGCTGTGCTGCATTAATGATGTTAATAAGCAGTGAGGAGTGATTAATGAATTCTATTCAACAGGTTGGGGGTCAGCTGGGGACAACCCAGGACTGGAATTCTGGGCAAATGGGCCCCTCCCCACCACCCAGCTGCATTTTGGAACAGGGAGGTCTTTCCCAGACTCTGAATAAACTCCCTACCAGGCTGAAGTGGCTGTTGCCCTTCCCTGCAAGGGTGAAACGCAGGGAGAAGAAAAGGCAGCACTTTCTAGAGGGGCTGGCCCCAGGATCTCTGGGAATACAAGGCTCTCCTGAGTTTTCCAGGTGCAGGACGCCTCAGAGCAGGCTTTGGGCGATGTAAGGTGTAGGAGCTGAGCATTGGAGGGCAGGGCTGTGTTTCCTGGTTCCCCAAGGATGTGCTCCTTCACAGAGGACAGTACACAGCCACAGCCAGGCTGGGATCTGCTGGAAATCCCTTCCTCATGGAGGTTCCAACCCAGGCCGGGGGCTTTCAGCACTGCTGTTGTCTCACCCTGGTGGGTGCTGAGGGTCGTGAGCTCAGAGCAGAGCAGGGACCTTCAATCATTGAATCACAGGATCACTAAGGCTGGAGAAGCTCTCTGAGATCAGAGTCCAACCATCCCCCCAGCACTGCCAACCGTGTCCCCAAAAGCCACATCCACACGTGTTTTAAATCCCACCAGGGATGGGGACTCCCCCACTGCCCTGGGCAGCCTGGTCAAGTGCTTGATCACCCATTCAGAGAAGAAATTTTCCACAATATCCAATCTAGACCAGGTTGGACAAGGCTTGGAGCAATCTGGGATGGTGGAAGGTATCCCTGCCCAAGGCAGGGGCTGGAAGGAGATGAGCTTTGAGGTCCCTCCCAACCCAACCCAACCCAGTGTGGGGTTCTGTGATTCCATACGATCCCAATCACTCACAGGATCGCTTCCCTGCTAAGCTCAGCTTTCTGCTCCAGGCTGGGCAGAGGTGTTTACTCACCACTTAATGAATCTCTGCTGCAGCCTGGAGAGTCTGGAGAGGTTCAGCTGAGGCTGTGTGGTGCTCAGGTCCCTGCTGGGCTGCCAGGCAAACATGAAGGCAGGCCCTCCATGGATTACATCATTTTTTCCCAAAGAACCTCCTGCCATGCAGGCATGGAAAAATATCTCAAAGGAAGCTGGTCATTCCCAGAGAAAAATCAGGAATAAAGCCGATGAACTCTTCCGTGGTCCCAAATCAATGGAGAGGAAGACACAGATGTGATTCAAAGCATCATTAAGTTAATCACTGATACGTATGTCCACCAGTGCTGAGGGGATGGGGCTGGCAGCACTGACACAGAGCTGTGCCCATCTCAGGTGGGTCCTCAGGAGTTAAATCTGGCATTTCAGTGGCTCTGGGCACATCCAGGCTTATTCTGGGCATGGCACTGACCGCAAAAAGAGGGGGTCAAACCTCTGAGGGCTGGTTGGGGATGCTGCAGGAAGAGCTTTAGGGCTCTGTGAGGTGACTCCTCACGTGGGCACTGACAGCTGAGCTCCTGGGGAGGCGTTTGGAGGTCAGACTGGCACAGAATGGGGCTGGATCCAGCAGCCTGAGCAGTGGGGCTGCCATGGCTTTGTGCCATGGTCCCAGCCAGAGGCACAGCCAAGCCCACTGGACTCACATTACAGACTGGGAAGCAGCAATTACCTCCCAGCCAGGTGAAATTCCCCATCCCAACCCCAAACACAGCTCAGGCTGTATCCAATGTCTCCCTCCTTCCCTGTTCACAAAGAACTCTATGCTTTTGTCGGGTTTTGTTGGGATTTAGAGGCCTGAATTTAACTGCAGGGATAATAAAAGCTGCTGCACAGGGCACTGTAAGCATCAGGAGCTTTACTCCAGCTGGAGGCTGGGCCAAGCCATGGAGTAAATGGACTTTTTGAGAGGAAGGATGGCACAGGGATCAGCGTGGGACACCCCAATCCTGCTCCCTGCACTGCCACTGAGCGTGGTGGGGACACCCAGCAAGCACTTGTCCTGTGTCTCCTTTGGGACAGATGGATCAGGGAGCATCTTCAGGCCTCCTGTCCCGTCCTCAGCCACAAGGGAAGCCCAGCTCAGACAGTTCCAAACAACTCACTTGGAAGAGATCAAGCCCAACCATTCCCTCAGCACTGCCAAAGCCACCACTAACCCATGTCCCCCAGGTACCACATCCACACGTGTTTTAAACCCCTCCAGGAGTCATGACTCCACCAGACTGGCTGTGCCAGGGATTGACAGCTCTTCCCACGAAGAAATTTTTCCTAATATCTGACCACCAAGCAGGCAACACAACCTTCTACTCATGAAGCCAACCAGGGAAGGTTATCCGTGGATATTGCTGGGGCTCCTCATGGCATCTTCCAACTCCTTGGAAGGTCCCTTCCAACCCAAGCCATTCCATGGTGGCTGGAGAGAAAGAAAACTGAGCTGCATTTTCCACAGGTAACCTGAAGCTGCAACAGCCCCAGCTGCTTAAAAATAAATAAATCCTTGTCTCCAGGACAAGCTGCTCTAGTCAGGACTAATTGCAGGAGGTTTCTTGAACTCTGACCATGGCAACAGCACTCAGCTCTGGGCTTCTGCCACCATCAGGTCTCCAGGCACTTTCCAGAGAGAATCTGTGTGTTTTCCATGGATTAATGCAGGAGAAGTGACGGCTCAAAACGTCCCCCGATTCATGTCTTTGCTAGGTAACAGCCTGGGGAGGGTTTATCCCTCTCCCTCTCAGCTTTGCACCCCCCTGGGCTCTGTCTGTGCGGTCACATCTGTGCCTGCTCAGCTGCCTGCTCGATCCCACAAGGCCTGCAGGACATCTGCATTGTGTCCCTGGAAATATTTATGGAAATTTATCCATCAGCAACGGAGGCGAGGGTGCGGCCCTGCAGAAATGGAGCTGAAATACAGCCTTTTTTTTTTTGTCTCAGGAATGAATCTTTGGGGGTTCCATAGTTTTAGCTGACATGCCATTAATTTCAGGCTCTCATTAGCAAGGAGGAGGTGATGCTAATTGTGCAAGGTCAGGTGATGTTTGAAATAGGATCTGTGTGGGCATTGTTGTAACTGATCCTCAGCTGCTCGGGAAGCCTTGGCTGGGGCCTGAATGGCTCTCCAAATACAAATATTTGCCTGTGGATGGATGCCTCGTTATTAATTTAAAGCCTGCCATAAATCATGAGCTCAGAAATGCAGACTTAAGCGCCGCTGACAAAAATAGATGCGGCCTCTTGCATGGGGAGCCATTCCCAATTACGCTTCCATAATTGGATCACGCTGAAATGGATACCTTAAATTTAGTTACAAAGGGCTAACAAGAAAAAAATGCCAGCAATTTATCACAGGCATGGCGTTATATTTAAAGCTGTCAGCATTCCTGGAACAGAAAGTGATTATAAATCCCAGTGATTTGTAAGCGGCCATAGGAATCTGCCTCCACACTGACATTTAACACCCGAGTTCTCCATGCCGGCAGTGCTGGATTCAGCCATGTAATTAAGCCTTTACCTCCTTTTCAGTTTAGAAATAACCCTGCTGCTCTCACAGGTTTAGATGCACTGCCAATTCCAGGCCCAAACGTAATTGATTTCCTTCTGTAATCAATACCTCGCTGTTGGTTTGGAGGTGGAGGTGCCAGAACGCTGCTCTCATGTCCCATTTAACTGAAATAAAGCAGTGCCTGGCCCTGTTCTGGGGCTGTGGCAGCTCATTAGCTGACACATGAGAGGAACAGTGGACAAAAAACTCACTGAAGTGTGCTTTTCCATGAGCCTTTCTGAGGAATCTTTAGAAACAGACACACAATAATCCATAGCTTGAAAGCTCCTCAATCCCCGGAGCTTGTTGGCATTGCCAGACTGCAAAAAAGGGATAAAAATGTTGGAAGGAGGCAGGGAATGACTGTGTTGAGGTTCCTTCCAGGTCTTCACTGGTTCATGCCCTGGAGCAAGGGAGTTTACCTTGTTTTAAAAACTCATTTAAAGCTTAATCTCCAACCTCTAGGAAGGTGGTGGTTCTCTTCTCCTAACTCTGGTAAAGGACTTTTCCATGGATAAAAGGCATAGAATAATTTTAAATTTAAGCTCAAATACACCTGCCCTCCATTCTGCAGCCTGTTAGAATTTCAAAACCTTGATTTCTAAAAGTTTCCCCTTTTTTGGGTTACAACCAAACCCAGGTTTGTACATCAGAGATGCTGGAACTGAGAGCTAATGCCAGCTCTCCATCCCATCTTACCAAAGCCAGAAAGGAGCACTGATGTCTCCTAAGAAATTCCATTATTTGTTATTCAATATTTGAAAATTTTATTATTTTTATCATAGAAATATAATATATATTATTATATATTATATATTATATATATTATATATTATAATATTTTATTCAATTCTATTTTCACCTTTGCTTGCTGCGACCTCGAGATATTTTACCTGCTCAAGACCCACACAATGGAAAGATGTCTGCTTTATATATTATACAGATAATCCTGAAAGAGCCTGGAATTTGGGAGATTGGCCACAAAATAAACCGGGGAGCAAAGCCTCTGTTAGTGGCTCTGCTCCCCTTTGTGTTTTCATTTCCTACCTTCATTCCTTCTCCCTGACTGATGTCAAACCCCTGGAATGCACTTATTTATTAGCGGAGTAAAGAACAATAAGCAAAAAAATGCAATAAAAGAAGAAACTGCTCCCAAACCTCCCTTGCCAAGCATATGAATCCTTCAGGAAATTAATCCATGCCATAGCTCAGCAAATCACTGAGGAATGTGGGTTGTCCCATGGGATTAAAGAGCCCTCAGGAAAGCTGCTGAGATACGGGGTGGGGAACCCCATTTCACCACTTCTGTGCTGAGTAGTTTTCCATGTCTTCTAATAAAAGTTGTGCCTATCAATTTCCATTTTATAGGGCCCAGAAGCTCTTTGTTTGCTTGCTTCAAAGCCAGGACAAAGTCAGGATGCCCAGGAGGGGTGGATTGGTCCCTGGAGGTCCAACCATGCTGCAGCCTTGGCTGCAGTAACCGCAGTGCTAGCCAGAGAATCATGGAATCATTTCAGTTGGAAAAGCCCGCTCAAATCAACGACCCCAACCAGTAACCCACCACCCACACCCCAATTTACACCTCCCAGGAGAGACTTTTCAGGGAAGGCTTCATGTCTGTGTCCACACCAAGGCAAAAATTCTCTTGCTGTGATGATGGAGCAGCAGGAAAGAGCGTGGTCAAAACCAGGCCTAGTCCAGCCCTGCTCTTACTGGAGCTGGAGAGAATTTTCCACTTCCTCATCCTCTTGCTCACCAGACATCTCAGAGGGGTTTTGGAAGAGGGCCTTGCCTTCAGACAAGCCTGAGCTCACAGGATTTAAGACTGAGTTCACAGGATTTATGGATGTGAGGAGAGACAGATGGTCTTCCCTGGAGTTGAAAACTGAGATAAGCATCTAAAGGGGGTCCAAGAGAGCTGGAGAGGGACTTTGGACATGGGCATAGAGGGACAGGACAAGGGGGAATGGCTTCCCACTGAGGGAGGGTAAAGTTTGATGGGATATTGGGAAGGAATTCCTCCCTGTGAGGGAGGTGAGGCCCTGGCCCAGGGTGCCCAGAGAAGCTGTGGCTGCCCCTGGATCCCTGGCAGAGTCCAAGGCCAGGTTGGACAGGGCTTGGAGCAGCCTGGGCTAGTGGAAGATGTCCCTGCCCTGGAACGAGATGAGCTTTAAGGTCCGTTCCAATCAAAGCATTCCATGATTCTAGGTTTCTATTATTCCATTCTAAAAAAATTCATTCCTTCCAGATAACCCAGCTCTTGTCCACCCCACTCCCACATCCCATCTGATGGCCACATGTGCTTCCCACCCCAGACTCCACTGGAGCAGGGTCCAAGAGACTCCTCCTGGCACACTGTTCCCGGCATTCCCTGGGCAGATGGAGGTCCTGGATGCTCCGGGTGGGATCTGGAGAGCTGCAGGAAGCTCTGCGTGGTCTTTGCCTTGACTTTGTTGTCACCCACTTTCGGGAGGGTAATCACGTGCTTAAAGCGGCTTCAGGGGAATTAAGTTCCCAAGGGAAAAGTTCTGGCAATTAGTATTTCCCAGAGCTGTTCCTGGATAACTGTTCAAGGAGGGGCAAATAAGTCTGGCAATGTGTGAGTTTATTTCGGTAATGCCAAAGGGACAGGGACATTTTCGGAGGGAGAAGAGGCACAGGGATGTGTCAGATATGGAAACAAGGAAAAGGATGGGTAGTGGTGGCATTCTGCTCCCCATGGACATCTTCCCAGTGCTGCATATGCCCTGGGATACTTCTTCCAGCAGTCAGGCACCAGGGAGCCAGGCAGGGTTTAATTCCTCCCCTGAAGAGGCCATCAGGAGCTTGGAAGTTTTATTTCAAATGGAAAACACGGCTCTTGGCTAAACCAAGCTGAAACTGAGTGCGGCTGGGAGGTTTTTGTTCTCCTAGGAAGTGGCACAAGTGTTAAGGGAGGGAAAAGGGAGCCAAACCAGCAAACTGCCACTGCCCCAAAGTGAAAAATGTCCTGGTTCTTGAGCCCAAACCTTCAACACATCAGCACTAAAGTGACTGATTAGTTTTTTAACGGGGCCTCTGACTTGTTTTTCTACTCACAATCCAGGCAGAAAGGTCGGCTGCTGCTGGTAAATCTCAGACAGGTTCGTGGGATTTTGCCACCCAAGAAAGATGCTCTGTCTACCTCCCTGTTTCCTTTCTGTTTCCACCAAGATCAGCCCTCACAAACTGAGCGCTGATTTTTTAGCAGGTATTTAGCACGTCTGCCCCAAACATCCACACTTCACAGCTGGACAGATGCTCCTCAGTGAAATGACTTTCCTTTGACATCTTGCACAAAAAAAATAGGGAAAGAAACATCTTCCCTTCCCTCCCTCCTTGCCAGCTCCTTTGGAAATCTCGGATTGCCGGCGTGACTCATCCAGGTGCCAACAGCAAACGGGAGGGAGGGGTGTCTTTTGATGTTGCAGGCAAATTTATGTTCCTAATAATTGTTCCTTGGATGGAGTAAAGAGGGCTCAGCCAAGCAGACATCCCAGCTGTGGGGATGATGGCTGCGAGGGACGTTTTCCTCCCTCTGTTAACTTATCAAGTGTGTGGTTAATAGCAAACATTAATTAAGGCAAGAGATTGCCAGTAGCAGAGTTGAGGCAGTGGCACAGGCTGTGACTTCCTTTGGGGAAGAGTTTAATGGCTTTGATATCCCAAATATCCTCAGAGTTTAATGGCTTTGATATCCCAAATATCCTCAGAGCAGGCAGAGGACAACGCTCAGCCTGGAGTGAGATGGGGCTGAATTTACAGCAGAGAAGGACCAAGCCGAGTGGCTGAGGCCTTCTTGGGGGGTTATGAAACCTTCTTCTGGAAAGATCTTTCCACCATAAAAACAGAGCTCAGGATCCTCCTTCAAAGTGAGGCTGCTCAGCGGTGCTTTGGATGTCTCCACGTGGGTTCCTGCCCGTAGAGACTTCAGAGCTGGGCTTTGAAGTTGTCCACCCTCCTCCCCTGGGCCTGCTCTGACTTTGACCTTCCTGACCCAAAAATAGCTCCTCTCAGTCACAGAAAATATCAAAGGTGTTGGACAATGGCTGGGTCTCTGTTCTCCCCGAAGGCAGTGGGAACTCTGCCATGGTCTGAAGAGAACGTGATCGGACCAGCAGGGCCCTGTGACAGTCCTCTTGGTCTTGGGGACACATTTCCTCTTGGGGACACATGGCCAAACCCAGCCTCTGTGTGGTGGTCTGTGGGACAGCAGCTGCAAGAGAGGTCACCTGGCCCAGAGAGGTCACAGCAAAGCACAGGAGCTGCTCCCAGACCGGTGTCAATGAGCTGGTCAGAGCCAGAGCTGCAGCAACAAGGTTGTCCCAGCCTACAGGTTCTTCTCCACCCAACCTACACATCCTACACCATCCCAACCTACAGGTCTTTCTCCATTCAACCCACACGACCAACACCATCCCAACCTAGAGATCCTTCTCCATCCAACCCACAGATTCTACACCATCCCAACCTACAGGTTCATCTCCACCCAACCTACACCACCCAACCTACACGCCCTACACCTTCCTAACCTACAGATCTTCCTCCATCAAATCCACAGGTCCAACACCTTCCTAACCTACAGATCCTCCTCCATCCAACCCACATGTCCCACACCATCCCAACCTACAGGTTCTTCTCCATCCAACCCACATATCCTGCACCACTCAACCTACACGCCCTACACCTTACTAACCTACAGATCCTCCATCCAACCCACAGGTCCACCACTCTCCCAACCTACAGGTTCTTTTCCATCCAACTTACACATCAAACACTGCCCAACCTACAGGTTCTACACCTTCCTAACCTACAGATCCTCCTCCATCCAGCCCACAGGTCCAGCACCATCCCAACCTCCAGGTCCTCCTCCATCCAACCCACAGGTGCAACTCCATCCCAACCTACAGATCCTACACCTTCCCAGCCTACAGATCCTCTTCCATCCAACCTCCAGGTCCTACACCTTCCCAGCCTACAGAACCCACACCTTCCCAACCTAGAGATTCTCCTCCATCCAACCCACAAGTATGTCACCATCCCAACCTACAGGTCCTTCTCCATCCAGCCCACGAGCCCCACAGCCATCATCAGAGTCACACAGGTGTTGTCACCTCACACGGCTTTGCTGTGTGCCCAACCCAACCTGAAATTCACTGGAAGCCCCAGATTGTCAAGTCATGTAAACAAGGAACAATCTCCACTCTCATTTTTTAAAGGCTAAAAGTCTTTTTGGGAAATTGCTCTCATGTATTGGGAACACTTTACTCCCTCATAGTAAGACAGATCCTGTGAAAGCCCAGCATGTCTAAATTTTTTACTTATTTCTGGGGATTTGAGGGTTTTTCTGGGTTAAAAAATATATTAGCTCTGCTCATAGATCTTGCCTTACCAATGACCCTGGACTATCAGAGCCACAACAGCTCTGCCATTAGGAAAAAATCATCTTTTGAGCCTATGGGTGGGAATACAGACAAAATCCAAACTAAGTGCCAATTTCTCTGCTGGAGCTCAGGCTCCATCAGAAGGAACTTGCAGTGGTGTTTCAGTTCACAACCTTCTCTACAGGCAACACAGTTCAACATTAGAGATGATGAGACAAAAATAAATGGAGGAAACTCGACACGGGAACATAATCAAAGGCATTGAGCCTTTTAAGATAGCGTCTGCCCTGATGTTTACAGAGTCCTCCCAAAGCCAGGAGACTTCTTCTGGACTTCAGAGGCTCAGTGCTGCTCTGTTCTTGTTTATGGCCCCGATGCCAAAGAAAATTGAGGGGCTGATAAGCACCGCGCACCCTGCCATGCTCTGTCAATGGACTCTTCCTTGGGATTAAGTGCCTGAACAACATAAAAGTGTTTTCATTCTGCTCAATGTTCTCATCTGCCTCCTGAACAACTATTTTTGGAGTTGTACAGGAACACGGGCTCAGTAGGACTTAGGTTTTGTTCCTGCTTTTCCATCAAGCTACAATGGAAGGCCCATGTGCAGTGTCTCACTCTCACTCCCAGCCCATGGCATTGTCTTCATGGGCTCGTCTTGTAATTGTCCCTCATGTGGGAATTTGCCCATTTGAATCCAGAGCACACTCCAGCCTGCCAAGGAATGGCTCCCCTTGGAAAAGCAGACATCTTTAAAGGGAGCTTTCACTGTAGCCACTCAATGTTTGGTCTCTTTGTGTGTCTGGACCCTAATTAGAGAAGGGAATTGTGGATCAGGAGCTGGAATTTGGTAGGACTGGCAAAAGAGCTTCACCCCAGGCTTGCACTCTCTTGGGGTTTGCCATGATTAGTGGATCCAATCCCACTGGTTGGCTACAATGGAATAGAAGCCCTCTAATTGTGCGTTAATTACAGTTAATTGCTCACCAGGAAGGAGCCCAGGCCTTCCTAGCTGATTATGGGAAGCAATGATAGCTGAAGGAGGAGCCCCCCATGGTAGGGCCTCTGTGGAGGGTGATGCTGGTGCCTTCCTCCTCTGCCACCTGGGCTGAATCCAAGTGGCCACAGCCCCAATCCTGCCAGAGTTCCAGGAGCATTTGGACAATGCTCTCAGGTATGCACAGGGTGGAATTGTCAGGGTGTCTGTGCATGGCCAGGGGTTGGACTGGATGATCCCTGTGGGATAATTCTGTGATTCCTGCACGCTCAGCCTTGCCTGGGTCTCTGCTCTGCTCCCAGGCTGCTCTTTGGATGGTCCCATCCCTTGCTGATCAACTCAACCTCGTTGGGAATGGAGAGCACAGACCTCCTCCTGCTTCAGACCTCTGAAACCCACTCAGATCCTTTTTCCTCAAGAGAATTCCAGACATTATCAGCTTGAGGCTTTGCAGGTGAGGTGGAGGAGAAGGGAGGCTGTGAGGAGGCAGGGGGAGTTGGGATTTGAGGTGGGAAGGGAGGATGGGTCTGCACAGTGAGTGCCTGCACCGAATTCCATGGAAAAAACTGCCCCAGGAGCTGAACTGCCAGGCTGTGATTTTGGGAGAGAAAGGGAGCACAGAGCCAGCAGAAGGCAGAGCCTGGAGCAAGCACAGGCTCAGG
This sequence comes from Daphoenositta chrysoptera, assembly GCA_013397915.1. Classification (NCBI taxonomy): domain Eukaryota; kingdom Metazoa; phylum Chordata; class Aves; order Passeriformes; genus Daphoenositta; species Daphoenositta chrysoptera. The sequence goes on along the minus strand of VZRO01001096.1, from coordinate 83,857 downwards.
ATGAATGTGGGGGGCCGGGGGTTTGGCTCTTGTGGGTTTGTTGTTGTAGGGAGGAATGTGAGCAATTCCTTGGCAGGATTTCCCCGCAGGATATTAGCATTAGAAAGGGAGTCTACGAGCAGGGATAGTTCAGATAGGCTGTTGCTGGCTCGGTTCTCTCTCTCTGGGGGTCTCGGTCTGCTCTGCCCTTTTCCAGTTAATACAGTCTGAGGATCATTTAATTACTACACACTCTTCACATCCAGAGCACCCCAAAACCACCTGAGGAGGACAGCTGGCAGGATAACATCCCATTCAGCATCCCAAAACTCCTTGGCCTTTCTCTGCAGGCAGAGTGCAACCCGGAGCCTGCAGGGAAGGGGCTCCTGGCAAGGGCAAAACAACAGATTGATGCTTTATTTTCTTTCCTGACAGGATGAGGAGATCCCAAGTGAGTCTTTGTGTCTCTCCTGGCTCTGGTCCACATTAGGTATTTAAGCCTAATGAGCCCATGATCATGTCCAGGACACTCAGGGATGGATGGGGAATCTATACCTCAAAGACAGGTATTTTTAAGGCATAAATGTGGTTGGACCCCAGGGGGTGTCTCCCCCTGTAGAAAGTTTGAGCTCTGACTGCTGGATGGGGATTTTTTTGGGGGGGAAAACCAACCTCTCTGCCTCCTTTTACAGCAAGTTGTAAAACTTTACTGCTTGTCAAGCAACATTAGTACCTGCCCCTTCTGGGAAAAGGAGTTTTACTGTCATCGGAGCAGATTCACCTGAGCACCTCAGGGCTCAGAGGCGCTGGGCACAAATTCACGCTCTCTATCATTTTTAACAGCACTTTGGAGAAGACTTCTCGTCCCATCCCTCACTGCTGTGGGAAATCACATCACAGTCCAAACAGAGTTGGGAGAGCAGTTGTTCATGATCCTCCCCTCCTCGGGGGCAGCTCTTCCACTCCAGATTAGATTAAACCGAACCAAAAAGCATCCAGACTGTGCAGCTGTAAAGGAGCCAAGAATTAATGAGTTTTCACGATCCTGGGTCCATGCTGCGATTTCTTCTGCATTCCTCTGGCCGCCCACATGTGTTGAACAATGAATGCGCCCCATTTCAGGGTCCATCGGGAGGTGAGTGAGTGTTTGTAAACTGGAAATTGCCCTTTGAGCCGTGTGAAAGCGACTGGGGGAGCAGAAATGAAGGCTGGCAGCCCTCATCCGTGGATAAGGAGCTGTGCAGGCTCCTGGAACAAGGGCAGAGAGGAAGCAGCCTCCAGCTGCAGCCACAACTTCTCCCCTTCGGGCCACAAAAGTTTGGAGCCACGTTGACCTGGAGGGAAGGGGAGCAATCCTAATTTTCTTGGGAGATTCTCCAGTGGAGGAAGAGCACCTTGCTGCTCCTTTGCAACAAGGCACCTTTAATCTTGTGGAGATGTCATTCCTGTTCCTGGTTTGTGTGTGAGCCCTTGCTCCATCACAGGACACCATGATCTCCTTTAGGCTTGCACAGTCAGCCCTCCTCCCACTCCCAAAAAACTGGGGAAAAGCCCTGGAGAGTTTTACGCACTCAGTAAATGATACACCAGGACTGCCTTACCAAAGAGCCAGGAGTTTTCAGGATAACGACAGGAATGTTAATGGTGAATTAGCCAGAAAGGCCAGTGAAGCATGGCACTAATCAGGAGAGGTGATCACACTCTGCTCAAAGTCTGTGACTGATCCTGAATCGCCCAAATTTGCTGCTCCCCAGGACTGCTGCAGCAGAGCCTGCAGAGGGAGGGAGGCTGAGCATTGCTGAGGGTTTGACAGCTCTGATGGTTCTCTCCTGAGACCATTTCACAAAGCCCTGAGATAATGAAAATCTCACTCGAGCAAGATGTGGTGTGTAGGGATGTAAAAGAGGGAGCTGAATTGCTTTTTCAGGACTGAGTGAAAGTGGAGACCCTTAAAGTGAGTGATATGGGCACCTGAAAGCCCATTGTGATCTTTGCCGGGTCTCAAAGGGACGTCTCATTCTCCCCTGTCCATGAGGGTCATAGCTCCTTTCCAGGGCTGGGAAAATCCACCAGGAGATGTGTATTTGATGAACTGGTGCTTCAGCAGGTCCCAGAGGTGTTGGTTGAGACCTGGAGAGTGACCCTCAAAGAGCAAAAGTTCAGTTCTCTGTTTCTGGGTTTGGTGGGGGACGGGGAGGATTTAATGTGCTTTTAAAAAGTGTGTATAAAAATCATCCCAGAGCAGTCTGGGTTGGGAGGGACCCCAAAGCTCATCCAGTTCCACCCTCCTGCCATGGGCAGGGACATCCTCCCACTATCCCAGGCTGCTCCAAGCCATGTCCAGCTTGTCCTGGGACAATTCCACACATGGAGCATCCAGAGCTTCTCTGGGCATAATATATATACATATATATATAGCAAATAACAGTTTATACATGTTTTAATAAGCTTATCCTAAAAGTCCATGAGCCCTCAGCATGGTAATTACAAAATGGACCAGGGCTAAACTTCCCATTCCCATTATCCATGCTCCTCCCACTGATTTTGAGTCAGTCAGGCTTGAGTATTTTCACTCAGTGTGAAGCAAATGAGGAAAACAAGAGTCAAGTGAGAGGTGTCATTAAGCTGTAGGCAAACTGGCGAGCTTCCGACCCCGGGAATGATTTACTGGAGTCTTTAATGAAGCCTGAGTGGGTGAATTATGGGCAGAAAAACAGGGATGAAAGGGAGGGTAAGATGAGGGTATTTTTGTAACCTATAAATCCCTGTTGGGTTTATGCTTTTCTCAAGTTTTACAACGCTTGGGCGTAATTCCCAATGAACTTTTTTAAATGGTGCTTTCATCCCAAATTCAGTTTGTGTTGTGAAAATGTCTGTGACAACCCTATCTCATCCCAGCTGCTCCAGCATCCAGGCTACTTTTGCCACTTTTACCACAGCCCTGTTATCCATCTGGGATGGACTGGGATGGATACAGGATTCTACTGCCACTTATGTGGGCCTGCTTGAGGATAAAGCCATGACGCAAAACTGAGCAGTTTTGTCATAGAAATGTTTACCTGTCACCCATTCCCCACCCTCCAAGAAATAAAAAAAAACTGATTTGGACCCAAATCGAAAGGGTTGGTTGGAGCTGGATCCAAACGGGCCTGAGACCTCAACCAGGCTCCAAGGAAAAATCCTTGAGCTTGGGTTGACAGCATCCAGCTTCCACAATCCAAGAGGAACATGAAGCCTTGAGGTATTGAAGGCTGGGATCAAAGCAATTCCATGCTTTCCTGTTTGTCCCAGCTCCTGAAGAGCACGAGAGCTGCTGGGACTAGATAGGAGTGGTGAACGTGCTCCCGGGGGCAGGGGGGGGGAAAGCCTTTTGAACTGAGGGCAGCGAGGTATGAAAAGCACATTTGTGCTTCCCCACTCCTCCCACCTCCTGCAAATCTTGCAGGGTGGGGAAAACTCCCTCAGTCCAAACATTTTGCCATGAGAAAGGAATCGAGGAGCAACACTTGGGTGTTCAGGGCTCTGTGTCAGCATGACCTTGGTTCTCTCTAAAGCCCAGGAAGAAATAACTCCTGGAGAAGTGGTAGCACTGGTTCTTCCAGGCCAGCTCGGTTTGCACGGGAGCATTTGGGATTAATATGTGATTTTTCAGGCTGTGTTTTCAGGCTTGTTTTCCTCCAAGCCCTGGAGGAGATAACACAAACGTCACACAGCCCATGCAGCTGAAGCCAGCCTCTCCCTCCTTCTGGCTGTCCCCCACTACCCTCTAAGCTCCCCAGGCTGTGGTGGGCTAAACCATTCCTTGTTACCTGTTTTTGGATCCAGGTTACTCTGCTTGCAAGATTTTCATTCCTGGTTTTAATTTTCCCAGCCAGCCAGAGCCAAATCCAGCCCCAGGAACCCCAGAGAGCTTCAACCAGGGGTGAGTTTGGCCCAAGGTGTTTCTATCACAAAGCTGTCAAAACCAATTTCCTCTGATCAGACTGAGCTGAAATCCCAGAGGAGACAATTCATCTCCTACTGGATGCTGGCTCAAACGGCAAATAAACATCAGAGGCAGGAGAGCCTGGCTGGAGATGAGAAATCTTATCCTGTGATGAGAGGTTATGAACCTTTCTTATCCTATCTCACCTCATCTCTTTGGGTTTCATGAGGAGAAACCTGATGTGGCAGCTGGGGGCTGGGGTACCCGGGGTGGCTGGGGGTGCTGCACGGGGACAGGCAGATCTGCTCCCCCCGTTTGTAATGTGGGATGAGGATGGGGCAGGAAAACTGGAAAAATCCTCGTGTCCCTGGCTGTGTTTACTCATTCCCTGGAGTGGTGGGGGGGAGGCCGAAGGACGAGGTGGGGAGGGAACATGTCAGCGTTAGAGACACGGTGGATTTCACAGACAACCCTTTATCTGCTGCCAAGGGGGAAGCAAACACCTGTGGGAAGGTGCCAGCCCTGGCCAAGGTCGCTCCTCCAGAGCTCCTGCCCACACTGAGCAGTGTTTTGGGATGCAGCAGTGCCTGGGAGCCAGCAGTGGAGCAGCTTCACCTTCACCTCCAGCTCAAGTTGTCCTTAATGGTCATAGCTCCACCTGTCCAAGCCCCAGGACCCCTCTGTGGGCCACCTGTGACCACTGTCCTGGACACATTCCTCCTCTCCAGGCCTTGCAGCTTCCACCTCCTCCCACCACAGAACTGACAGAATATTCTGAGCTGGAAGTGAACCACTTGCATCACCGAAGTCCAGCCCATTCCACCTCGCTGGACAATGGGTGATTTTTCCCCTATTTACCTACAGCAGCTGCCACATGTCTGCTGAGTGAATTAACCCGTGGGGATGGACCCATCCCACCCAGCTCCCATGAGATAATGGGTGTCAGAACATCCCTTGCCTCCCATTCCCACACCGCTCCGCTGGCAGCCGGCGCTGCAGTAGCGAGGAGGAAATGCCAGGGCTTAAGTGATTTAGCTTGGGGAACGAGTGAAATCCACTTACATGGGCTAATTGATAGCAAATGGTTCCTTAATTAGAAATTAGAGAATTGCCCCCAAATTTATGAGGAAGAGCAGGACCGATGCAATGAGGAGCTGAGGGTGTTTCCTGTGGTTGCTGGTGATTTTCCTTCAGAGATGCTCTCGCTGATTAACTTTTCATGACATAAATTTGTTTGCCTTAAAACACCCAGTTAGGAGCATTTGCAAATGCATTATTTAAGGCTTGAAAATAAATATTGGATGCTCGGGCTGTGCTTTGTGAGAGCTCTGAGCCACGTGGCTTCTCACTCAATTATTGATTGTGCTTTCCGCTGCACTGGAGACGTTCCTGCATGCACAGGGGAAAATCCCAGCTTGTTTACTTGCTCCTTCCATTTCTCAAAGCCTCCAAAAAACTCATCCAGCAACGGATTTGGGTATGTCTGCAACTTTTATATCTCCCTCAATGTGGGTTTTCGGGTGTTTAATGAGGTATGAGCACCTCGTGCAGTTTTTCTTTCTTCGCCGAGACGTTTACAGACGTTTTTCCATATAAAATTTTGCCAGGATGGATTTATCCTTGTGTCACATTTGGTTGTAAGTAGAACCACAGAATCATGAAGGCTGGCCAAGACCTCCAAGACCTTCAAGCTCAACCTTGAAGGCTCCTCAGAAACGGTGGTGGCTTGGACCTCACCTTCTGCAACCATCAGCACAGAGAAGCAGCGGAAACTCACAGCCAGGGAGGTGAGATTTGTAACAGAGAAGGAATTGCATAAACCTCATCCCTGGGAGATTGCAGAGAGGCTTCCAGGGATATCTGGGGGCTGCCAGTACCCAAGAACTGCTCACCCTCGGCTTTGTGGCAGGAGATCTGCCAAAAATCCGCAGGTGGAAAACCGGTCAGCCCGGCTGCTTGGCTTTGCAGCTGGAGCCTTGGCAGGAATGGGAATGCCATGTCCAGGGGAAAGAAGCTTTCTGCATCCCATGAAACACTGTGTCCCACAAAAAACCTGCTCTGAGGATGCTTTGTGGGAGCCTCAGCATCACCCAGGATGGATGTGAGCATTATCAGAGGCATAAATAATGCGGGGCCTGCTCGGAAGCATCGCAGGGGGAATTCAGTTCTCATCCCAGCTCCTTCCCACTCGGCAAAGTGGAACCACAGAGCTTGGAAACCCTGCAGACTCAGGGCCATAATTAATAGTACAAAGGAGCTGGCAAGGGGACGCCACCAGACAGGCTCCATCTCTGGCTCTGACCGCCAGCAGCTCTGCAGAGCCCTGGCTGTGCCGCGGCTGCTGGGCAAAGCCAGTGGGAATTTCACTGCTGCCTTCAAAGAAACCAGCATTTTGCTCCCAAACCCTGCTGCTCCCATCTGCTGCTCCATCCCTGGCATGAATGGACCACACAAATCCCAGATCTTTTCCACAGGATGCCCACCGTGACAGAACCAGACGGATAAATGCTGCCTCGCTCCAATTTTCCCGCTTTTAAAATGGGAATCGTGCTGTTTGTGCTGGTGGCAAGCTCAGATTGTGGGCTGGTGGTCGCTGTTCTTGCAGGGAGGGTCTCAACATCCATGCTAATAATCCCATGGCACTGGGAACTAAATGAGATCCTGGTACTTGCCAGCTGGAAAAGAGGAGAACTGGGCATTTCTTCCGCTGGAGAAAAGGAGGGCGAATAATGGGCTTGGAATAGAGGGAGTGCCAAGAAAAACGCGGAGCCGAGCGCTCGCTGCTCTCCTTCAAGAAAACGATTCAGGCTCAGCACACGCAGTTCTTAAATGGGGGTGGAAAAAAAATTTATATTCTTTATTCTTGTGACTCGGTTTCTTTGCAGGGTAGCCGGGCGAGCTCCTCGATCCGCCGTGACCTTGGGACATAATGGGGCATTGAAAAGCAAATCCGGCGGCACAGAAAGGAAGCGTGTTCCACCAGGCCAGGGGAGGCATTCAGGGAAGGAACAGCCAAGCGGTTATCTCTGGCAGCTTAAATCTCAGCCAGGCAGCGCTTTGGACAAACCGGGCTTTGTTGGGAGAGCCACAGCGAGTGGGACTGTACCTGGCAGCTGACATTTAACATGGCTTTAGAATGATAAAACTCACCCGGGATGCTCTTTGTGCTTGGCAGGGTGGAAACCCCGCCTCCCCCCACCCCCAGGACAGGCACCTGTGTGGCAAAACAAGGTCTTCGTTCTTGGGGGCTGCTCCAGGATACCTTGGGAAGTTGGGAAAGGTTTGTGGGGTTATGGATTTCAAATGCTGCCAGGGGAAATGAGGGAAATCTGAGCGTCAGCATCACTGCTTTGCCCTCCTTGTCCTGGCAATAAATGTCCCCACGTTTACCTTGGCGCAATTTTGGGGTGAAAGGTGTGTCAGCCCTTCAAGCTGGGCTTGAGATCTCCTGAAATCCCTGGAAATACCCTGTATTATGGGCACGCTGGCAAATTTCAGCACTGTGCCCTTGCTGTGCTATGTGGGGCTGATCAGAGGATCCCAGGATACTTTGGGAAGGGATCTTAAAGCCCACCTTGTTCCACCCCCCTGCCAGGGGCAGGAACACCTTCCACTAGACCAGGTTGTCTCAACCCTGCCCATCCTGGTCTGATTCCTCTCTCCCATTTTCCTCTGCCTCTAAAAGCCAGGGAATTCTTATTTTCTCCTTTATCTTTTGAGTCCTGAGCCCTTTTGCAAGGTGGATAGCAGGTAGCCGAGGGTGCTGACACTTTCATCCTCTGCTTTTATCCTGGCATTCCTGGGATGAATTTGTAGAAAATGCTGCCTGTTTTGGGCTTGCCCTGGATTTGTACCGGGATCTTCCAAATGCCTGTCCCTGTCCAAGCCAATGACCACCTGGATACAGATCCTCTCGTTGAACGGGGCTAATGATGTGAGGCAGCTGCTCTGAGCACAAGGCAGCAGCGTCATCAATTCAATTAACCCCACTGATTAATGCAGGAGCTCAGCAGTGGCCTGAGGCTGTTTGTCCCTGGACACGGGAGATTATTGTGTTTAAAGAAGGAAACTCTCCCCTGTTTTATCACAGAGCTGTCTGGAAGCTGGAAGGGCTCTGGCAGTGATCTGAGGGAAGGGAATCAATGATCCTAATAAATAAAGGTGCATCCCTTGGCAGCACCATTAAATGGCTCTCACTCCCCATGCCTTTGCCCAGAGAGTCTTTAGACGCGTAGGGGAAATTTGGGAGTCAGCAGCCTGAGAGTGGTGGGGAAAGGGCTGCTCCGAGCCTCTGAGGGGCATGGAAAGGCAGCCCAGGAGGCCGTTCAGCTAGACAAAAGTATTCTCGGCTGAAAAACAGGACTTTTTGCTCCTGGGCCTTTTCCAGGCCCCACAGAACCCCACTGGAGCCTCTTCACTCCAAAAATCCCACAATCCTGAACCTGTTGGTACACGGAGGGTGGAGGGAGGAGCCATCTCACTCTCATGTCAAGGTTCACAGGGATGCATTGACAACTGCATCCCCCTTTGCATCCCCCCTCTGCTAGGCAGGGATATTTATCCATCTGGGAAGCCATCCTAGCCAGCAATGATTTCCCTGTTCCCATTATCGCGGCGCTCTCTCCCCTAACGATGACAAAACAGCCTCATCCCGGCGGTTGCTTTTAGATAGAGCTGTCATTGAGTCTGGGAATTTCTATTTTTTTTTTTTTCCCTGCAGCTTCCCGTGGTTCTTTTGCCAGGAGAATCTGCAGTGGGAACAAAAGCCGGTTTATTTCATGGGATGGAACTCGGGGAGGGAAGCGGGGAAGGGGAAGGGCAGCGGTAACTCGTGGGTTGTGGGGTCTTGCTGCTGTGAGTGGCCAGGCAGGGTGGGAGGCAAGGACAGGGATTCCATGGCTTCTAAAGGGTGACGAGGAAAAAGGAAGTGGGCGATTTACTGGGAATGGTGGCTTAAAAGAAAGGATTTTGGCTACAAAAAAATATCTGAGGGGGCTCTGAGAGAGCTGGAGAGGGGTTTTAAACAAGGGATGGAGGGACAGGACACAGGGAATGGCTTCCCACTGCCAGAGGGCAGGGATAGATGGGATATTGGGAAGGAATTGTTCCCTGTGAGGGTGGGGAGGCCCTGGTACAGGGTGCCCAGAGAAGCTGTGGCTGCCCCTGGATCCCTGGCAGTGTCCAAGGCCAGGCTGGACGGGGCTTGGAGCAGCCTGGGAGAGTGGAAGGTGTCCCTGCCCATGGCAGGGGGTGGGACAAGATGGGCTTTAAGGTCCCTTCCAACCCAAACCATTGTAAATTCTAGGATTTAGCCTATAAATAAAGGATTTTGCCATGTGGAGTAGTCTTCCAGGAGGAGGGGGGCTCGTGCAAAGCTCTCCAAAATCCATCCCTTCCCACAGGATGGAGCGAGCAGCAGGTGGGATTTGCAGGCTGGCAGGGATGAGGGATGCACTGGGGGCAGGATCTGTGCGCAGAGCTGAGGGCAGTGGTGGAAGGGCCCTGGAGGATTCACCCTGAGGAGCAGAGAAGGTGCAAGACCTGTCCCTGCAGCTCTTTCACCTCTCCCCTCCACCTCCCTGCTGTCCTTTGTTCATTCTCTCTCTCAGTCGATGTCAGGCAGTCAAAGACATTTAAAGCCTCTCCGGAAGCTATGTCCTTTGCTCTGTGCGCTTCCTCCTCTGCAAGATGGGCTTTAAGGTCGTTATCAGTGGGAAGTGGTTGTTACCTGGCCAGGTGTCCCTGTCACCTCACAAACCCGTCCAGGAGTGATGACAGGTGATATCAGCCCCACTTCCACAGCTTTCCCTCCCTTGTGGCACCAGCATGGCCACAGGTTTATCAATCATGGAATGGTTTGGGTTGGAAAGGACCTTAAAACTTAAAAAGCCATGGGCAGGGACACCTTCCACTGTCCCAGGTCACTCCAAGACCTGTCCTTGGACACTTCCAGGGATCCAGGGGCAGCCACAGCTTCTCTGGGCAACCTGTGCCAGGGGCTCCCCACCCTTACAGGGGAGAATTCCTTCCCAATATCCCACCTATCCCTGCCCTCTGGCAGTGGGAAGCCATTCCCCCTTATCCTGTCACTCCATCCCTTGGAAACAACCTCTCTCCATCTTTCCTACAGGTCCCCTTCAGGTCACGCCCTTTCCCTGGAAGGCCAAAATTAGGTCTTCCAGGATCCTTCTCTTCTCCAGGCTGAGCAATCCCAGTTGTCTCATCCCAGGGATATTCCTGCTGCAGCTGGACATAGCTGGGGATGCTGAGCTGGACTTGCAGGAAAAAAAGAAGTAGAGGCCAAGCTTGCCAATATCACGCAGGGAATTGCTGCCTTCAGCCACTGGAATGGATGGAATGGGAAAAAATCCTCCAGACTCCAAGAGGAAATCAGGTGGGTGCCTGCGGAGATGGGTGTCGGAGGAGTAAATCCACCCCGCTTTAATCCTGGCCCGGCCTAATGGAATTCCAAAAAGGAAGCAGAAATAATCCATTTGGGGAGCCTGGCAGAGGGAAGGGAGAGGTTTGTTCGCCAGCTCCAAAGGCGGCCAGCCTCGTTTACGAGGCACTTCTGCGGGTAATTGGCTTTGAGGTGGGAATGTTATAACTACAAATAAATTTCACTGGAATTTATTGGCTTTCTCCAGCTCTTCAACCCCGACCAGCTTGGAGCCAGCGGAGCTCAAACACCTGGAAGCAGAGCCTCCATCCCTGCCTCAGGATGCAAACCAAGAGCTGCTGCTTCCCAGGAAGGAGTCAATAACTCAGCTTCCATAGGAGGAGAGGGACATCAAACCCTGCTGGTTATCCCCATCCGTGTCCATCAACCATCAAGGCTGTGATTAATCTGCAGCAAGGGGAAGATTGGGCTGGGAAGAGCTTGCCCCAGGGAGTTTGCTGGGAGTGCCACACTAACCCAGGGTTATTAAACGTGCCTTGGCAGCCGAGCGCGAGCTCCCCCAGCTCCAGAGAGCCATCCACAGCAGGATCTGGGCACAGGGATTCGCTGGGTTCCTATGGAATCCACAGAAAAAGCGCTGCCTGTGGCGCGCAGCAACCAGCTGCAACAAACACGGAGCTTGGGCGCGCCCACAGAGGGCCGGGCTGTTCGGATATTCCACGTGGAATAGGATTTTATCAGGCTCAGGTCTGGGAACACTCCCTTTGGGAAGGTTTCAGGAGCTGAGGGTTCATGGCTGAGCCACTGCAAGAGCATCCCTGCCCCGGCAGGGGTTGGAATGAGATGGGCTGTAAGGTGCCTTCCAACCGCAACCATTCCGTGATTCTGTGATTCCATGATGCTCCTGGTGAGGAGGATCCATGCTCCAGCCCTGGTGAGGGGATTGGTGTTGCTGGGTTTGGGGCTCATCAGACCCAGGTGCGGAGGTCCAGCTCCTGTCTGCAGCTTCCAAAGCAGCATCAGAGCAAAAAGGAGCTTTTCTCTTCCCAAAAAAAGCTGGCTACACTCACACTTGAGCCACGGGAATGGCATCCCAGACCAGCCCTTCTCCCAGGGACTACTTGGGCCAACAATTTCCACCCAGATTCGTGCCTGAGAAACACCACAGGGGAACACATGGAGAAATGAACTTTTCCATGGAATTCCACGCAAGAAGGATTCCCAGCACCTCAGAAAAGCCTGGCCTCGTTAGGGCATTTTGTCTGGGTCTAATTGCTCCCTGGTATCGCTTCCTGGCAGGGGAAATGGGAGTGACACCATTCCAAAGGTGGGCTGGATGTGCTTGCTGCTGTGCCTGGCTCCTTCCCAGGGGGAGCAAAGGGAATGTGGCAGGTGCAGGGCACGGAGAGTAGGAGCTCCCTGCACCCTCTGGAAGGATGCTGTGGGAGCATCATCTAGCCATGGATTTTGCTCCATGCTGTAGATTTTGGTCCACCCTGTGACCAAAATCCCCTTCCTCACCCGGAGCTGTTCCTGGGCGTTGCAAACTGCTCGGAAAACAGAGAGGGATGGATGCGGAGGGAATGCTCATCCCTCCATCCCAGGCTTGGCACCAGCAGTGTGCCTGAGGCGCATCCTGAGTGCCAGGAAAAGCTGCTCCCGGGATGGGAGCACAAACTGCTAGAGTTCAAGCACAGTTTTCTCACCTGGAGATGTGGTTTTTTCCCAAGGGATCATGAGGATGCTGAGCTGGAGCTGCAGGTTCTCGTACACCTCCTTCAGCCCATGGGAAAAGACATTTTTGTCCCCAAAGCTGCTCAAGGTGCCAGCCTGGGATGATCCAGCCCAAGGCAGGAGTCATTTTGGACTTTCCAGTGTCCAAAAGATGGGGAATCACAGCAGGGATGGAAAAGAGGAACAAACCAGCCACTCAAATATTAATTTTAATGAGAGTTTTGCAGGAGCAGAGGGACAGGAGCATCCCCAGCTCGGTGCCAAGGCACGGATGGGGGCAGCACCCAGCCCAGCTGCATCCCAGGTGCCATCCCCGTGTTTTCCACTGGCACAACAGGATGGGAATGCCCCACTGCAGTTAGAGAACTGGGTTATCTGGCTGCAGGGAGCTCGCCTTGGAGAAACCCCAAAGCTCCCAAAATAATGCAGCAGAAAAGAGCTCCCAAGAGTGCTTTGAAGTGGTTCTCATGTGCCTCCTTTTAGGAAGTCAGGAAAAAAGGTTGGATGAGGCCGGGAAGTCCCAGCTGACCCCCGGGATGGGGTCGGGCCATGCAAGGACTCGCAGCCACCCCGTTGCCACCCCACTTTTGTCACAGCCCGGCCAAAACTCTGTCTCCTTCTGCTGTGCTGGGTGCAGGAGGAACCAGCACCAGGAAGAGGAAATTTAATCATCAGATCCCGATTAAATCCAGGAAAAAACAAGGAGGGGGGTGGGAAGAGCAGCAGCTCGTGTAGCCCGGACCCATCTGCTCCAGTATTTCTCGCTCAGCCGCTTTTCCAAAGGGTGTTCCAATGGGAAATGGCCACTGTGGTGGTGGCCACCATCTCTGGGTGTGCTTCGTCTCCATCCCTGTCCTGTTGCGTTGTTGCTCCTGGTATCCCGTTTTCCTAACCCTGCATCCCAGCCAGGCAGCACAACCCCAGGGCGGGATGCTCCCTCAATCTATGGGATTTTAGGGAACACAATCCCCTTTTTCTGGTGTTGTGGGAAGCTCGGGAGCTGCTCACCGACCATGGTTACCGCAAGAAATCAAGAGTTTAGGGTTTTTCTCCATGTTTCTCCTGCCTTTCCCATCCTGGGAGAGGAACAGAGGCAGGATTTCTGCTTTATCGGGATTTCTGCTTTATCAGGATTTCACAGCTTCGCTTCTGTGATAAAAAAAGGCTGAAAAAAAGGGGGCATAAACCCTCAGCTGCCCAGCGTGCAAGGGAAGGAAGGGGTTTGAGTGTGAGCACCCTCACCGCTGGGCTGGGTGGTTGTGATTTTCACAAGCACTGCCCCTGGCACGGGGACAGTCACACTCCAGTGTTTTGCACAAGGACACCACCATGTGCACATTTATTTTGCACAGGCACTGCCCCTGGCACGGGGACAGCCACACACCCCGTGTTTTGCACAAGGATACCGTTCTGTGCCCATTTATTTTGCACAAGCACTGCCCCTCGTACAATTACACTCCCCCTGTGCACACACGTTTTGCACCAGCACTGTCCATTGCACAAGGGCACTTTGTGCACATTTATTTCACACCAGCCCTGCCCCTTGCACGGGGGCAGTCACATACTCTGTGGTTTGCACAAGCACACTCTATGCACATTTATTTTGCACAAGCACTGCCTTAGGCATGGGGAAAGTGACACCCTGCCATGTTTTGCACAAGGACACCCCTCTGTGCCCATTTATTTTGCACCAGCACTGCCCCTGGCACGGGGAGCGTCACACTCTAGTGTTTTGCACAAGAACACCATTCTGTGCACACTTAATTTGCACCATCACTGCCCCTTGCACAAGGGCTGTTCCACCTCCCGTGTTTTGCACAAGGACATTCTGTGCACATTTATTTTCCACAAGCACTGTCCCTGGGACAGGGAGAGTCACAGTCCAGTGTTTTGCACAAGCACACTCTGTGTACATTTATTTTGCACAAGTATTTCCCCTTTCCACAAGGACCGTCCCACCCTCCATGTTTTGCAAGAGACTTTGTGCACATTTATTTCGCACCAGCACTGCCCCTTGCACAAGGGCCGTTCCACCCCAAATATTTTGCACAAGGACACTCTGTGACAATTTATTTTGCACAAGCGCTGCCCCTCGCACAGGGAGAGTCCCACCCCCCGCGTTTTGCACAAGGACACTCTGTGCACGCCTGCTTTGCACAAGCGCCGTTCCGCCCCCCCGTGTTTTGCACGATTACATTTTATTTATTCTGCACGCGCACCTCCCCCCGCTCCCGCATCCCTGTTTCCCAGGCAGACCCCGTCC